>JAKOGI010000318.1:375000-690000 GCA_029747015.1 Carnegiea gigantea
AACTGGAATAATTATTGTATAGTTATTGTTAATTATTATTATTAATGATTAACATTAAATTTAATATTAATTAACAACTATTATTATAAAATTATTACGTTAATATTATTATTTTTATCAATAATTATTATAAATTAATAATATCTTTAGTACTTATTATTACAATATTAAAAATGATAATAATTATTTCTTTATTTCATTAATTTGAAAATAATTATTAATAATAATATAACAATCTTTTGTTGTTCTTCTTAATATTGTTTAATTGTTGTTTTTATGATTACTAATTATGAACTAATATTACTAATTATTGAGTTTTATTGTTCGTATTATCCATTGACGTAAACAATTATTAATTATTATAATTAATATTATTATTATTAATTTTGTCAATAAGTATTAATATTAATGATTATTGCTGTTATTTTTATTAATAATGTTTTTAATTATTATTGTGGCTAGCACTAATATTCATTAATAATAGCAATTATTATTATTATGCGATTATATTAATAATATGTTATGATTATTTTATAATTATGTTATGGGTAATTATTATTTTTTATTATATTTACAATAATTACTATTATAATCATCCCTACTATTACCATAATATTAGTAGTAATTATTTTAGCATCATAATAATAATAATTATTAATATTAATAATTAATAAAAATCATTGTTTATTTAATATTAATATGATTAATTATAATTATTATTGTTAATATTAGTAATTATTGTCATTAGTTTTAACATTAGTAAGAAGTATTATTATAATTATTATTGTTAATTATTATTCTTAATTGTTATTAATAATAATTATTATTTTTATTATTAATTAAATTTTTATTATATTATAATAACTATTAATATATTATTAATTTATTATTGATTATTAGAAGTTTTAACGTAATTATCTATAAAATAATAATAATAATCTTTTATTAGGTTATTTCATTAATAATCGTATTAACATTTATTTTTGTATTGAGAATAGTTATAATAATAATTTACTATTCTTAATATTATTAGTTTATTAATTTTTTTATATTAAATTAATTATTATTATGTTAGTAATTGTTTATTTTTATTTTTATTGTATTATTATTAGTATAATATTAATTGTTATATTTACTATAATAACATTATTAGTATCTATAGTAATTATGATATAATTATTACTAATATTCATTAATAATAGTAATCGTTATTATAATTATTATTATCATTACTATTAATATTATCATTTATTAATATTAATATTATAGTTTATTAGTATTAGTATTATTATGATTATTATTATTGTTATGATGCTAATAGAATTATTATTGTTAGTCATTATTTTGTAATTATGATTATAATTATTATTATTATGATTAATTGTTATTGTTAATGATAATAATAATAATAATAATTAATTATTATTATTAATTTAATATTATTATTATATTATTATTATTATTATTATTATTATTATTATTATTATTATTGCTATTGTTATTATTATTATGCTACACAAATTGTTAATATTGCTAATATCAATACTCCAACTCCTTTTCTACTCCAATATCTAACAAACTACTCCTACTCACTGTTATCCACTTCTTTCCACTCCTACTTGCTCCCATCCATTTTCTTCTCACTCAATTTGTCTACTCACTCTTACTCACTTCTTTTCACCCCTACCTACTTCCATCCATTTGCTTCTCACTCATTTCCACTCTCCCCATTTTACAACTGCAATATGCCCATGAAAAAATAGGGCCTTAGATTGCTTTTGATTATGCATTCTATTTGTATATAGTTTTGGTAACTTGGTTACAAGGGTGATACATAATCTCTCCATTACTTGCATTATGCTCATGTTTGAAAAAAAAGAAAGATTTTCTGTTATTTTTGAAAAGATTTTGTGGGTATATTCTTTTAAAAACTCTCATGAGATCTCACTCGTCCACTTAGAGGGTTTAAAGGGACTTGCATTGCTAATAGAACTATGATTCTGCCAAAGTGATTTGTTTTTTTTCCTTTTTCTGATAGATATTTTACTTTGTTTTACTCGATGATGACAAATTCTAGCTACAAATGCATTGTTTAGTCGAAAATCACACAATTTGTTATCTTAAAACTTTGATTTTGGCTCAAAATAGTTAGTATTTAATAATTTTATTTATTTTTATTTTATTTAACAAGGAAAGAACAAATTCAGATAAATGAAGAAAATAAAAAATTCAGAAATTGGATTTAGACTATGGACCCAAAACTACACTTTCAGCCTAAAAAGTACTCAACATCAAATTTCATGTAAAAAAGAACAGTTCCTAAGTCAGCATGCCACTTACTTTCATTTTTTGTCTAACAATATGCCACTAAAGTTGTAAGTCGCTAATATGCCACTAACGAAAAATTATAGTGTCTAAAACTCCACTCACGGCGGGGGCCCCGCGGAAACCATTTATTGGCAAGTTGGGATGAAGAACTAAAATGTGAGCAAGGAAGAAAGATTAAAGTGCCTTAAAATTTCTTCATTTCCCTCGCTCCCTCAGCCAACTCTTCTCCTTCCCCGAGGTGTTCTTCTCGCCTCCTCTGTTGAAACCCTAGATTTGAATTGGAGCCATTTGAGCCCCAAAAAACCTCTGAAATTCCATTCGAACTTCCAAGGTTTGTCAAATTCTGAACCCTAAAATCTCTGCTTCACGGGGAGAAGTCAACCCACTCATGCAGATCATGCCCGTGTTACTTATTCTGAATTGTGAAGGTACTGTAATTGTAGGTTCAGATGCATAATTGTTACAAGCATGATCGTGAAAAACCTCATTATAGGTTGCAAGATGCAAACGATTTGACAAGCCAGGGGGTTGCAATTTTTTTGGGTGGTGGATGATTCACTGTACGACATAGTGAGATCAAATGTTGTTGGTCTGATGATGAGGAATGAAAGCTTGCTTGTTGAGACGAGAAGATGATGAAGCAACTAAAGGAATGGGCAATATTGGTGCTTGTCGCATTGTTGCAGCTCTGTATGTTGTTGGTGTGGGAGAAGGTTGTAGCGTGTTGTTGTGATTGTTGAATTGGTTAGGATTTTGAATGTGGTGATTTAGGATTTTGGGCGAGGTAGTTCTAAGGTTTAGATATGTTGCTAATTTAGGGGATGATTTTTGGGGCTGTGTTGATGTAACCATAGAGTTTTCTAGGAATGTAATGTAGTTGTGGTATGAAACTTTTAGTGATGGATTTATGATCTTTGAAATTTCCAATGAAATGACTATTTGAGTTGCATCAGTTTGCATCTGATGTAATGTGTTTTTTTGGTTGTTGTTTGATGATTGAATGATGATGACTAAATTGTATGATCATGATCAATTTCAAAATGTAAGGCATTGAATTATTGTTAATATGTGTGTGTATAAAGCAGCTGAGCATGCAACACTTTGACAAACCAGAGCTTCAATGTATAAAATGGTAGGGCATATGTGAACACGATTTTCACAAACAACAAAAAAAATGCATAACCTGTTAATGTTAGGGTGAGGTTTGACACTAAAAAGCAAAGCTAAAATGTAATGCTTGCAAACAGAGGTTCATAGAATACACAGTTGTAAAAACAGAGCATCATAGTATTTCCATCCAAAATGGCAAAAACTTGTGTATTTTCACACCCCAAAAACTGTTAGGTGAAGAAATCCCAAGTGGTCAATGTTTGGCCTCTCTTGGCTTGGAATCCCTCCCCACTCTCAGAACTCCTTGTTGGTATTCTTCTAATTGGAAGCGTTCCCACTTGATGATGAAACGACAGTAGCGCAGTTCAGCATATAGTAAGAAGCATGATTTCAGAAGCAACAGAAGGTTTGACAACAGCAGTGGCAGCAGGTTCAGCAACAGCAGTAGCAGCAGATTGAACAGCACCAGTGGCAGCAGGCTCATAACAGCAGTAGCAGCAGGGAAGCAATAGTAGCAAGAGAGGGGGAACATGGTGGCCGCAATAAAAGCACAAAAAATTAGGAGTTAGCATACGTGACAAATCCAAGACAAAAACTATACACAGTAGCATGTGAATGATGCCATAAGACGACCAATTAAATAATAAACAAATATGATAAATTGCACCTTTTGCTTGCATATCTTCTTGTTATGGCCATAGCTACCACAAGCAGAGCATCGACTATCCCTCCAGACCTTGGTACAGTTCCTATGGTTTATGAGATCTCGTTTCCTCTTCCTTTTACCTACTCTTAAAACTATAGTACCCTCTTCTTCTTTTTTGAACTTGGCGGCAATAATGGGATCATGTTGAGATGGAGGCCACATGTTTGAACCGTTTATAGGTTACATTGTATGCGTATAACTGTTTTTAAGCTTCTCGACGCTATAGCACTCATGGACAAATTAACTTGGATTAATTTCTCCTATCTCATCACTACTAAGGCATGACAACAAAGGATACCACTCAACAACCATGCCCTGCAGGTGCAAGTTTTATCCAATATATCCACTATAACCCTTCACTCTCATGCTTCACACGATACATACTGTTACCATCCTAGGCTTGCTTGCCGCCATCTTGATTGAATCTTTCCCTCTATACTTCTTTCAAAATGGATGGACTCCTGCTTGATCTAACGAAAAACAATTTTCTTCTTTGAAGCAACCCTAATCATCATGGAGTAGAATATGTCTTCAAGCATGGTAACAATAGGCTTAAATCTGTGGTCTATGATGAATGCATTGAAGATCTCAGCCATATTGTGTTACAAAGTAACATTTGGTATGTTATTTAAAGAATACCCTAGAAAAATGCATGGCGTCCTTATTTTCCGATGATCTCCATGCACCCACATCAAGATCTTACATCTCCTGACAAGTCTACTGTAATGCACATCATTAGATGCCTTTCCAATTTTCCAAAACACTGTCTATTTTGCAGACCTCTATATTCTTCTCAAATTTGCATATACGTGTCGTGCACATAATATGTTCCGCTTTAAGTAAGATGTGTCGTATTTTATGTGCCTCTTTCACCTAATTTTAGCTCGTTTATAATACAATTTTGAGGATTTTTACTTATTTTATTTACTTTTTTAGGTAATAAATTCAATCAAGAAAGTACCGCGCAAAAGAGCAAAAGAAGATCAAAAAGGAAGAAAATAGGACATCGGGCGCGGGCAACCATCGACTTGCACACGGCTGCCGCCGCCGACGCTGTAGCACTGCGTCGTAGCAGCGCGACTGTCAGCAGTTTCCAGCTCCCCCGTGTTTTCGCAAACTATTTTTGTCCCCTATTAAAGTTTTTTCTTTAGGGTTCTTTTGGTTGATTTTTAGGCTAGGTTTTAGGTTAGTTTTAGAAATAATAAAATCCCATTAAGGAGATCAGATCCGAGATGAGCTATTAAATTTGGGTGATTGCGGATTCAAAGCTTATGGATTTCATCTTCATTCAACAATCCTAAGTTTTCTCTTCTCTCTCTAATTTCATATCTTATTCTTGTCTAGTTTCGTGAGTTTTGATTCTTATATTTGTTTATTTAGTTTTAAATGCTTAGTTTTCATTGTTGATCCATATTTAGATTGGTTAGATTTGATTAGTTTCTTTCTCTCTCTCTTCCCTATTCATGTCTATATGTTGTTGTTTTTAGTGTAGTTAGATTTATTATGTTTTGTGAGATTAGTGGTTAATTTGGTTAGCTTGGATTGTGTTTAACCTCTTGATGGCTAATTAGTCTAGGATTAGGCCCAAACCACTCTCAATTTATGCTTAGAAGTTAGAGTTTTCTCTCATGCACGCCAAATGTTCGATGAAATGCTTGAGAGAGCTTTCATCTATATTTTTGGGCAATTGACTTATGTCGAGATGTGAGGTCAATTAGCTAGTGTGGGGAGGGGATAGCCGGGTTTGGGATAGGAAAAATAGTCCGATCCTAGCTAGGGCCGAGGGTTCCTAATTTTGTACTCTATTGGACTAACCTCATGAAAATAGGTGGTTGGAATTAACACTAGCTCATAAACCCTTGAGAGAGCGCTTGGTGATCTTCGATGGCGCAACCGCCATCTCGTGTTTTTTTAGTAGAGGTTTGGGAGGTTAGAAACTCACCTCGGTTACTTGGTTCATCAATGCCCGATTACAATTACACCCATTTTGTGTGTTTGTTAGCTTATTTATTTTGTCCTTCTTTCCCTTTTACTTGTCCTAGATTGAACACTCTAGCTATCCCATACTTGAAACCTACTCTTAGTGGATGACACCCAGAGTACTTGACAATAAAACCTTGGACTCGGGGTTATAAATATTTAAAACTTCAATTTTTCCAATCAAGTTTTTGGCGCCGCTGTCGGGAAGTTAGCACTTTTCAATATCGATGTTTTACTTGAGCATTCGAGGCTAGGCCTTTAGAAAGTCCCAAAAAAAAAAAATTAAAATTTTTTAAAAAATCAAAATGGCTATTTTCCATTTCTCTCAATTTGAGCATGAACCCTTTTGGCAATACTTGTCTAGATTGAATGATTATCGTGCACAACGTGCGCACTTACGTATGACAAGTGGGAAATATGTGATGTGGTGCTTGAGGGGATAACAGATGAGACTCGGGCCATCCTTGATCCATGTGTATGGTGGTGTGTGCTACTTAAATGTTGATGACATGTGGGATTTATTGAATCCTTGGCTTCGTATCAATGGCAATGTGAGAGCGCTAGGGATTCATATCCATCACTATTCTTCTCACCCTCATGTTATGTGCTCTTATTGCCAATCTCTTGACCATGATGTGAATTCTTGTCCTTGTTATGATGTTTTCGATGAATGTTACGCTAAGTTTGATGCCGTGATAAAAGACAATGAATTAGTAATATGAGCACTTTGTCAGTGAGATAAGGGAGTATGGCCTATTGCATGGGACCGACCCTAATCTTCCTTTCCTAGACTTGAGGCTAGTCTCTATAATGATTGCATGTCTTTCTTTCCCCAAGAGTCAAATTTTGTTTGATGATACCTTCACACCGACCTAGAGGAAGCTGTGATCCCCCTTTGACTTCTTCATCACTTGTTGCTCCATCCTCTCCTAGCATACCATTGGCACTACCGTTAGTGCTTTGACCTTACTTGCTTTTCCCCTCTCTTTAGCTCAGTGCACATGGTATAGATGGGTAAGCATTTTAGGGGATGAGCTAGTTTTAATTGAGTCACGTTTGTGATTGCTTGGTCAAATGAACCTTCCTCGATCGAGCCCCATCTTGAGCAGGCTCTCTTTGAGGAGTTGTGTGGTGATGGTGTGGTGGTTGGTGCTGCTCCTGGCATTAGCATATAGCTCCATTTGCACCGAACTACTTGACTTGACCCCCTTTCATCACCCCCATTTACTTACTCCCCTCACTTTTTCTGCATTTCATGAGTCCTAGGATACTATAACCCTCCTTAGACCCTTATTGATATCTAGAGGACTGCCTTCGATTTTATATGACATTGATAAGTTAGGGGCACTAATATATGTTACATTTTACTAGTGTTCTTTACACATATTTGAGATGAGCACAAGCAATGATAACTCTTGCGAGCTTTGACTGTAATCCGAGTTGAAAGCTCGAGTCTTGAGAGGCAAAGTGGCTGATGCTCCTCAAGCCCCTGTGGCATAGTTTGGGTACATTCAGTGCCGACCTTGTATACTCGTTCTCACCTTCTCCCTTCTTTTTTATTTTCTTCTTTTTATTTTTATTTAGTTGTGGATATTAGGTTGTGTATTATTGGTGATTAATATTGAGGTGAATTTTGGGTAATTGTGGGGCCGTTTAATGGCTATGACCACCTTTGTGACCCTTTTTGTTCATAGTTGTGATTTGGTGATTGGTGGTGTACCGATTAGTATATATTTGTTTTTTGTGGTGTTAGTTATGCACATGTAGGTGTGTTGTTTGGTTTTTGTTTTTTGTGTTTTGTGGTTGTTGTGACTCTCGGCTCTGAACAGGGCATTGTGAGATTTAAGTGGGGGAGTTAGATTTGAGAGTACACAAACACAAGAGGGGGTGAATTGTGTTGGCAAATTTTCGCAGTTTCTGGAACAAGCTTGGAACTTGTTTGGACGGACTGTTTGTAAAGTGCTCAGAAAGTGTAAAACAGCGAAATAAGTGAAAAGTGAGAACACAAGATTTTTACGTGGAAACACCTCGAGCCCAACCGAGGCGAAAACCACGACCTACCCCAGTAGGATTTTTCACACACTTCACTAAACGGCTAAACACGTTACAAAGGTAACCTTCTCTGTTACAATTGCAACACACGTAACTGTCTACCCTTAGACTAGTTACACACTACGTCCTAGTCCCCCAGACTTGGACACACTCACGTAATCGTCCTCCCAAGACAATTACACACGTCCAAAGCCTCCCTAGGCTTGGACACACTCAACTCTCACTTGATGAAAGAAGAGAATAAAAACACCTTACTTTTGTGCTTCTAACTAAGCGAATGTAAGGTACAATTTTGCTCCTAGTATGCCAAGGAAGATGACTCAATTTTCACACACACTTTGAAGGTTTTCTGAAAATATGATTTGCAAGTTAAATCCCTAGAAAAACCGTGTAAAAACTTTCTCAAAAATATTTATGAAATCGTGTGCAAAGTGTGTAAAACCGTGTGTATATCTCAATGTGGAGGTGGAGAAGCTCTTAAATAGTAGAGGGCAACAAGATCTTTTGTGTGCTTGAGCCACAAGTATAAGATCTTTTTGCTCTTAAAAAGATTATGGAAAGTGACTAATATTTTCAGTAGCCAAATCCTGAAATTTCCTATCTTCTTATTCATATTCCAAAAATAAGAGTTTGATTTATTTTGTAAAGATTTCCCTTAAAAGCTAGACTCAAAATCTCCACAATATATTTTCAAAGCCAAAGATTAACTTATCCTGGGTTTAATGATAACAGAAAATTTATCTCAATAATTTCAAAAACGTCAGCCCAAGATTTGGAAAAATTGTGAAAAATCGTTTTGGCTTGAAAACAGTCTGAACCCTGATCTCAGAACTGATCTGAGACAGTGTTCTTAAAAATCATTCAAAGTAAATGTTAAATCGAGTTCTTCCAAGTGGCATATTAACAAGAATCTAAGAAAATAAAACTTATGACGGACCAAGACTCTTGTTAATCAACCGGACAGCATCTATAGGATCTTGACTTGTTACTTCAATGCTGTGGTGTTTACTCAGAACTGTTTCTGAGCTGTTCCTGGAGTTCTTCATGCCTCTGATGCGCTTTGAGTTCTTTGCCATTCAGCTGTTCTGAGGATCTGTTCTTAAGACCTGTTGCTATGATTTACTCAGAACTGTTTCCTGAGCTGTTCCTGAAGTACTCCATGTCTTTGATGTGCTTTAAGTTCTTTGCCATTCAGCTGTTCTGAGGACCTTTCTTAAGACCTGTTCTCGACCATGGTTAATCAAGCAATTTCAAAGTTTTCCAAACAGTATTTGGAACCTGTTCGATCAACACACTCAAAGTGTATATTCCATTTGTGTTTGTTATCATCAAAACCTTACATTACATAATGATGGGGTCAACAATTTCCCAACAATTTTCCCCTTTTGATGATGACAAACCAAATGACCATATTGACATAAAAGGCAAAAGCAGGTTTCAAGATAAAACGTTCATGGTCACGCCTATAAGTTCATGGTCAAGCCCATCTTCCCCCTTTTTGTTTTGAGAAGTCAACTGAAGCTAGGTCAAACTTAAATGAATCTTCCCCCTTTTGACATCATCGAAAAAGGGTGGTCAGGTCAAACAAGAGAAGTAGGGTGTTTGCAGTCACCACCTCTTGGGTAATGGAGGAAAAACAACCTGCGTTACACTCATGTATATGGTACGGTAATGATATTGGCCATCTGAGTCACGCATAAACAAATAACAACAAGACGACAAGCATGGCACACATTACAGTAGATCCAACCAAGATTAGCAAAAACCATTGTCAGGCACAAAGCACAACCAGATAGCTAGGAACAGTTGTTAAGAACAGGGTGGAAAATAAAGAAAGGCAGAAC
Organism: Carnegiea gigantea; assembly: GCA_029747015.1. NCBI lineage: Eukaryota > Viridiplantae > Streptophyta > Magnoliopsida > Caryophyllales > Cactaceae > Carnegiea > Carnegiea gigantea. The sequence goes on from JAKOGI010000318.1 coordinate 385,021, forward strand.
AGGGAAGGATCAAGGGATTGAGCTGATTCAGGGTGGAGGAGAAGAGAGTTTGGCTGTGAGGATGGAGAGAATTGACAGCAGATCCTTATGGCGCTTGGCATTGAGAGCCTTCTCCTCGGCAAGTGCAGCTTTAACCTCAGTGAGCTCGGTCTTCAACCGGTTTTAGTCCAGAAGCAAGGCATCAATAGAAGGCTCACTGGAGGAAGAACCAGGAACAGGGGTAAAGGGTGTTCGAGGCCCCTGTTTGGAATCAGCAGTCTCACCCTTTGCAAGCTTGAATCCACAACTGATAAGGGTACTACTACCTATCTCATATGTCACTTGCACCCCGACCTTCTTCTGCAAAGAAACCCCAAAGTGCTCAAAGACTGAAGTCAGAAGAAATCCGTACCCCAGGTCATGTTCTCTAGCTGTGTTTGCAATGCGGGAGATATGACTGATCAAGATAGCTGGTAGGTTGATCTGCTCTCCCAGTCCAGGAGATTGGTAAGGCATTGATCCATTGCATCTGCAAGGTTACGCCCTTGGGTCCGGGGGATGATGTTTTTGATGATAAACCAGAAGAACAACCGGTGACAAGGTGTCATCTCCCCTTTCTTGACTGACCAGGGTGTTTTCAACCCTGGTTGTTGACTCAACCTTGTCAATTGGAGCAATCTTTCAGCTCTGAGTACTGTCTTGTTTTCCTTTACATACACCCCAAAGCCCTCAGCAGGAACTCCTAGAATTTCTCCCAATTCCTTAGCATTGAACCGTATCCCCTTCCCATTGACCATACTTGTCACCACTCCGTTGGTGACATTACAGTTGGCATAGAATTTAGCTAAATTAGGGATTGAACACCCTCTCTGGGTGTTTGCAAAGAGGTCAAGCCAACCTTGGGCTGTAAGCTTATCCAGGAACATCTTCAGGCCCTGTTCCTGAAAATGAGCAACTTTGATAATTTTGCCCCGTACCACACTCTTTTGGAGAAAATGAGCTACTCGGTCTACTGTGGGCATGGTAGTTTTGGCTTTCTTGGATTTCGGTTCATCAGGCTTGGCTTTTATGGGCACCTCCTGATTTGAAGCAGCCTTTCTCTTTGATGAGACTCTTTTGGAGGAAGGCTTCACCGATGAAGCAGAGGCAGGCACCTGTTTGGAAGTATTCTCCTCGGTTTCTAATTCTTCAGGCACCTGTTCTGACACTTGTTCTGAAACGACTTTCCTTTTGGTTTGGGTGTTTTGGGTTTTTGCTGATGGAGTCTGGGTAGATTCTTTGGTAGGTTTGGCAGAGGCTTTTGCAATAGAAGGTTCAGGTACTTGTTTTGGCTGAGAAGAACCAGAGAGTGAACCAGAACTGCGGGTTCGAGGTCTATAAACAGGTGTGGGAACAGGTTTTGAAGTGGTGCTTTTAAACTGATGTCTAGGCCCCCATTCAGCCGGTTTAGTTTTCTAGAAGGGTAGAGGTTGGAGGACCTCTATGGTTGACTCAGACCTATCACTGTTAGTCTCCTCAAGGTCTTCCACTCGATCCAAATTTATGATGGGGTCATCCATTCTGTCAAAGAAAATCGGGGCAGACACTGTTCGGGCTTTCTCCAGTTCAGGAACAGGTTCAGACCCTGTTAGTGATGTGTCCACTTCAGGAACATCATCAGACTCAGCCAGACCCTCATTGGTTTCAAAGACATCCTTAGACCCAGTCGGTTTCACATTGGGCTTAAACAACACCAAGTCCCATCCAAATACTGGTGGAACATCGTCCAATTCCATCCCCATCGTTCGCAAGTCCAAACACTTTAAAAAGCCAAAGATTGTAGAGTAAATGGGCAAAGGAGGTAGAGAATTAAACCCCGTACCTCTGATTTGTACTGATGCTGCAGCCGCCGATAAGGGCAGAGAGGCGGGCGTTGGCGGAGACGCCATGCGCGTGCGCTTTGAGACTGGAGCTTGAGAGGTGGTGGTGCTGCGTTTCTCAGAGGCGAAGGAACTGCTGTCGGAGGTCGCCATTGATGGTGGAGAGAAGCTTGGGTTTTGAGAGATTAGGGTTTTGGTGAGAGAGAGATTTTCGGTGGCTGATGAGTGAAGTGAGCGGGCAAGGGAGCTAAAGGGTCGACTGGCTTTCAACCGAAAAAGAGGAGTATTAAGTCTCCCAATCACGCACGTTTCAAAAAATCAACAACTGAATTAACTACTTGATTCGCACAGAGTGATAAACAGTGGCCATACCTGTTCTTGGTGCTTATTCCTGCAGTCAGTTGTTTGGTAATATGGGATAATAAGGGCAATATCATCAGACCTCAATGAGTGTCAACAAGCTATATTCCACATATGTGCTAAATATAGCACTAATTTTAACTGCAATCAATAATTTTAACAAGCTTGACCTGACAAGTCCTTTAACTAGACAAGCATTGGGGGTAATTAAGCATGCTCAAGTCGTTTTAATCAACCCTAACTCAAGTCTGTTCTTCTCAAACTGTTCTCTATATAGTGCCTTGGTAAAAATATCAGCAATTTGCTCATTGGTGAAGTAGAAATTCATTGAAACCAAGCCTTTTTCAACGTTGTCTCTCAAAAAGTGATGACGAATGTCAATATATTCAGTCCTTTTATGTTGACAAGGGTTTTTAGAAATATTAATTGCACTTGTATTATCACAAAATATGGAAATGCATCCCGTGTCAACATAAAAATCTTTAAGTTGTTGCCTTATCCACAATAGTTGAGCACAACAAGAAGCAGCTGATACATATTCAGCTTCTGCTGTGGACATGGCAACTGAGTGTTGTTTCTTGGTTGACCAAGATACCAAATAGGGTCCAAGGAAGTGATCCATATCTGAGGTGCTTTTTCTATCAACCAAGAAACCTGCATAGTCAGTATCAGCATATCCAACAAGGTCAAAGTTGCGTCCTCTAGGATACCATAAAGCCAAATCAGGTGTATGTTTTAGATATCTAAGAATCCGTTTAACAGCCTTTAATGTGATTCTTTAGGCTTAGACTGAAAACGGGCACACAAACCCACACTGAAAATAATATCAGGTCTACTAGCAGTTAGGTAAAGAAGCGACCCTATCATGCCCCTATAGAATTTCTCCTCAACTGAGGGACTCCCATCATCCATTACCAATTTGGTTGAAGGAGAGATGGGAGTATCAATGGGCTTGGCTGATTCCATTCCAAACCGCTTAAGTAATTCCTTGACATATTTTTGTTGATGGATCATGGTGCCGTTTGAAGTTTGCTTGACTTGCAAGCCTAAGAAAAAATTAAGCTCACCCATTATGCTCATTTCAAACTCACTCCTCATCATTTTTGAAAACTCTTCACATAAATCATTGTGTGTTGCACCAAATATAATGTCATCGACATATACTTAGACAATCAACAAATGTTCCCCCTTAGATTTTAGAAACAGGGTATTATCAGCCTTGCCTCTTCTAAAATCATTTTCCAATAAAAGTTTTGACAAACGTTCATACCAAGCTCTAAAAGCTTGTTTTAGACCATAAAGCGCTTTATCAAGTTTAAAAACATGGTTGGGAAATTCTTTACTTTCAAAACCAGGGGGTTGCATCACATACACCTCCTCTTTAAGGTATCCATTAAGGAATGCACTTTTGACATCCATCTGATATAATTTGATCCATGTGGGCTGCAAAAGCTATCAAGATTCGAATGGCCTCAATCCTTGTAACAAGTGCAAAGGTTTCTTCATAATCAATGCCCTCTTCTTGGTTGTACCCTTGAACCACCAGCCGGGCCTTGTTCCTGGTGACTGTTCCGAACTCATGAAGCTTGTTTCGGAACACGCACTTGGTGCCAATGATTGATCTGTCTTCCGGCTGGGGTACAAGATGCCACACCTTGTTCCTTTCAAACTGATGAAGCTCCTCTTGTATTGCTGTAACCCAATTTGAATCTGCAAGAGTTTGGTGCTTCCATGGTCGTGGAGTAAGAGAGTCCACAGACACGCTTTCTACTCTTCCTGGAATACTCGGTGGAACAGGTTCTGGAACTATTTCCGAGCCTGTTCTGGAGCCTGTTTCTGAGCCAGTTCTGAAAGAATTGGGCTGGTTTTCTTTCAAACTAGGTTCAGCAGTGCTTCTCTCGGTCTGATTCGAACCTTGCCCTCCTTCAAAGGAAACAGCTCCCTGTCCTGTTCCATCCTTGGAACTCTTACCTTTCTCATGTGTAAGCAATGAGTCTTTTCTAGCAAGTTCCAGTTCAAACTCTGCATCCTGTGCATCATCCTCAACAAGAGAGTTAGTTTCATCAAATAGCACATGCACACTCTCCTCAACACATAAAGTTCGTTTATTAACCACTTTGTATGCTTTACTGTGTAAGGAGTAGCCAAGAAATATTGCCTCATCACTCCTTGGATCAAAATTTCCTAAGACATCCTTCCCATTATTATGCACAAAATATTTACAACCAAATACTCTCAAATGCATAAGATTGGGTTTTCTACCTTTGAGAAGCTCATAAGGAGTTTTGTTTAGAATGGGTCTGATCATGCATCTATTTATAATGTAACACGATGTGTTCAAAGCTTCGGCCCAAAAGTTTCTCGGAAGACCACTAACAATAAGCATTGTTTTAGTTATGTCTTCTAGAGTACGATTTTTCCGCTCTACCACCCCGTTCTGTTGGGGTGTTCTTGGGGCTGAAAAGTTATGATCAACACCATACTCATTACAATAGTCAATAAAGCTTGAATTTTCAAATTCTATACCATGATCAGACCTTAGACAAACCAATAAGTGTCCTACTCTCTTTTCAACCTTTTTAAGAAACGCAAGAAATTTTTCAAATGTTTCATCTTTAGAAGCCAAAAACAAGGTCCATGTGAAACGAGAGTAATCATCCACTATCACAAGCACATACCTCTTCCCACCTCGACTTGTAATCCTCATAGGATCACACAAATCCACATGTAGCATCTCAAGAGGTCAGGTGGTGCTAACACAGTTTTTCAGTTTAAAAGAGGTTTTGACTTGTTTACCCTTGGCACAAGCGTCACATACCTTGTCGTCATTGAATTTGATGGAAGGTGGGCCGACTACTAGGTCTTTAGTAACACGTTTATTCAAGAGCGAGAGACTTGCATGACCTAGTCTCTTGTGCCAAAGCATAACATCATTATTTAAAGCACTTAAACAAGTCAGATTGTTTTGGGGAAGTGAGAGAATACTTACTTTACACACATTTTTGTGTCGCTTCTCCCTCAACACAACATCTTCTGTGTTGATATTGACAACCAAGCATTGTTTTGAAGAAAACACTACTAGGTTGTCTTTATCACACAGTTGGGACACGCTGAGTAGGTTATGTTGTAAACCATCTACCAGATATACATTGTCAATTCAATGGGGGAGTGACTCATCTATCTTACCTATACCGACAATTGTCCCTGATTTGCCGTTTCCAAATGCCACACTCCCTCCATCAGAGGCTGTAAGTGAGAGGAAGTTTGATTTTTCACCAGTCATATGCCGTGAACAACCGCTATCCACATACCACAATTGGTTGTTTGCTGAGTTGTTTGCTTGCTTGTTCCCCCTCACTTTAGCCTGCAAAACAAATTGGGGGTTGGTTTTGGGAACCCGGATCCACTTGGGTCCTATTCTTTTAGAAGTACAAATCTCATCTTTTCTAACCCATATTTGTTTTATATGAATCAAGTTCTTTTCCATGGCATACCTTCTTATAGGACAAGTGTACTGATAATGCCCTGTTTTACCACAATGAAAACACACAATATTTTCTGGTAATCCTACATATTTTCTATTAACAGGGTAATCAGCGCACTTAGTCACAAAGCCTAATCCTCTTTTTACCCTGGTTACAGTGAGTGTTCAGCCAATTCAGTGCCTGTGAGAACCTGTTCCAGCGCTTGTTTGCAGTAAGATCTGATTCTACTTGTTTTATCTTTTCAAGCAATTTACTGTTCTCAACAAGTAGGGATTCAACCTTCTATTTCAGTTCAAGAGACTCATTTTCAAGCTTAGTAAGGTCAGAAACAAAGGCTTCTTCTTTCATGCCTAAGGTCTCTTTGGATTGATTGAGGTCTTCATGCAAAACAATATTCTTCATATCAGTTTCAATTTTTTCATTTTTAAGAATTTTGTTTTCATGCTCTAATTCTCTAATATCCCTTTTTAGCTCAGAACATGTACAGAATTAATAGCATCACACTCATCCATCAAGGTAAATAATAACTCTTGAAGTTTTGCTTTATTTAGACCACATACCTTATCCTTAAGCTGGGCTAGGCTGTCTATAGGCTCATCGTCTAAGCTAGAATCACTTCTGGCCATAAGAGCTACAGCAGCTTCATCTTCTTCAGTCCCTTCCTCGTCCTCGGTAGAATCTCCCCAAGCCGCGAGCATTGCCCTTGAGGACCGCCTGGCTGAACTGTTTCTAACCTGTTTTCTGCCCTGTTTCCTGGACTGTTCGGGCTCTTGTTCCTCTTTCAGCAAGGGGCAGTTTTTCACAATGTGATCATGTTTACCACATTTGAAACATCCAGTGAACTGTTCCCGGTCATTGTTTCTGGGCTTGCTGAGGTTCTTCTTTTTGTTGTTCTCTTTGACCTTTTTGAAGAACTTCTTGAATCTTCGGGTGATCATGGCCAGTTCTTCTTCATCAAGGTCCGAACCATCCTCTTCCAAAGCCTTTAGAGCAAGGCCTCGGTCTTTCTTGGTCTCCTCTTTCAGTTGAGAGCTTCTTCTAAGCTCATAAGTTTGAAGATTACTAATAAGCTCGTCCAAGGTGAGTTTATTCATATCCTTGGCTTCTTGGATGGCCGTGACTTTGGCCTCCCATGACTGTGGCAAAAATCGTAGGATTTTCCTCACCAACTCCTCGGTGGTGGAGGACTTTCCTAATGATTTTAGCTCATTAGTGACATGGGTGAAACGGGTGTACATCTCCATCATCGTTTCTTTATCACCCATCTCAAACAGTTCATATTTTCTCATAAGAAGCTCAATTCTCGATTGTTTTACCTGATTTGTACCTTCGTGAGCTACTTGCAAGGCATCCCAGATTTCTTTGGCTGACTCGCATTCGGAAATGCGAGTATACTCATCAGGACCAAGACCAAAATACAAGAGTTTTTTGGCCTTTGCATTCTTTTCCATCATCTTGAAATCTTCAGAATTGAACTCTTCAGGCTTTTTGTGAACTTTGCTTCCATCTTTGATCACTTTTGTGGGAATGAGTGGTCCACTCTTGATAAGCATCCATAACTCATAGTCCTCAGCTTGAATGTAGTTTTCCATTCGGTTCTTCCACCAACTATAATGTTGACCATTAAAGTATAGCGGTCGAGTTATGGATTGCCCCTCAAGCATGCCATGTGGTGTACTCATGTTTAGGATCTCTCAAGATGTTAATCTTTTAGATGAGAACCTGCTCTGATACCACTTGTGAGATTTAAGAGTACACAAACACAAGAGGGGGGTGAATTGTGTTGGCAAATTTTCGCAGTTTCTGGGAACAAGCTTGGAACTTGTTTGGACGGACTATTTGTAAAGTGCTCAGAAAGTGTAAAGCAGCGAAAATAAGTGGAAAAGTGAGAACACAAGATTTTTATATGGAAACACCTCGAGCCTAACCGAGGCGAAAACCACGACCTACCCCAGTAGGATTTTTCACACACTTCCACTAAACGGGCTAAACATGTTACAAAGGTAACCTTCTCTATTACAATTGCAACACACGTAACTGTCTACCCTCAGACTAGTTACACACTACGTCCTAGTCTCCCAGACTTGGACACACTCATGTAATCTTCTCCCCAAGACGAATTACACACGTCCAAAGCCTCCCTAGGCTTGGACACACTCAACTCTCACTTTGATGAAAGAAGAGAATAAAAACACCTTACTTTTGTGCTTCTAACTAAGCGAATGTAAGGTACAATTTTTGCTCCTAGTATGCCAAGGAAGATGACTTAATTTTCACACACACTTTGAAGGTTTTTCTAAAAATATGATTTGCACGTTAAATTCCTAGAAAAACCATGTAAAAACTTTCTCAAAAATATTTATGAAATCGTGTGCAAAGCTATGTATAAAACCATGTGTGTATATCTCAATGTGGAAGTGGAGAAGCTTCTTAAATAGTAGAGGGCAACAAGATCTATTGTGTGCTTGAGCCACAAGTATAAGATCTTTTTGCTCCTAAAAAGATTATGGAAAGTGACAAATATTTTTAGTAGCCAAATCCTGAAATTTCTTATCTTCTTATACATATTCCAAAAATAAGAGTTTGATTTATTTTGTAAAAGATTTCCCTTAGAAGCTAGACTCAAAATCTCCACAATATATTTTCAAAGCCAAAGATTAACTTATCCTGGGTTTAATGATAATAGAAAATTTATCTCAAATAATTTCAAAAACGTTAGCCCAAGATTTGGAAAAAACTGTGAAAAATCGTTTTGGCTTGAAAACAGTGAGAACCCTGATCTCAGAACTGATCTGAGACACTGTTCTTAAAAATCATTCAAAGTAAATGTTAAATCGAGTTCTTCCAAGTGGCATTTTAACAAGAAGCTAAGAAAATAAAACTTATGACGGACCAAGACTCTTGTTGAATCAACCGGACAACATTTATAGGATCTTGACTTGTTTCTTCAATGCTGTGGTGTTACTCAGAACTGTTTCCTGAGTTGTTCCTGGAGTTCTTCATGCCTCTGATGCGCTTTGAGTTCTTTGCCATTCAGCTATTCTGAGGATCTGTTCTTAAGACCTGTTGCTATGATGTTACTCAGAACTGTTTTCTGAGCTGTTTCTGAAGTACTCCATGTCTTTGATGTGCTTTAAGTTCTTTTCATTCAGCTGTTCTGAGAACCTGTTCTTAAGACCTGTTCCCGACCATGGTTAATCAAGCAATTTCAAAGTTTTCCAAACAGTATTTGGAACCTGTTCGATCAATACACTCAAGTGTATATTTCATTTGTGTTTGTTATCATCAAAACCTTACATTACATAATGATGGGGTCAACAATTTCCCAACATGGGGGTGGGAAAGTCATATACCCTTTTGTTCTTATTTTTTGTGAAAATTTTCAATTTTTGTATAGTTTTCTTTTTGGCTTTAAGGAACTTTTGTGCCCTTGTGATTGGCTTAATCTTTGATAGCTTGGTTGCTAGCTTATATATAGGTCGAATGTGCATGATGGAATACTTATCTACAATGTGGCCTCCGATCTTTCATAATAATCCCATTTTATATGTGTAGTTTTGTGTACCTTGTGCACTTAATCATTGACTTTTGGTGTTAGTTGTTGAAATTTTGGTTTGGGGGCATTCTACTTGATTAATTGACTTCCAGTTTTGGCTTCATTATGAGAAAAAGCAAACAAAAGAGAGAAAAACAAGAAGTACAAAAGTGAGCTCAACTCTGGTACCTCTATTTGGACTTAAATAAGTGTTTTGCACCTCCAAATAAAACCCGTAAATAGAGAAGAAGCCCTAATATGTGCTAAGTTGTTCATTCGGGAGTTCAAGGCCTAATAAGCCAAGAACTACCCACCCGGGCTAAGGAGCATGAGGAGAAAAGCGGAAAAAAGAAGAAAGAAAGAAAAAAAAAAGGAGCAAAATAAAGGGAGTCATCAGCCAAGTGGAGATGACCTTTTGCCCGATTTATGCACCTTGCATGGAGCACCAAGGAGTGCAAATCATGTCATTGTGTTGTGTGAGGTGAAAAATGAGAGTCGGGATGCACTTATAGCCTATGCATGTCTTGAATATATGTTTTGCTTGTATATGGCTTAGTGGCTGGGTTGTTAGGGTGATAGAATCGATCTAACTGTGTATATATTTTCCCTTTTGCCTTGCATATATGCTTTATTTTAAAAAATCCAAGAATACTTCAAAGATTTTGTGGGTGTAACTTCTGCAAGCCCTTACGAGACTCACTTGTCCACTTAGGGGAACCAAAGGGTTTAAAGGGCTTGTTGCATATGCCAAATGCAATTGTGATTCCTACGAAAGTGAGTTAGGTTCTTGGCTTAGTTTTTCTTTAGTTTTACTCAAGGACGAGCAAAAGATAGGCATGGGGGTATTTGTTGGGCACTAGTTTGTCGTATTTTACATGCCTCTTTCACCTAAATTTAGCTCGTGTAATAATGTAATCTTTAGGATTTTTACTTATTTTATTTACCTTTGTAGGTAATTGATTAAATCAAAAAAGTACTACACAAAGGTGCAAAAGAGGATCAAAAAGGAAGAAAACAAGACATCGGGCAACGGGCAACCATCCACTGCACGACAGTTGCCACCACCACGCTGCAGCAGCTGGCGACGGCCAACCGTCGACCTGATGATAGGCTGTCGCATGGCAGCTTCCAGGTCCCCTGTGTTTTCGCTGCGTATTTTTATCTCCTATTTAAGGTTTTTCTTTGGGGTTCCTTTGAGTGATTTTTAGGCTAGGTTTTAGGTTAGTTTAGAAAATAAAAATCCTATTAGGGAGATCAGATCAGGAGATGAGATTGTAAATTTGGGTGGATTGTGGATTCAAGCTCATGGATTTCATCTTCATTCAATCAATCCTAAGTTTTCTCTTCTATCTTTATTTCATATCTTGTCCTCGTTGAGGTTTTGTTAGTTTAATTCTTGTATTTAATTTGTTTAGTTTAAATGCTTAGGTTTCACTGTTGATCCATGTTTATTTAGATTGATTGGATTTGATTAGTTTCGTTCTCTCTCCTTCCTAGTTCATGTTTATGTGTATGTTTGTTAGTTTAGCTATAGTTAGATTTAATTTTGTTTTGTGATGATTAGTGGTTAATTTTGGTTAGCTTGGATTGTGATTAGCCTCTTGATCGCTAATTAGTCTAGGTTTAGGCCTAACCACTCCCAATTTGTATTTAGAACTTAGAGTTTTCTTTCATGCCCGCCAAATGTTTGATGAAATGCGTAAGAGAGCTTTCATCTATATTTTTGGGCGATTGACTTATATCGAGAGGTGAGCTCAATTAGCTAGTGTGCGAGAGGGGATAGCTGGTTCGAGATATGAAAATAGTCCCAATCCTAGCTAGGGCCGAGGGTTGCTAATTTTGTGGTCTAATTAGGCTAACTCCATAAAAATAGATGGTTAGACTAGTTAAACTAGCTCATGACCCTTGAGAGAGGGCTTGGGTGGTCTTCGATGGTGCAACCAACTATTTCTTATTTTTAGTATAGGCTGGGGAGGTTAGGACTCACCTCGATTACTTGGTTCATCAATTGGCCCGATTACAATTACAGCCTTATTTTGTATGTTTTTTAGTTTAGTTTAGTTTATCCTTCTTTCCCTTTCACTTGGCCTAGATTGAACACATAAGCTAATCCTAGTATTTGAAACCAACTCTTAGTGGATGATACCCTGAGTACTCGACGATAAGAACTTTCACTTGGGGTTGTAAATATTAAAACTCAAATTTTTCCAATCACGGATTGACAAGGCCCCTACAAAAGAATGAGATCAGAGTATCAGTACGTAGGGTTCAACCTAAAATACACATTAATAGCAAATAACTCATTAGAATTTTACCTTTTGTTGGTATGATATTATCGTCCATCCTTGTCCATCCCCCAGATCCAAGTCCTCATGTAAGAACTGTACAAACTACAACCATGTCTCCTTATTCTCCACATTAACTACAACCCGAGCAATAAGGTACATTTCGTTGTTGGCATCTCGACCAACAGCACACAACACTTTCCCATTCTAAGGCCCCTTTAGGAAACACCCATCTAAAGAGAGAACTCTTCTACATCCGTCTACGAATCCTCTCTTTGAAGCACTAGGACAAACATAGATGCTCTTGAAACCATGTGTTCTTATGTGCACCTCAATCTTCATAGTTGAACTCATGTTCTTCTTGAGAGCCTCATCAGCATATGCTCGTATCATGCCAAACTATTCACTATAATCCCCTAGAATGGATGCCAAAGCTTTTGCCCAAGTCCTTACACATGTAGACATTGAAGGCTTATAGTTATGCTTCTTCTCCACTATGTCTCTTAGCTCTCTCAATCTCAAACTAGGTCACAATCTAAACTTATCCCTATATTTTCGGCCCAACCAATCACTAGAAATCCTCCTGATTCCTCTCTCAAAATTGTAACATATGTAAGTATGAGGATTAGGCGTGTTCCTAACTTAAAACGATTTCTCCCCCTATGGTCGTGAAACAAACAACGTCCAATCACACCCCTTCGATTTGCGAACTAGATAGAGTCTGCCGCCATCACTTTTCACTGTCTTCAAACCATATCCATTATACATTCGATAATCTTCAATGGCTTCTTTATGTTGCGTTTTATCTATAAACAACATGCCCACTTCCAAATGCCCCCACTTTTGTTTCCCTTTCCTTGTACCTACGGTATATGATTGTCCTTTTCTTTTTTGACTTTCTTCCTTCCTCATCACCATCCTCATCTGTTTCACTACTAGGAGGGTTGTTTGTATCATCTAAATCTTTGTACATCAACTCACATGCATCTATATCACCAAACACATTACCTCCACTAATTATCTAAACTCCTTCATCCTTAAGTGCTTCAAAATCAGGAAGATGATCCTTCTCCATTTTCTGCTTTGTCTTTATTATTTTAACCACTTCATCATCATCAAAATCCAATCCATATTCATCATAATTATCATCAACCGTTGAATGACTATCATGATAATCTGATGCCATGTCAACATTATGCTCAATATACAAATAAAGATATTGTAAAATTGGGCTTAGAAGTCGTAGCTCATCCACTGTTTCACTATTGATTGCTACTAAGCTCTCTTCAAAAGCCAAATTCGACTTGCTAAAATAAATACCTTTAATCATTCTATCTGAATAGCCCAATGCCAGAATATTATCTCTAATATCCTCAACACTTAGCTTTTTGCAATCACTCTCAAACTCACTGATATTTCCGTCACAATACACCAAATAGGGCATCCTTTGAAAACCACCACCGTGATATACATGCAACACTACCTTCTTTGATATTCTGCAAGTAACAAATTACATTCAACACATAAAGGCTTAACATAGGCTATTTTAAACACCAAAAAATTACACTTCATTGGCAAAAGAAATTGTTAACAACATATCATCACTAAAACAATTCAAGAACATGATTTAATGTCATCACTATCAATATGGCAAGATTTATTAATATCATCATCTATAATAGATTAAAAAAACCCTAAATCATATTTCTAGTCACTTTGGGTAAATCATTGCCTTTATGGGTTTGGAATTTTGAAAATATACATGATGCTTTGATCCTTGATCAAACAGTAATTCAACCATCACTGACTTGATCTCACTCCTGATAGGCCTTCAGTTTTAGGGTTCAACAATCTATTTTCTAGTTTGAAAGAGCTGCAGGTTTAGGGTTGCAAGCATCATCACTAAGCAGGGGAGGGATCTCGGAGGGAATGTTAAGTGTCTTAGTTTTTAAAATCATTTTCCTTTTCTCACATTTCACCCCAGCAGTGGAATTTTAGACGCCAGAATTTTCTTCAGTGGCATATTAGACCGATTTACAACTTCAATTGCATATTAGATAAAAAAATGAAAATTCAGTGACATGATGGCTTAAGAACTCAAAGAAAGAACTAAAAAAAGGTTGAATTTTGACCCCTATTTCACTTGCCTTCCACCCCTTATTTTCTCACTCTTCCCTAAACACTCAAATGCCCATTTGGTCCCCTCCATCTTCATCTTCAGGGCGTTCCATCATATGCCTAATCCCATTTTATTTACACCATTAGCCATTAACAGGGCACCATCATCATCAAGATCGATGAAATCACCAAGGATCACCACCATCATCAAGATACACCTTGTATCAGGAAATTTCTCCCTCTTCCCTTGCCATTGTGCGAGATCATCCATCATTCCCATCCAATGCCACCATTTCCATCTTCCATGCCATCTAACACGTCTGCAAGTGCATAGGCGTCATAGTATAGATTAAAAGATCGTCCTCAGAGACAAAGTAATATATTGAATCAATAACCTATTGAAATCGCTAAGCAATCAATCTTTTCAATAGAGTTAATTTAAATAAACCAATTAAATATTCGAAAATCAATCAAAGTCAAACATCTAGAAGTTTGATTCACTAAGTAAAGAGTTGGATCACAGATTTAAGCATGCACTTTTTATAGATAGAATGACCTAAGGAACTGCAATCGAATTGAATTTAATACTTTCTTTCGAAATGAACTAAATTGCCTAAATAAATTCAATTAACACTCCAATTTCAAGAACTATGATTTAGTCTAGGTTAAAAGTCTATGAATGCTAAGTCTCCTCTTAACAAGCAACCCTCTCTCGAGTTTCACTAAATCAAGTTCTATCAAGATGATCAAGTAGCGAGTTTCATCTTTCAGTACTTCACCATACTAGCTAATATAAGCAAGCAAAATTGGCCAAATTCTACTCACAACATTCTAATTTCAAGATAAACATGAATCATTCCAAACATGAAATAAGCACAAGATTTAAGGATAAAGGATCCAAAACAATACTATGGCTAACAAATCCCTAGATTAGATAAACTACTTACTCATGTTTCTAAATTCAACTAAAACAAGAGTTCAAAAGCAAATTCAAAGGAAGGAAGGAAAACTTTACAACAATGGCAGCCTTTAAATTATGTAACAATCTTCAAGCTTCCAAGAGCAAACTTCTCCCTTCTAATCTCAAAGATAGCTAAACTAAAACTAAAGTAAACTAAGAGAGATGTGAGAGCAGGTTATGGTTGTTGCCAAAAAAACTCTTCTTCTACTTTGGAACACTCTTTTTAAGCAGTAAACGGATTAACCTCAGCTGCATAATGGAGGAAGATGAAGAGGCTAGCAATTACTGGCTTGCCACAGTCTATGGCAGCCACGACGGTTGAACCATGGTCTTTGTTGGAATCGAATTTTTCTACTCTTCCTTTGCTCCACGGGCATGGCATCTCAAGGGCATCTGTAGGGGGTCAATGTAGACTTAAATGATTGTCAAATGTCGGGTTAAATGGTCCAAAATCCCATAAATATCATTAAAGAACCATACCCAAGCATAAAACGAGAATAAGCATTTAAATTATAACATTAAACACATAATTCTCCCTAAAAATGCGGCAAAATGACCCTAAAATGATATACACTTTAAGCACTTATCAAACTCCCCCATGCTTGAATCGTTGATTGTCCCTAAGCAACATTAAGACCAAAAATTATTCAAAACCTCCTCAGGATAGACATTGGTAGCATCTGCCACAATGTCAAATTTGAATCAACCCCCCCAAATCATCAAATACAATCACATTAGCATTTGAAACAAATTGAGCAAGTAATGCCAGTAGAACCTCACTATAGTCATATGGTACCTATCATACATTTGTTTGAAAATGTAAGAAGGTTCCCTCAATTCTCACTCCATAGACTCAAATCTACCATAAGCTTAACAAGACTCTCTAATTCACCATCACTAGAATGCAATACACATTAGGCAATCATGAGGATTTTTATAAGTTGTACGGGGGCTATCGGTAAAGCTAAAAGGGGAACGAATGTTTTGGAAATGTGGAGTTAGAAGCCATAGACTAAGAGCTAAACGTTTCCAGTGCACTCATACAACATTCTCCTTAGACCGATGCAATTCATCTACAAAATACATCCCCAATTGAAGAGATAAAGAGTTGAAAGTCATAAATACTTTTTACAATTCAAATAAGGCCAACACTCTTTTCATTATTTCTTTTTTTTTCCTTTTTTTTTCTTTTTCTTGGTTTTTTTTTTCCCTGTATTTTTTTTTGTTTTCTCTTTTTTTCCCCAAAAGAGTTAGCCAAAGGGAAACCCATATCAAATTTTGAATTTTAACTCTTTTTCAATCTTTGTACAAGGAGACAAGGGATTTCTTATATATAACACAAAAACACAAATCCCTTCACCAAACAACCAAATCCACTAAAAAGATATCAATACACCTTACTAGTTCCCAATTAAACTCAATGCATAAGGATGAAATGCTCCTCTAATCTTGACTTAAGGGTTAGATAATTGTATGGCCAAAAGTTATGTTTGGAGGTTCAAATCAATAAAAATGAATATAGGCTAAAAGGGGCTAGCAAGGGATATAATGCATAATGCATAACAAAGATGGCTATTTGGTTTTTTGGGTTAGCAAGTCAAAGAATGCCTCAAGTATATTGCCTAAATGTTTATGCAAAATGTGATCTTGAATGAGAATCAAAGCAAGCTCTAGAGAAATGCTATCAAGGAAGAGTCACTCATGAATTGACAAGAGACTAAATTGATAAATTAGTCTTTAAAAGCTCAAAGCCTCATAAGACATCTACCTAAGGTCATAACTAGCTCATTAGTAGACATATGTCAAAATTCATGTAAAGAGTCATGGGATAATCAACTCGCACTCAACATATGATCAAAACATGAAGCTCATTTTCGTAAAATCATTCTAAAATATTTTTATGCACAATTAGGCAAATCAAAGGATCAATCTAAACCGAAGAAGTCTACCTAGTCTATAAAGATCATCATTGAAGGATTTTTCTTCTTTTTTTTTTCATTTTTGTAATTTTTAAAGATAGGTGCTCCTAATAACAATAACAAGAAAAATACCAAAATTATGAAAAGAAACTATAAAAACCTAAAATGCAACCTAACATGCTTCTAACCACATAAGATTAAAACCTACAATGCAACTCTAAATGCAATCATAAATAATATATACAATACATACACAAGCATGCACCAAATCTAGTAAGGCATCAGATGCCATCAAATACTGACTAACTCCTTTATGGTTGAACAAAACATTGTCAGAATATTGTCACAATGTGTGCATAGAGTAGAAAGGGGAAGCGGGAGTAGCAAGAAGCAATCAGAAAGGAGGTGGGAAAGAAAGGTGGCGTGGGTGACCATAAGAAATATACCAATCTCGCCGGGCCTCTAAACAAGCCTTATAATCCTAAAAGTATTGAGTCTGGGTAGCAAGCATCCCACGGAGCTCGTCATGGCGCTTTTGGACAAAGTAACGAAGAGCGACGTTCTTAGAAGCAACATAGGCTCAAAGGGACACTTGCTCCTCCTGGATGGACCTAAGGGTAGCTTGGAGGCCGGCATAGTCAGTAGGGGATGGTTGAAAGGAAGAACTAGGTCCGGCTTGACTAGTAAATGGCAGTGGGGGGCGCGGGTTAAACAACATGGGCATCGCCAGGTACCCAATAAAGGTTAGCTCGGTGAAGTAAGGTGGTTCGATCAATATTGGAAAGCGGCAGAAGCCGATCCCTGGGATAAATCTAGCATAAACGTCCAGCCTCTACTTTGTAAAAGTTCATTAGCTCAAAAGCGGTTTGATCAAGCCACTCGGACCCAGATATTCGATCCTCAGGGTTGGACTCAACACCCAAAAATCTAGCAATGGTAGTGGCGATACCACTAATGACTATCCTACCCTTAGTGCTAATAACCGCACTATATAATTTTCTGGCTAAGAATGCCCTAGGGTCAACTTGAACACCATCAAGCATACAAGATAGAAAATACAACTTAGACATTCTTGAGACATTCAAACTATCATCCCGAGCAAAGAAACAACAAGCAAGGATACGCTGAGCTACCCAAATGCAAGGGTTCCAAGTATGAGTGCATTTGGAAGAACTAGTACTATACCTAACACTCCTCGAAAGCTCACCCCAGAATGCATTTGGGTTTGAATTCTTTGGGGACTTGACAGTTTGGTAAATCCATGCTAGGTGGAAAACCAAATATATTATTGAATGTGCCTAAGTTCGACTTATAAAATTGCCCTTGCAAATAAAAGGAAATATCCCATTTGACATTGAGGCCCCCGAGTGGCCTCAATGTGTGGAGCACTCAGCAATTCTAAGGTAAGGTCCCGATATGTATATGACCACTGCCGTAAGCATACGGGTAGTCGTAGTATAGATAAAAAGATTGCTCTTCAGGCACCAATGCAATCTATCGAGTTTTATCTATCAAAATATGCTAAGTAAAATTCTAATTTAAGAGGGTTTACTTTAACAACTTTAAATTGACTAATTTTAAATCAATTAAGGAAAAATGCCCAGGCAATTCATGTAGTTATAAAAGTTGATTGGATCAAATGATAAGCATGTGCTTTTTTCTAATCAATTTATCTCAAGGAATTACAATCTCTCCAAAAATTTAGTCTATTCTTTCGAAAATAACCAAATTTGCCTAAACTAAGCACAAGTCGTTCTTTCAAGCTAATTTGTCTTAATCCAAGTTGAATATCTTCGATTACTCTCTAGTCCTCCTAACATACAAATCTCTCTTTTGAGATGACATTATGTCAGGTTTTATCAAGCAGTCTAACAATCAAATGTCACCTTTCAGTTTTTCACTCATTTGTTTCAAGTGTGCAAGCAAACTTTGGCCAAAAATTAACTCACAACATGATAATCACTTGATAGAACGAAATCAAACTGATCATAAAATAAGCACAATTCCATAGATTAAAACTTGATCCAACTACAGTTTCATAAACTACTTCAATCCCTAGGCTAAATAAAACTACTCACGCATGACAAAAGGTTAAACAACTAACCAATGTTTTGGCGAAATCTCAGAGGAAGAACTTGACTGAGATAGCCTTTCAACGAAGGGCTTCAAACCGCCTCTAAATCAAACATACACTCTCAAGATTTCTCACTAAAACAATAATCAAACTAAGATTCTAAACTAAAAAGAATAAAATTTCAGAAAGAAGATGAACTATGTTATCCTTGCTTCTTCTGCATTACTGCTAAACGACGCTTTTTATAGAAAAATTTGAATGTTTTCAGCCACACAGCCGAAGAAAAACAAAGAGGCAACAGCTTCACCTCTCACCACAGTCCGTGGTAGGCACCACGGTCCGACGGCGGTCTTGGCTAGAGCCGATTTTCTGCCCTTTCCTTGCCCCACAGCTATAGCAGCACATGGGTGTCCATGGGGGAGGTCAAAATACATCCAATAAGGATCAAATGTTGGGTAAAAAGCCCTAAAATCTGGTAAGACACATCAAACAACCATGCCCATGTGTAAATCGAGAATAGGGAGTATAGATTATAACATTAAGCACATAATTTTCCTTAAAATGTGGCAAAATAGTCCTAAAATGATGTATGCATTAAGCACTTATCAAACTCTCCCATGCTTAAAACTGTTACTTGTCCTCAAGCAATGCTAAAACCAAAAAAATACAGAACCTCCTCAGGATAGATATAAGTAACATTCTAATGGTAAAGCTGATCCAAAGGTAGCCCAGAAAGATGCAAAAATCATTATCAAACAGATTGGGGAATGAAATTTTTGAATATCACTTGATGGACCACAATGTCAAACTTGAATCAACCCCCCCGAAATCGTTAAATACAGTCATTCAACATATGAAACAAATGAAGCTAGCAAGGCTGATGGAACCTCACTATAGATATGTGGCACTCTTCACTTATGTGTTTGAAAATGTATACATATAGGCTCCCTCAATTCTCATTCCTTAGACTTAAATCTACCATAAGCTTGACAACACTCTCAAATTTGTCATCACTAAAATGTAAACACACTAGATAATCATGAGGTCTTTCATAAGGCTGTAATGGGGCTATGGGTAAAGGTAAGAAGAGAATAAATGTTTTAGAAATGAGGAGCTAGAAACCATAAACTAAGAGCTAAACGATTCCAATGCATCATACTACATCCCTCTTGAACCATTATAATTTATCAACAAAATACATCCCTGTTAGAGAGATATAGAGTTGAAAATCATAAGAATTTACAATTCCAACAAGGCTAACACTTTCTTTCTTTTTTTCGTTTTCATTTTTTTCTGTTTTTATGTTGTTTTTTTTCTTTTTTTCCGAAATAACTTAGCCAAGGGAAATTTATATCGAATTTTAAATTCCAACTCTTCTCTAAACTTTGTACAATTAGAGAAGAGATTTATCAAGATCTCACATCCCTTCACCAAACAACCAAAACGCTAATAAAAGAAAGCAATCCACCTCATTAGTGCCCTATCAAACATGATGCAAAGCAATGAAATGCTCCTCTAGTCTTGGTTTAAGGGTAAGATAATCATTTAGCCATATGCTATAATATGAGGTTCAAATCAAGAAAAACGATTTAGGCTCAAAGGGGCTAGCAAAGGATATAATATACAACAAACGTGGCTATTTGGCCGTTGGGTTTAACAAATTAAAGAAAAATGCCTCAATCATATTGCCTAAATGCAAATGCGAAATGTAATCTTGAAAGAGAATCAAAGCAAGTTCTAGAGAAATGATATCAAGGAAGAGTCACACATGAAAGAAATATGAGACTAAACTGATAAATAGTCTCTAAAAGCTCAAAACTTCACACGACATCTACTAAAGTCATAGCTAGCTCATTAGTGAATACATGCTAAAATTCATGTAAAGACTCATGGCGTAATCAACTCGCACTCAAAATATGGTCAAAACATGGATGTCATTTTCGCACACCCATTTGCAAACATTTTATGCATAATTTGAGCGAATCAAAGAATCAAACTAAACCAAAGAAGTCTACCTAGTCTGTAAAGATTATCATCGGAGGATTTTTTTGGTTTTTGGTTTTACTTTTACTTTTTGCGGTTTTTTTTTAAATTTTAGTACATGCATTCTCCTAATAACAATGCAAACGAAAATGCAAAGGGACTAAAATGCAACCTAGAATGAAAAGAAAACTAAATGCACTTACTAAAATACTACTAAACAAAACTAAAACCTAAAACAAAAACTCCAAAAACTATCACAAACAATATATACAAAATACAAGCACACCAAACCAATTTATGCATCAGACGCCAAATATAATGACTGACTCCCCCATGCTTGAATCACACATTCCCCTCAATGTGGGAACACAATAGAAAAAGGAAAGGGGAGTAATACCAAACAATCAGAAAGGAGGTGGTGGAGGAGGATGGGGTGATTGACCATAAGAGATTTGCCAATGCCGCCAAGTTTCTAGACACGCCCTATAGTCCTAGAAATATTGAGTGTAGTTAGCAAGCATTCCACAAAGCTCATCGTGGCGCTCTTGGACAAAGTCCCGGAGAGTGGCATTCTCAGAAGAAACAAATGCTCGAAGGGAAACTTGCTCCTCTTGAATGGATCTAAGGGTGTTTTAGAAGTCGGTATAGTCAGGAGGGGGTAGTTGAGAGGAAGAACTAGGCCCTGCTTGACTAGAATGAGTGGGTGGATGATGGGGTGCGGGTTGAACAACCTCGTTATAACCAGGTACCCGACAAAGGTTACCCCGGTGAAGTAAGGCGGTTCAATCGACATTGGAAAGTGGAAAAAGCAGGTCCCCAGGGTAAATCTAACATAAACGCCCAACCTCAACTTTACAAAAGTTCATAATTTCAAAAGTAGCTTGATCAAGCCACTAAGACCTGGAAACTATATCCTTAAGGTTGAGCTCAACACCCAAAAATCTAGCAACAGTAGTCACAATACCACCTATGACTATCCTACCTTTAGTGCTGACAGTAGTACTATACAACTGCCTGGCCAAAAACGAACCGGGTCAAGCTGGACACCGTCAATCTTATAGGATAAAAAGTACAACTCAAACAATCTCAAGACATTCAGAGTATCGTCCTGAGCAAAGTAACAACAAGCTAAGATACGCTGAGCTACTCTAATGCAAGGGTTCCTAATGTAAGTACGCTTCGATGAACTAGTGCTGTGCTGTACCTAACACTCCCCGAAAGTTCACCCAAAAATGCAATCAGATTGAATTCGTGGGAGACTTGGTTGTTCGAAAAATCCATGCTAGCTGGAAGACTGAATATACTATTAAAGGTACCTAAGTTCAACTCAGAAAATTGTCCCTGCAAATAAAATAATATGTACTCGGCTTAACATTGAGGCCCTCTGGAGTGTACTCAATAACTCTGGGGTTAGGTGCCGTGAAGAAGATGAAGTGTGAGGGAAAATGAGGGGGCACCGCGGTCAAAGACCTAGATCATGGGCCATAGCAGTTCACCACGGTCCGACCGTGGTGTCTGCTGACTCTGTTTTTTTAAATTTTTCTGCGTTGGCACCCCACGGTCGCGGTGCTGGGTACCCTAGCCGTGCTGCCAAAACATTTTTATTCTATAGCTTTTGTTTTCTCTCTTTTTTTTCTTTTCCTTTCAAACTACAAAAATAGTAAAAATCAAAGCTAAGGAAGAAAAAAGGAAAAAGTTTGGGTTGCCTCCCAAGAAGCACTCTTTTAAGGTCAAGAGCTTGACCCTTCTTCTATGTGTTTCTGAATCAATAAGTGTATGGACGTCGGCCTTATCACGGACCACAAAGTCAAAC
Source organism: Carnegiea gigantea (assembly GCA_029747015.1). Lineage (NCBI taxonomy): Eukaryota > Viridiplantae > Streptophyta > Magnoliopsida > Caryophyllales > Cactaceae > Carnegiea > Carnegiea gigantea. The sequence continues at coordinate 407,392 of JAKOGI010000318.1, forward strand.
TTTTTCAATCGAAGGTACCATCGCAAAAGCTCGGGTTGAAGTCCTTTGTCTCCATAACTTGATGCCATAACGCATTATCGGCGTACAAAGCAAAGTGACTTGTAGCTCATCAAACGGGCTACTGTCGACTTGTTCAGCCCCTTAATCAAAATCTGCATCAAGGCCTTCCATAGGGAGCAAAGAAAGAACAACCTAGGCAGACATACAATAGTATCTCATAGAAGACTCATTAGAAACATAGGCCTTAACCTTGGGTATGTTAGGTGGCATAGGAGCAGCAAACTCCACCTTAGCAAACTCCACCTTAACATACTTTTGGTCAGGGCCCTCATGAGAAATTCAGTTAAATTCAGGAGAATCTTCATAATTCAAGACATCCTCTATATCAATCTTAGGGAAAGGGGGAAATTTATCCAATACAAAAGAATTAGGAGAAACCACTTTCTCCTTCATATGACAAAACACAACATAGCGTCCTTCCACCTCAAAAACTATACGTCCCTTTCTTACATTAATATGGCAACCAGCTGTAGTCAAAATGGGCCGACCTAAGGTAATTTGAGCATCATCAGCCTTGGATATATCAACTATGATAAAGTCCTCCAACATCCAAATATCTCCTATATTTACTAGCATATTATCCAATCTGCCTATGGGTTGCGTCTCAGAACCATCTGCTAGCTGTAATAAAAAAGGTGCGGCTTGTAATGGTCATAGGTAAAGCTTATGAAACAAAGAATATGGCATTATACTGATGCTTGCACCTAGAACACATAAAGCTCTCTTAATTTCCACCTTTCCTATAATACAGGGGATAAAAGAACTACCTAGGTCAGGGAGCTTAGGTGGAAAAATTATGGGGATCTCTATAGTGCCATTCTCTATCAATGTGGTAGTCTTGGCACCATCATTCCTCTCTTTACTTCCAGCCATGATTATTTCCCTACCCTCTTCCACTGGTATATCCTCAGGGCTAATAAAGTCCTCTACTTCTTCCCTCCAGGTGACACAATTACCTTGCTCATGAGGGTTAGGTTCGGGCTTGCTAAGAAGTCTATCTGGGTTGTAGATGAAAAGCTAGCTTTTTGGGCAATCTGGGCTTCTAATATCCTATTATGAGTTGTAAGGACATCAACCTTTAAGGCTAATTGCTTAATGTACCCATCTTATTTTTATTATGCCATAAGCATACTTTCCATTATTGCTTCTACATTGGTCTTTTGGGGTACTTGAGAAGGGAAAGGAGGTCTTTGAGAACCGGGAGATGGTCTAGCATTCATTGGGGGCATATTCGAAGGGTTTGGATTAGACCTATGTGAAAAGTTTAGATAATTCTTCCAACTCGGATAATAGGTACTATAATAAGGGTCATTGGCCGGCCTCAGGTTGAAGTTTTGAACATAGTTAACTTCACTAAGGCCTTAGGAAAAAGAGCTCCCAACTTGACAATTCAAAGTCACATGCTCAATAGATCCAAAAATTTCATAAGGGTAAGGGGCACTAGAATTCATAGCATTAACATTCATTCGGTCCAGTTTTTGAGTCATAGCATCTACTTTAGCAGAAAGCAAAGCAAGCACATCAACTTCAAACTTACCTCCAACTCGTTTGGGTTGGCCTTGTTCGATGGACCATTGGAAATTGGTTAAATGCCATATCCTCGATTAAGTTACAGGCTTTATCCTCCGTTTTGTTCATTAAGGTTCATCCTGTCGCCGTATCAATAGTAGACCTTATAGATTGGGTCACACCATTATAAAAAGCTTGGATAATTATCCAACATTGAAGATCATGATGGGGGCATAATCGCAGCAAATCTTTAAACCGCTCCCAAGCTTCGTAGAGCATCTCTTCATCTTTTTGCGTAAAGTGGGTGATTTGATTCCTTAAGCTGGCCGTTTTGCAAGTTGGTGAGGAAGACTCTTTTTAACTCATCCCAAGTGGTAATAGATCCCGATAGCAAAGAGTGTAACCAAGCCCTTGCTTTATCTCTCAATAAGAAGGGAAATAAGTGCAATCGAATGGCATTAGTAGAGACTCCATTAAGCTTCAACGTGTTGTGCACCTATGAAAAGACCGAAAGGTGTAGATTCGGGTCTTCCAAAGGAGTTCCTCCAAACTGGGATTGTTGCATTATGGAGTTGAGCGCTGATTTGAGGTCAAAATTGTTGGCATCAACAGTAGGGCTAGCGATGCTTAAGGCGATCCCTTGGACTCCAGGGGTAACGAAATCTCGAAGTGTCCTTCTTTGGTTACCTTCTCTTCTCGCCATGTTCGTTAAATTCCTTCTTACCTTGCGTCTTTGTTCTTCAATCCTTTGCTTCTTCCTCCTTAAGCGTAAAGTCATTCCAATCTCGTCATCGGGTTCATACAAGATTAGACTTCGCATAAATGGGAAAAATTTTTGCATGCACAATCTCCAACACTACCAGAGCAATCAAATAAGAAAATGAAAAGAAAATGTAAAAGGCTATTAAATACTTAGTTACTTTCGTAGGACTAACTCAATGGTTAACAGATTGAGTCTCCGGCAACGGCGTCAAAAACTTGACCGCTGCTGCAAGCGCACGGGTAATTGTAGTATAGATAAAAAGATTGCTCCTCAGGAGCCAATGTAATCTATCGAGTTTTATCTATCAAAATATCCTAAGTAAAATTCTACTTCAAGAGGTTTAATTTAACAATTTCAAATTTACTAATTCTAAATTAGTTAAGGAAAAATGTCTAGGAACTTATATAGTTATGAAAGTTGATTGGATTAAAATGATAAGCATGTGCTTTTCTCTAATCGGTTAATCTCGAGGAACTGTAATCTCTCCAAAAATTTAGTCTATTCTTTCGAAATCAACCAAATTTGCCTAAACTAAGCAAAAGTCATTCTTTTAAACTAATTTGTCTTAATCCAAGTTGAATATCTTCGATTACTCTCTAGTCCTCCTAACATGTAAATCTCTCTTTCGAGATGATGTTTTGTTAGGTTTTATCAAGCAGTCTAACAATCAAATGTCACTTTTCAGTTTTTGACTCAATTATTTCAAGTGTGCAAGCAAACTTTAGCTAAAAATTCACTCAAACCATGATAATCACTTCATAGAATGAAATCAAACCAATCATAAAATAAGTACAATTCTATAGATTAAAACATGATCCAATTACACTTTCATAAACTACTGAATCCCTAGACAAAATAAAACTACTCATACATGATAAAACATTAAACAGCTAACCAATGTTTTGGTAAAGTCTGAGAGAAAGAGCTTGACTGAGATAGGCCTTCAAACTGCCTCTAAATCAAACACACACTATCAAGATTTCTCACTAAAATAATAATCAAACTAAGAATCTAAACTAAAAAGAACAAAATTTGAGAAAGAAGATGAACTATCTATCCTTTCTTCTTCTCTATTGCTGCTGAACGACGCCTTTATAGAAAAATTTGGATGTTTTCAGCCACACAACCAAAGGGAAACAAAGAGGCAACAGTTTTCCTCTCACCACGGTCCGTGGCAGGCACCACAGTCCGACCACGGTCTTGGCTGGAACTAATTTTCTGCTCTTTCCTTGTGCCACGGGCGTAGCAGCACATAGGTGTCTGTGGGGGAGGTCAAAATACATCTAACAAGGGTCAAATGTTGGGTAAAAAAGCATAAAATCCTATAAAACACATCAAACAACCATACCCAAGCATAAATCGATAATAGGAGCATAGATTATGACATTAAACACATAATTCTCCTAAAAATGTGGCGAAATAGCCTTAAAATGATGTATGCATTAAGCACTTATTAGTGTACTCCTAAATCTCAATGAAATGTCCCATACCCTCCGTACAAACAACCACCGTATATCATTTAACAATCCTAAATAGCCTAATAAGTCCTCATCATAGTAACGAGTTGCCACAGCCATCCGTTCATTTAAGCAAGTATATCTAGCAATATAGTCAGGGTTAGTTAAACCAAGAGGATGAGGAACGTTACCTTGATCTCGTGTGTTGGTTGAACTTTGGAAGGTCCGTTGAGGCCAGGAAGGTGCATGGTTGTATGTTCCCACCTCCTTAATACTCCTTTGTCTCTTGGTGGGTGGCATGGTTGCAAAATATAAGAAAAATTGAAACAAAACCTTAAAAAAATAAGAATGTGAGAAAGAAAAATAAAGAATTTAAGTGAAAAAGAATAAGAATTAGAGGGAGAAGAAGATGGTTATGGAGGATGGGTGAAGGCGCGATGAGGTTGAAGAAGAAATGGTGGAAAGAGGTGAAATTTGTTGGAGAAAGAGGAAGATTAAGCGAAAAGGGAAGATCTTAAGTGAAAATGGAGTGAAAATGAGAAGAAATGAGGGAGAAATTGAAGCTGTAATAATGTTGGATTTAGAGAGAGAATAGGGAGGTAGAGAGAGAAAGTGTATCGAAGAAGAAGAAGATGATGGGGGAAAGTGAATGGTCACCACGGTCAAAACCCTTGACCACGGCCCGTAGCAGCTCACCACGGTCCATAGGGGTTCCCATGGTTAGACCGTGATGTCTGCTGGACACCGGTTTTTTGTTTTTTCTTTTTTTTTTTGGTTGGGCACCCCACGGGCCGTGTTAGAGTGATGCAGTCCGTGGTGCCCATCATCTTTTTTGCTTTTTCTTGGGGTCCCTTCTTCTCTTTTTTTTCCCCCTCTCTTTTATTCCTTCGTTTGTGTTCTTCTTCTTTTCTCTCTATTTTTTTTATTCTTACTATAAAAAACTACCTCAAAATGAAAATCAAAGCTATAAAAGGGGCTTAGGTTGCCTCACAAGAAGTGCTCTTTTAAGGTCAAGAGCTTGACCATGCTTCTATGTTCAGTCTGGATTGATAAGCATATGGGCATCATTTTTATTACGAACCACAAATTAAACTCCTTCAAATGAAGGTACCACCTCAAAAGCTCAAGTTGGACATCCTTCGTCATCATCAATTGATGCCATAGCATATTGTCAGTATACAAGACAAACCGAGTACGTGGTCCATCAGACTGACCACTATCGCCTTATTCAATCCCTAAATCAAAGTCCACATAAACTCCTTCGATAGGAGGTAAGGAGAGAATCACTTGGGCAAACTTGCAATAATCACTCATAGTAGACTCATCAGAAGCATGGACCTCAACCTTGGGTATGCTAGGCGGCGTGGGATCAGTAAGCTCCACCTTAACATACCCTTAGTTGGGATCCTCAGTGGAAATCCAATCAAAATCAAGAGGGCCTTGACAATTCAAAACATCCTCCATGTCAATCTCAGAAGAAGGGGGAAATGCATCTGATAGAGAAGAATTAGGAGAAATCACTTTCTCCTTCATATAGCAGAACATAGGATAACACCCTTGTACTTCAAGTGTTATTCGCCACCTTTTTATATTAATATGGCAACCCGTTGTAGCCAGGAAGGGTCTACCAAGAATAATTTGGGTATCATCGATCTCAGTCATATCAGGAGTGATAAAGTCTTCCAACACCCAAACATCGCCTATTTTGACTGGAAATCCTCTAATTTACCAAAAGGTTGTGTTTCAGAACCGTCAGCTAGTTGTAGTGAAAAGGATGCGGGTTGTAATGGCCCTAAGTGAAGCCTATGCAACAAAGAGTATGACATTAAACTGACGCTTGCACCTAGGTCACATAAGGCTCTTTCAATTTCCACTTTTCTCACAACACATGGGATACAAAAACTGCTTGGATCAGGAAGCTTAGGTGGAAAAACTGTGGGGAACTCCAAACTTTGATTCTCTATGAATGTTACGGCCTTGCCGACATCATTTCCCTCCTTACTCTCAACCATGATTATTTCTCTACCCTCTTCAAATGGCATGTCCTTGTGCTCACTAGGGCCCTCTACCCCTCCTTCAAGGTAACATAATTACAATGCTCATGGGGGTTAGATTCTGGTTTACTCGGGAGTCTACCCGGAGGTGTAGATAAAGAGCTAGCTTATTGGGCTATTTGGTCTTCTAACATCTTGTTATAAGTTATAATCCCATCAAGCTTAGAGGCCAATTGCTTCATATACTCATCTTATTTTTGTTGCACCAAAAGCGTACTCTCCATCATGGCCTCTCGGTTAGACTTTTGAGGAGCTTGTTGGGGAAAGGGGGGTCTTTGAAATCTGAGGGATAGCCTAGCATTCATTGGGGGATTAGTGGAAGGGTTAGGCCTATATGAGAAATTTGGATGGTTCCTCCAACCCGGATTACAAGTGTTCGAATAAGGATCATTGGTCGGTATCAGATTGAAATTATTGACATAGTTGACTTGGTTACTAGAGTTTTAGGCAAAAGGACTCCCAACTTTTCAATTCTCAGTTAAATAGCCAATGAAACCACATATTTCACATAATGGGGGAGGGGCACTAAAATTCATGGCATTCACATTTAATCGTTCGAACCTTTGAGACATAGCGTCTACCTTAGCATTATGTAAAGTTAGTGCATAAACTTCAAGCTTACCTACACCTCATTTGGGTTATCCTCGTTTGTTGGAGCATTGAAAATTATTGAGTGCCATCTCCTCAATCAAGTTATAGGTTTCGTCTTCAATCTTATCCATCAAAGTTCCTCCTACCATCGCGTGTAACGCCCTGCTCGATGGGGGTAGGTGTGTCACCGCCGTGAATGTTCGATTGTAAACACCCACAAGGCTGTCTAAACTTCTTAACCATAATTAACATGTTAATAGGTGATAGCAGCGAAAGTTCTTATCTAAATCTAACTAAAGTTGAGCAGGGCGATTCTAAAACATGCATTACATGCATACTTAAACCATATTCTTAATAGTCTTACACATTCAAAACCCTGTTTGCTAAACATAATCCATAACATAAACAAATGACGAGGCCTACATTCGTGTTTCGACCACCCAAAAGAGTATTTAGCAAATGGCTAGCCTTCTTAATGCTATCATGATCTCCTTTATCTTTCCAAAAACCTAAAAAATGATGAGGCCACGAGCTCCCCGAGCCCAGTGAATAACTTTACCTTCCCTATTGTTACACTTTGCACATTAATCAGTTAATACATAATCGCATGCTGCACGTATCTTATGACATATAGACATAACATAGCATATGGCAAATAGAAGATGACATAAGAACATGCTCATGCTTCAGAAATCAAAATAAACTCATATCCTTCAAATCTAACACGTCCCCAAACATCACAAACATACACACCTACACATTGATGCTATGAGGTAGGCAATTAGACTAACTTGGTCGTACTTGTCCTATACTAGGCACGTTTCAAGGACTCTATTTTTTACTCAAGTCCCTAAACAAGCTTTGCTATTAGTCTATTCACTAAACTAACCGTGGTTGCCCTATACCAACCATGTCTGTTGAGCTCCTAATCCTCATTGGAGTCCAAAAGAAAGCACAGCTTGCTAGGTTAAGCTAATGGCCCGCCCATAACCATACTTCACGCATACGTAAAACATATTCCTTAAAAAAGTTCATATACTTGCTATAAACATATAATATATTTCTTTAAACAAACTTATTAATGACATGCATACTTAAAATCCATCGCAATCTCATAAATATCCTAAACGAACTTCCAAATCCAAATCTAAGTTCAAAATTCAAATCCAAGCCAAAATCAAATTTCATAATGTATCCAAAGTCCAAATCCAGGCCAATTATCATTTTCATAACATATCACATATTCTTAACTGAATGCAAAACTTTTTAGTTTATGGAAAATCAACACATGACTCACACAAAGAATCATCACAGTATAAGGGAGACGAACATATCCAAGTGGCCTAGTGGCAACTCAATTAAATGGTTCCAACCGATGATGGACCAGCTATAACTCATTCATGTGGCACCAACCAGGGACCTAATGCTCTAAAGTATATAGATGTCCTCAAATCACAAACTGTTAAGTCACATTCACATTCTCGAGTACTAGGGACCCATACAGTTCCCAAATAACACAAACTGAAGAGTTAATTGGCGGACCGGGCAGCGCCCACTCAAGGTACGAACCAACGACTCACATAACTCCAAACACAAAGTCAACTACTTCTACGGCCATATTCTAGAACACTCTGTAATAGCCCTAAGTAAAATATGACTTCTATCCTAAAAACAAATGCAACTTAGTTATGTCATACTCGTATTACCATAACATATTCTCTTCGAAGAAACTCTTATTCGCATCATATACCAAAATATAACCAAGATATAATCCAACTCCAGATGGTTTTACAAACTTCCTATTGTTCAGCACACAATAAAAATATTTAGGAAGTCGACAGTGACCTTTCCATATCTAATTTACGAATTAAACATACAAATAGTCCATAATTACACTAAACAAGATAATTTGACTCAAAAATTCATAACACAGAGAATGCACACCCAATCTTCATGAAATTTTGTAAAAAATTGATAAATAATATATAGATTCTAACATAAAAATTTCAAGATTTTTCTTTAAGCCAATAATTCCCAGAAATGCAAAAAGTAAGCCGAAATTATCAAAAATCTGAGAATAAGCTCAAAAATTCGTAACTTATAACATACACAACCCAAATTTTACAGGAACACACCCAATATCATGAGAAACCTACAGCAATATTTTTATAAATTTTCTCCAACCATATTTTTGAATGAAATTAAAATAATAATCGAAACTATACACCGAAACAGGGCAGTTTCAATTAAAAATTTATAACTCCTAAGATGCACATCCAAAATTCATGAAACTTTACAGCATATATCCATGCATCGTTAAGATTCTACAGTAAAAATGTCATAATTATTCAACTATCCAATAATTCGCAAAAATTCAAACTGTACATGAATACTATCAAAATTTAAAAATTAATCTTGTTTTCTACTGTTGTGTTCTTCTAATACAAGCAATTAAACTAAATATCCACAACTCATCATATATAAAAACAAACTCACAGCATATCTATCAATTTTCAAAGTCCACATAACCCAAAAATCACAAATAAATGTGAAATTTTTAGGGTGGGTTTCTACCAATTGAAATTAGTTTTTGAATTTATCAAACCCTAAAAACATCAAATTCATAGTTTCAACCTTCAATAGAATCCTCAAGTTCAAGCATAAATCCTTTAAATAATATACTCCTAACCAGTTTTAGGTCGAGAAAAACAAGAATTACTCACCTTAATCTGCAATTAAAATCAAAACCCAATTCTCATTCCTTCTTCTTCTTCCTCCTCCTCCTCCTCCTCCTCCTCCTCCTCCTCCTCCTCTTCTTCTTCTTCTTCTTCTTCTTCTTCTTCTTCGTTTCTTCTTCTTCTTCTTTCTCTTCTCTTCTCTCTGTGCGTGAAGTGTCATGGGTTGGGTGAAAGAAGAGTAGGCAAGTCCCCACCTTAATTCCACTTGATAAAAAAAAAAAATCCCCCCTTCCCTTTTCTTTTTCTTTTCCCTGTTTTTTGCCTCCTTTACCTTTTCCTCTTTTAAAGGTCCAAATACCTTATCTCCCTTTTCCTCTTTTTAATTTTGGTACAAATACCTATTAATAGGCAATGTATCTATTTATTCCCCAGACATAATAATTCTAACAGAAACTAAAGCACATACATACATAATAAACATAGATAACACAAAATATGCACATAAAATATAAATTACCGTATAAAGCAAAATTAACAAAGAAATTCCACGGTATTAAAGTCATCCCCCCTTAAAATATGTTTCGCCCTCGGAACTTATGATCACCGAGTTTCTAACCTCAAGTTCCATCCACATCAAACAAAATCATAATGCAAATCACATAAACTCGGCGTTCGCGTACAACACACGTAGCTCAAATAATCGCACATGATCAAACAAATAGTCAATCACATACACACATAAGCCCTATAGGTCAGAGGTCGTAGGATTATTGCTCTGATACCACTTCTGTAATACCCCACCCAATGGGGGTAGGCGCATTACCGCCATAGATGATCGATTAGAAACACCCACAAGGCTATCTAAACTTCATAACCATAATTAACCTATTAATAGGCGATAGCAGTGGAAGTTTTTGTCGATATCTAACTAAAGTTGGGTAGGTCAATTCTAAAACATGCATTACATACATATTTGAAGCATATTCCTAATGGTCTTACACATAGGCGAACAAAAAATACAGTTAAAACTGTATGTACTAAACATAATCCATAACATAAACATACAACGAGGCCTGCATTCTCATCTCGACTACCCAAAAGAGTATTTAGCAAATGGCTAGCCTTCTTACTGCTCCCATGATCCCCTTTATCTTCCAAAAACTTGAAAAATGGTGAGGTCATGAGCTCCCCGAGCCCAATAAATAACCCTTACCTTCCCTGTTGTTACACTTTGTACATTAATCGGTTAACACATAATCATACAGTACACGTATCTTATGACATATTTACAGAACATAGCACATGGCATATGAAAGGCAGCCTAAGAACATGCTCAAGCTTTAGAAATTGAAATTAACTCATATCCTTTGCATCTAACATGTTCCTAAACCTCACAAACACACACACCCACACATTTATGTTATGAGATATGTAATCAGACTAAGTTAGTCACATCGGTCCCATACAAGGTATATTTCAAGGACTCTCATTTTCACTCACGTCCCTGAGCAAGCTTTGCTATTAGTCTATTCACTAAACTAACCATGATTGTCCCATGCCAACCATGTCTTTTGAGGACCTAATCTTCATTAGAGTACAAAAGAAAGCACATCCTGCTAAGTCAAGCTAATAGCCCGGCCATAACTAGACTTGACACATACATAAAGCATACTTCGTAGAAAAGTTCATATACTTGCTATAAACATATAGCATATTTCTTCAAACGAACTTGTCAATGACATGTATATTAAAATCCATAGCAATCTCATAAATATCCTAAACGAACTTCTAATTCCAAATCTAAGTTCAAAATTCAAATCCAAGCCAAAATCTAATTTCATAACGTATCCAAATTCCAAATCCAAGCCAATTATCATTTTCATAACATATCACACATTCTTAACTAAATGTAAAACTTCTTGGTTTAGGGAAAATTAACATATAATTCTCACAAAGAACCATCACAATATAAGGGTGACAAACACATCCTGGTGATCCAACTGCAACTCATTCATATGGTTCCAATCGATGGTGGACCAGCTGCAAACTGATTCATGTGGTACCAACTAGGCATCCAATGCTCTAAAGTATGTAGATGTTCTTAAATCACAAACTTTTAAGTCACATTGATATCCTGGAGTACCAAAGACCCATACAACACCCAAATAACACAAATTGAATAATCAATTGGCAGACCGGGCAGCACCCACTCAAGGTACCAACTAACGACTCACACAACTCCAAATACAAAGACAACTACTTCTACAACCATAGTTCTATAACACTTTGTAATAGCCCAGAGTAAGATATGACTTCTTCCCCAAAAACAATTGCAACTTAGTTATGTTATACTCGTATTACCATAACATATTCTCTTCAAAGAAACTCTTATTGACATCATATACCAAAATATAACCAAGATATAATCCAACTCTAGATGGTTTTTACAAACTTTCTATTGTTCAACACACAATAGAAATATTTAGGAAGCTTGGCAATGGCCCTTCCATATCTAATTTACGGATTAAACATACAAATAATCCATAATTATACTAAACAAGATAATTTGACTCAAAAATTCATAACTCAGAGAATGCACATCCAATCCTCACGAAATTTTGCAGAAAATTGATAAACAATATATAACTTCTAACATACAAATTTCAAGATTTTTCTCCATGCCAATAATTCCCAGAAATTCAAAAAGTAAGCCGAAATTATCAAAAATAGGAGAATTAAGCTCAAAAATTCATAAATTGTAGCATGCACAACCCAAATTCACAAACATTTACAAGAAATCACCCAATATCATGAGAAATCTATTGTAATATTTTCATAATTTTTCTCCAAGATGATCTTCAAACGAAATTAAAATAATAACCGAAACTATACACTGAAACAGGACAGTTCAATTAAAAATTCATAACTCCTAAAATACACATCCAAAATTCATAGCAATTTACATCCAATTTCCACGCATCATCAAGATTCTACAGTAAAAATGTCAGAATTTTTCAAGCAACAATAATGTGTAAAAATTCAAATAATACATGAATTTTATCAAAATTCAAAAATTAATTTGATTTTCTACCATTTTGTTCGTCCAACACAAGCAATTAAACTAAATATCCATAACTCATCATATATATAAACGAACTCATAGCAGATCTATAAATTTTCAACATCCACATAACACAAAAAGCACAAATGGACCTAAAACTTTTAGGGTAGGTTTCTACCCGTTGAAATTAGTTTTTGAATCTATCAAACCCTAAAAACATCAAATTCATAGTTTCAATCTTCAATGGAATCCTCAAGTTCAAGCATAAATCGTTCAAATAATCTTCCCCTAATCAGTTTTAGGTTGAGAAAAACAAGAATTGCTCACCTTAATCTTCAATTGAAATCACAACCCAATTCCCGTTTCCTTCTTCTTCTTCTCTTCTTCTTCTTCGTCGTCCTTTTCTTCTTCGTGTTCCTCTTCCTCTTTTCTCTCCTCTCTCCTCTCTGTATGTGAAGTGTGGTGGGTTAGGGGAAAGAAGAGCAGGTAAATACCCGCCTTAACTCCACTTGATAAAAAAAAAAATTCCATTAGAATGTATAAGGTTTTGATGATAACAAATCAAAGGGTTGTAGTTGTAGTTGTTGTTCCAAACAGGCTTTACCAACAGGGTCTTACTGCTGTTTTTCAATATCTTAAAACTGCTTGACTAATGGTTTATCAAGAACAGGTACTCAAGTCAGTGATGAGGAACAGGCTCTGTAAGGTGTTTGAAACATGTCCTGTGAAGGGTTTGAAGCATAGTATATAAGTGCAGCCGTGAGGAACAGGTCCTGCGAAGTGTTTGCAGCAGATTCGTCTCTCTACAAGATGACTAGTGGTTACAACAAGATGTCTTGATTTAATTTGGTTTTATATTTTTAGACTCTTGTTAATATGCCAATCAGAAACTCTTAACTTACCACTTACTTGAAACGGTTTTGTTTTCTTTTGGTAAATATTTCGGATCACCCTTCAGAACAATCCTGGAAATAGGGTGATCAGGGTGTTTCCAGAATAAGCTGCAAAAAAACAAAAAAAAAACTGTTTTACACGATTTTTATCTTTTGGATTTTGAGCAGCTTCTTCAAGGATTTGCAAGAACGATTTTTTATGGAGTATCTTACTCCTTATCCTAAAAAACGGTTATTAAAATCTAAGGGGATTTGCAAAATCTTTTTTGAATAAAAAGAATATCCAATTTTTGGCAAGTGGATAAGGTTGTTGAGAAAAACATGGGCTAGTTGCTGAGAATCACCGCCTTATGCACACAGTTTAGGAAGTGTTTCCAGCTCATGTTTCCTCATCCCTTGTGACTAAAGAATTATATATTCTTCAGGGATTTTAGTTTCCAAAAATTTGAGGAATTGTTTTTTCAAGCACTATATAAAGTCGCTTCTTAAAACGATAGAAGCATCGGTTTTCAAAGAGAAAAATTTAGTGTTCATGAGCTTAAAAGTTTGAAAAGAAAACCGTGTCTAGTAAGTGAGTTATTTGAGCTTTCAAAGTTGGCATACTAGGATTTCATTGTACCCTATATTAGCTTAGTTGAGAAGCATTGTAATAGGGTGTTTTTCTTTATACTCTTCTTTCACAAAAGTGAGTTGAGTGTGTGTCCAAATCAAGGGGATTTTGGACGTGGGGTAACCTGTCTTAGGGAAGACGGTTACGTGGGTTGCAATTTGTAAAAAGGTGTATTACTATTGTAACGTGATTAGCCTGTTTAGTAAAGTGTTTAAATCCTACACGAGGTAGGTCGTGGTTTTTCACCTCAGTTGGGCTAGAGGTGTTTTCCACGTAAAAATCCTATGTCCATTATTTCCGCATTCAATTTTGTTGGATTTTCGCTTCTGCTTATCTCAGGAACAACCTGTGCGAATAGGGCCTAAGGCTGTTTGCCAGCAACTTGCGAAAATCGGACACCACAATTTACCCCCCTCTTGTGATTGTGTACTCTCTAAATCAACAAGTGGTATCAGAACAGGTTCTCCTTTGAAAGGCTAACACCTTGAGAGATCCTTGAAGATGAGTACCCCACAAGGCATGCTTGAAGGTCAATCCATAACTCGACCACCATACTTTAATGGTCAACATTATAGTTGGTGGAAGAACCGAATGGAAAACTACATTCAAGCTGAGGACTACGAGTTATGGATGCTTATCAAGAGTGGACCACTCATTCCCACAAAAGTGATCGAAGATGGAAGCAAATTTCACAAAAAGCCTGAAGAGTTCAATTTCGAAGATTTCAAGATGATGGAAAAGAATGCAAAGGCCAAAAAACTCTTGTATTTTGGCCTTGGTCCTGATGAATATACTCGCATATCTGAATGTGAGTCGGCCAAGGAGATCTGGGATGCTTTGCAAATAGCTCACGAAGGGACCAATCAGGTAAAGCAATCCCGGATTGAATTGCTTATGAGAAAATATGAGCTGTTTGAGATGGGTGATCGTGAAAGTGTGATGGACATGTACACTCGCTTCACTCACATAACGAATAAGTTGAAATCCCTGGGAAAATCCTTCACCATCGAAGAATTGGTGAGGAAAATCCTAAGAATTTTACCTCATTCTTGGGAAGCGAAAGTCACGGCCATCCAAGAAGCTAAGGATATGAACAAGATCACTCTAGATGAGCTGATTGGAAATCTCCAAACATATGAACTTAGAAAAAATTCTCAGTAAAAAGATGAGACAAAGAGAGATCGAGGTCTTGCTCTAAAGGCCTTAGAAGATGATTCTGATTATGATGAGGAGGAGATTGCCATGATAACTCAAAAATTTAAGAAGTTCTTCAAGAAAGTTAAAGAAAACAGCAAAAGAAAGGACTTTGGCAAGGGCAGAAACACCTCTCGGGAACAGTTCTCCAGGTGTTTCAAGTGTGGCAAACTGGACCACATTGTGAGAAACTGTCCACTGCACAAGGAAGAACAAGAACCCGAACACCCTAGAAAGCAGGGGAGGAAACAGGGTGTAAGCAGCTCAACGAAAAGGTTCTCAAAAGCTATGATCATGGCCTGGGAAGATTCAAGGCGGATGAGGAAGGGTCTGAAGCTGGGGAAACTGATGTAGCACTCATGGTAAGAAGTGACACTGATTCAGATGATGGATCAACAGATAGTCTGACTCAACTTAAGAACAAGTTATGTGGTCTAAATAAATCAACTCTTGAGCAATTAGTGTACACTATAATGGATATATATGCTGAATTAAAAAGGGATGTTCGAGATCTAGAACTTGAAAATGAAACCCTTAAATTAGAAAAACTTAAAGTTGACAAAGAAACTCTTGCCTTGCATGAAAACATCAATGTGCTTAAAGAAACTCTACTCATGAAAGAAGAGACTTGTTCCGCTAAATTGACTGAGCTGGAAAAAGAATCCCTTGACTTAAAAGGTAAGGTCGAGTCCTTGCTTGTAGAAAATAAAAACTTGCTTGAGAAAATAAACAAATGGAATCGGACCTTGCCACAAACAAGCTCTGGAACAGGTCCTCACAAGCACTTGAATGGTTAAACACCCATCATAGTCGAAATAGAAGAGGACTAGGTTTTGTGCCTAAGATAACCTACCCAGTGAATAGAAAATATTTAGGATTATCTGAGAATATTGTATGTTATCACTGTGGTAAAACGGGTCATTATCGTTATACTTGTCCCTCAAGAAAGTATGCCATTAAAAGGAACTCAGTGTATGTAAAACAAATATGGGTTAGAAAAGATGAGATTTGTACCTCTAAAGGAATGGGACCCAAGTGGATCTGGGTTCCCAAAACTAACCTATGATCTGTTTTACAGGCTGAAGTGAGAGAGAACAACCCAGCAAACAACCCAGCGAACAGCGTAGGGAACACCCTAGGGAACAGGCAGCTGTGGTATGTTGACAGTGGGTGTTCGAGGCATATGACTGGTGAAAAATTCAATTTTCTCTCACTTACAGCTTTAGAAGTAGGGAGTGTGGCATTTGGAAACGGCAAATCCGGGACAATTGTCGGTATAGGTAAGATAGGTGAGTCACTCTCCCATTCAATTGACAATGTTTATTTTGTGGATGGATTAAAACACAACTTGCTAAGTGTGTCCCAACTGTGCGACAAAGACAACCTAGTAGTGTTCTCACCAACACGTTGCTTGGTTGTGAATATGAACACATGAGATGTTGTGTTGAGGGGGAAGCGACACAAGAATGTTTATAAAGTGTGTATCTCCACTCTTCCCCAAAATAATTTGACTTGTTTGAGTGCCCTAAATGATGATGTTATGCTTTGGCACAAAAGGCTAGGTCATGCAAGCCACTCGCTTTTGAACAAACTTGTAACCAAAGACTTAGTGGTAGGCTTACCTTCCATCAAATTCAATGATGACAAGGTATGTGATGCATGTGCCAAAGGCAAACAAGTCAGAAATTCATTTAAATCTAAAAGGTGTGTAAGCACTACTCGACCTCTTGAATTGATACATATGGATATATGTGGTCCAATGAGGATCATGAGCAGAGGAGGTAAGAGGTATGTGCTTGTGATAGTGGATGACTACTCTCGTTTCACTTGGACCCTGTTTTTGGCTTCTAAAGATGAAACTTTTAAAAAATTTCTTACTTTCATTAAAAAGACTGAAAAGAGGGTAGGACACTCTTTGGTATGCCTAAGGTCTGACCATGGTACAGAATTTGAAAATTCAAGCTTTATTGATTATTGTAATGAGCATGGTGTTGATCATAATTTTTCAGCTTCAAGAACACCCCAACAGAACGGGGTGGTAGAATGCAAAAATCGCACTCTAGAGGACATGACTAGAACAATGCTTGTTGCTAGTGGTCTTCCTAGAAACTTTTGGGCTGAAACTTTGAATACATCATGTTACATTATAAATAGATGCATGATTAGACCTATTCTTAACAAAACTCCTTATGAACTTTTCAAGGGAAGAAAACCTAATATTATGCATTTGAGAGTTTTTGGTTGTAAATGTTTTGTGCAAAACAATGGAAAGGATGCCTTAAGGAAATTTGATCCAAGGAGTGATGAAGCAATATTCCTTGGTTACTCCTCGCATAGTAAGGCATACAAAGTGTTTAATAAGAGAACCTTATGTGTTGAGGAAAGTGTGCATGTGCTTTTTGATGAAACTAACTCTCTAAGCGAGTATGATGCACAGGAAGAAGACTTTGAACTAGGTCTTGTTAGAAAAGACGTGCTGCTTCAAGGTGAACAAGGTAAGGATCAATCAGAGGAAGCAAGGTCTGAGGTTGTTCTTTAGGAAGGTAAGCAAGGTGTGAACCAAACAGGGGGAAACAGGGTGGAACCCTATTCGGGACAACACCAGCCGAATCCTTCAGGGATAAATCCAGGAACAAGCTCCCAAACAGGCTCGAGAACAGGTTCTGAACCTGTTTCACCGAGTATTCCAGCTAGGATGGAGAGCGAATCTATGAACCCACTTTCACCACGATCATGGAAATACTAAAGTTCACATCCTCTTGATCAAATTTTGTCTGATATTAATGCAGGAGTTCAAACTAGATTTAGACTCAAAAATTTCTGTGCTTTCTATGCTTTTCTCTCAAAAATTGAGCCTAAAAATATTAATGAAGCCCTTGCAGATTCAGATTGGGTCACAGCCATGCAAGAAGAACTCCATCAGTTCGAAAGGAACACGGTATGGCACCTTGTGCTACGGCCAGAGGATAGAACAATCATTGGAACCAAGTGGGCGTTCCGTAACAAGCTGGATGAGTGCGGAATAGTCACTAGGAACAAGGCCCGGCTGGTGGTTCAAGGCTACAACCAAGAAGAGGGAATTGATTATGAAGAAACCTTTACACCTGTTGCAAGGATGGAGGCTATTCGAATCTTGATAGCATTTGCAGCCCATATGGAGATCAAGTTGTATCAAATGGATGTCAAAAGTGCATTTTTGAATGGGTACCTCAAAGAAGAAGTGTATGTCAAACAACCCCCTGGTTGTGAAAGTAATGAATTTACTAACCATGTTTTCAAACTTGACAAAGCACTTTATGGTTTAAAACAAGCCCCTAGAGCTTGGTATGAGCGGTTGTCAAACTTTTTATTAGAAAATAGTTTTACAAGAGGCAAGGTAGACAATCCCTTGTTTCTAAAATCTAAGGGGGAACATTTGTTGATTGTCCAAGTATATGTCAATGACATCATATTTGGTGCAACTCATCATGATTTGTGCAATGAATTTTCAAAAATGATGAGGAGTGAGTTTGAAATGAGCATGATGGGTGAGCTTAATTTCTTTCTAGGCTTGCAAATCAAGCAAACTTCAAACGGCACCATGATCCATCAACAAAAGTATATCAAAGAGTTACTTAAGCGCTTTAAGATGGAGTCGGCCAAGCCCATTGATACTCCCATCTCTCCCTCAACCAGGCTGGTAATGGATGATGGTAGTCCCTCAGTTGAGGAGAAATCCTATAGGGGCATGATAGGGTCACTCCTATACCTGACGGCTAGTAGACCTGACATTGTTTTCAGTGTTGGTCTATGTGCACGTTTTCAGTCTAACCCTAAAGAAACTCATCTTAAGGCTGTAAAAATTATTTTAAGATACCTAAAACATACACCTGATCTAGC
Organism: Carnegiea gigantea; assembly: GCA_029747015.1. NCBI lineage: Eukaryota > Viridiplantae > Streptophyta > Magnoliopsida > Caryophyllales > Cactaceae > Carnegiea > Carnegiea gigantea. The sequence continues at coordinate 426,141 of JAKOGI010000318.1, forward strand.
CTTATGGTATCCTAGAGGTTGCAACTTTAATCTTGTTGGGTATGCTAATGCTGATTATGCAGGTTTCTTGGTTGATAGAAAAAGCACCTCAGGTATGGCTCACTTTCTTGGACCTTGTTTGGTATCTTGGGCAACCAAGAAACAACTCTCTGTTGCCTTATCCACAGCAGAAGCTGAATATGTGGCAGCTGCATCTTGCTGTGCTCAGTTATTATGGATAAGACAACAACTCAAGGACTTTTGTGTTGACATAGGATGCATTCCTATTTATTATGACAATACAAGTGCAATTAACATTGCCAAAAATCCATGTCAACACAAAAGAACAAAACATATTGACATTCGTCATCATTTCTTAAGAGACAATGTCGAAAAAGGAGTGATCTCAATAAATTTCTGTGCCACTAAAAATCAAATTGCTGACATATTCACCAAGGCATTGAGTAGAGAACAATTTGAAAGGAATAGACTCGAACTAGGTTTAATTAGAAAAACCTGACCATCCTGTTCTCTCACCCTGTTTGCAAAATTTAAAAGTTACGGGCACAATATGTTAAAATTTTGTTTGCAATCAACTGCTGTGCTATGTTTAGCATATGTGAGGTTTGCAACTTGCTGACACTCGTTGAGGTCTAATGAGATTGCCCTTATTATCCCATGTTACCGAGCAAGTAACCTCAAGAACAAGCACCAGAAACAGGTACGCCTCTTGTTTGTCAAATATGTGCAACAAATTGAAAATTGCTAATCTCTTCCCGAGGCGTGCGCGGCCTAAATAAATGTAAAAGCCCGTTGCAAAACGGGCAAAATCTTTTAAAGATTTCGCATGTCTCTCTCTCTCTTTAAAGCTCTCTTGCTCAATCTCTCACCTCCACCGAAACTCTCTTGCTCTGAAACTCTGTTCAAGAAACCCTAATCTCTCTCCTTCCTCTGAAAAATAGCGTCTCCCATTAGCTCCGAGAGCTCCTCGACCTTGACTCAGGGCAACCAGACACAGGGCACAGCCTTGCAAATAGCCACAGCCCTGTTTGCACCTACACAATTTCTGACAGCCCTCATGGAAGGTAAAACTACTGAACCCTCTCGACCCATTGTCTATAAACCTTTTGGGTTTTTGAAAAGCATTGACCTTAGAACAGTGAATCTGAAATTGGAAGACATCCCTTACAAATTTGGGTGGGAATTGATTTATTTGGAGAAACGGGGGCATGTAAACCTTGAGAACCTGTTAGGGCATCTGAAAGAGAAATTGGGCCTTTAGATGAAATCTTTCTGTTCGATCATAGACTAGATGACATCAGTTCGCTTGGGCTATTTCCAGAGCAGGAAACAGGGCCAGAAACAGGGCCTGAAGTTTTTAGGGATGACCTAGGGGAGGATTTGTCAGAAGAAGAAGGGGGAAGTAGTGGTCAAATGGAGGAGTCTCCTGTGAAGCCTGAACAAGCCACACCGGTACCACCAACCGGTGAGAACCGTAAACGATACAAAATTGTGGCTAGGCCTACTAGAATGCCAAGAACACGACCACCATCAAGGTCTAAAAGCGGCCAGACTGAAGAACCTTCAAAAAGTGAAACCCCTGTCAAACCAAAACCACAAATCTTCTCTTCGGCCAAACCCACAACCAGGCCAACTCGAAAATCAGCCCGAATTGCCTTCCACTCCATACCTCGTCCTGCCAAACAGTCATCCCCTATTGTTGAGGAAATTGATTCCTCCTCTGAGCCTTCATCAGATAGTGACACTGAGAACACCACCTTCAAACAGGGCACTCCCGTGTTCTCAGAGTCCTCAGAGGATAAGCCTCTGCCTGCACCAAAATCAACCTCCACTTTACCCTCCAAACCATCACCCCTCAAAACTCCCAAGAGAACAGCCCCTCTCAAACACACCTCCACCCAAGACCCTCCTACTGAGCCTCAACCTAAAAGAGCCAAGAAGTCTACTCTGTCCGCAATCTCAGCCAAACTGACCCAACTGCTTCAGAGACGGGTAGTCAGGGGCAAAATTATCAAGGTAAAATATTTTGAGGAACAGGGCCTGGGGGTGTTTCTGCACAAGCTGCGTGCACAAGGGTGGTATGAGCTGTTTACAAACACCCAGTTGGGGTGTTCTATACATGAGTTGGTAGAGTTCTATGCCAACTGCACTGTCACCAAAGGAGTGGTGACAAGTATTGTTAATGGACAACAGCTTCGCTTTGATGCGAAGATATTAGGGGAAATTCTGGGGATTCTCTCCACGGGCTTTGATATATATGCGAGAGAAGACAAGACTATTCTAGGGACAGCCAGGCTGCTGGAGCTCGCCCAAAAATTTAGCCAGCAATCAAGCCTCTAAACACCCAAGTCTGTGAAGAAAGGGGACATGACATCGCTTCATCAATTGATATTCTGGTTTATCATCAAGAATGTCATCCCCAGGGGCCAGGGTCGCAATCTTGCTGATGCCATGGATCAATGTTTGATGGATCTGATGGACAAGGAAGAGCAAATCAACCTTCCTGCCATCATGATTCGCCATATAGCAAGAATTGCAAACACCTCCAGGGAACATGACCTGGGATACGGCTTCTTCCTGACTAGTGTGTTTGAGCACTTTGGGGTGACTCTGCAGAAGAAGTGGGTGCTCAGTTCATTGATGAGATTGGGAGTAACACCCTTATGGGGTGTGGATACACTTTGGTTGAAGGGTCTGCCTCAGAACAGGGGACCAGAACACCCCATCCTCCTGTTCCTGGCAATTCCTCAGTCAAGCTTGAGGCTGCTTTGGAAGAAAACTCTCGACTCAGTGCTGAGCTTACTGCTGTAAAGGTTGCCCTTGATGAGGAAAAAGCTCTAAATGCTAAATGCCATGAAGATCTCCTCGCCCTTCTCTCTTCCCTCTCAGTAAAATTTTCCCCTCCTGCTCTCTGATCACCCCTCATCTGTTGTTCTCATAGCCTGTTCTCACTTCTCTTGGTTATCCTCTCTTGCCAGTTTGTACTTTCTGTTGCACTTGTTCGGTGAATGACAGGTTATCTTATTTTTGATTGGCTTTGCCTTGCTTGCTTTCTGTTGTGAATTGCTTGTGTGTGACTAGGATGGCCAATCTCATTACCGTACCAACACACTTGAGTGTATCGCCTGTTGACTTTCCTCCATTACCCAAGTGGTGGTGATAGCAAACACCCTATGTTTGACTGTTCGCCCCTACTTTTTAATGATGCCAAAAGGGGGAAGATAGGATGACCAATATTGTTTTAGTTTTGCCATGGACGAGTTAAATTTCTTACACTTTTTCGATACTGACTGCTTCATGTGAATTGTCGGTCCTATAAATAATTGGCACTAATCACTTCAATTGTCCTTGAAAGTCAATATGGTCACTTGGTTTGTCATCATCAAAAAGGGGGAATTTGTTAGAATGTATAAGGTTTTGATGATAACAAATCCAAGTGTTGTAGTTGTTGTTGTTGTTCCAAACAGGCTTTACCAACAGGGTCTTACTGCTGTTTTTCAATATCTTAAAATTGCTTGACTAATGATTTATCAAGAACAGGTACTCAAGTCAGTAAGAACAACCATGAGGAATAGGCTCTGTAAGGTGTTTGAAACATGTCCTGTGAAGTGTTTGAAGCATAGGATATAAGTGCAGCCGTGAGGAACAGGTCCTGTGAAGTGTTTGCAGCAGATTCGTCTCTCTACAAGATGACTAGTGGTTACAACAAGATGTCTTGATTTAATTTGGTTTTATATTTTTAGACTCTTGTTAATATGCCAATCAGAAACTCTTAACTTACCACTTACTTGAAACGGTTTTGTTTTCTTTTGGTAAATATTTCGGATCACCCTTCAGAACAATCCTGGAAACAGGGTGATCAGGGTGTTTCCAGAATAAGCTGCAAAAAAAAAAAAAAACTGTTTTACACGATTTTTATCTTTTGGATTTTGAGCAGCTTCTTCAAGGATTTGCAAGAAAGATTTTTTATGGAGTATCTTACCCCTTATCCTAAAAAACGGTTATTAAAATCTAAGGGGATTTGCAAAATCTTTTTGAATAAAAAGAATATCCAATTTTTGGCAAGTGGATAAGGTTGTTGAGAAAAACATGGGCTAGTTGCTGAGAATCACCGCCTTATGCACACGGTTTAGGAAGTGTTTCCAGCTCATGTTTCCTCATCCCTTGTGGCTAAAGAATTCTATATTCTTTAGGGATTTTAGTTTCCAAAAATTTGAGGAATTGTTTTTCCAAGCACTATATAAAGTCGCTTCTTAGAACGATAGAAGCATCGGTTTTCAAAAGAGAAAAATTTAGTGTTCATGAGCTTAAAAGTTTGAAAAGAAAACCGTGTCTAGTGAGTGAGTTATTTGAGCTTTCAAAGTTGGCATACTAGGATTTCATTGTACCCTATATTAGCTTAGTTGAGAAGCATTGTAATAGGGTGTTTTTCTTTATACTCTTCTTTCACAAAAGTGAGTTGAGTGTGTGTCCAAATCAAGGGGATTTTGGACGTGGGGTAACCTGTCTTAGGGAAGACGGTTACGTGGGTTGCAATTTGTAACAAGGTGTGTTACTATTGTAACGTGATTAGCCCGTTTAGTGAAGTGTTTAAATCCTACACGAGGTAGGTCGTGGTTTTTCACCTCAGTTGGGCTAGAGGTGTTTTCCACGTAAAAATCCTGTGTCCATTATTTCTGCATTCAATTTTGTTGGATTTTCGCTTCTGCTTATCTCAGGAACAACCTGTGCGAACAGGGCCTAAGATTGTTTGCCAGCAACTTGCGAAAATCGGACACCACAATTCACCCCCCTCTTGTGGTTGTGTACTCTCTAAATCAACAAATCTCCCCTTCCCTTTTCTTTTTCTGTTTCCTTTTTTTGGCCTCCTTTTCCTTTTCCCTTTTTTTGGGGTCCAAATACCTTATCTTCCTTTTCGTCTTTTTGATTTTGGTACAAATACTATTAACAAGGAATGCATCTATTTATTCCCTAGACATAACAATACTAACACAAACTAAAGCGCATACATACATATTAAACATAGATAACGCAAAATGTGCATATAAAATCTAAATTACCACATAAGGCAAAATTAGCAAAGAAATTTTGGGGTATTACAGTCTTCCCCCTTAAAATAAATTTCGTCCTCGAAACTTACCATCACCGAGTTTCTAATCTCAAGTTCCATCTGTGTCAAACAAAATCAAAATGCAAATCACACAAACTCAGTGTTCGCGTAAAACACATGTAGCTCAAATAATCACACATCATCAAACAAATAGTCAATCACATGTGCATACAAGCCCTATAGGTTAGAGGTCGCGGGATTATTGCTCTGATACCACTTCTATAACGCCCCAACTGATGGGCAGGTGCGTTGCCGCCATGGATGTTCGATTAGAAACACCCACAGGGTGATCTAAACTTGTTAAACATAATTAACCTATTAATAGGTGATAGCAGCTGGAGTTTTTATCAAAATCTAACTAAAGTTAGGCAGGCCAATTCTAAAATATGCATTACATACATACTTAAACCATATTGCTAATAGTCTCATACATAGGTGAACAAAAAATACATTTAAAACTGTATTTACTAAACGTAATCCATAACATAAACATACAACGAGGCCTGCATTCCCATTTCGACTATCCAAAAGAGTATTTAGCAAATGGCTATCCTTATTACTACCTCCATGATCTCCTTTATCCTTCAAAAAACCTGAAAAATGGAGGTCATGAGCTCATCGAGCCCAGTGACTAACCCTTACCTTCCCTGTTGTTACACTTTTCACATTAATCGGTTAACACATAATTACACAGTGCATATATCTTATGACATATAGACAAAACATAGCACATGGCATATAGAAGATGGCATAAGAACATGCTCAGGCTTCAGAAATCAAAATAAACTCATATCTTTCACATCTAATACGTTCCCAAACTTCACAAACACACACATCCACACATTTATGTTATGAGGAAGGCAATTAGACTAACTTAGTCGTACTTCTCTCATACCAGGCACGTTTCAAAGACTCTCGTTTTCACTCAAGTCTCTGAACAAGCTTTACTATTAGTCTATTCACTAAACAAGCCATGGTTGTCCCATACCAACCATGCCTTTTGAGTTCTTAACCCTCATTGGAGTATAAAAGAAAGCACAGTCTGCTAAGTCAAGCTAATAGCCCACTCGTAACCATGCTTGATCCATACATAAAGCATATTCTTTAGAAAAGTTCATATACTTGCTATAAACATATAACATATTTGTTTAAACAAACTTGTCAATGATTTGTATACCTAAAATCCATTGCAATCTTATAAATATCCTAAACGAACTTCTAAATCCAAATCAAAGTTCAAAATTCAAATTCAAGCCATTTATCATTTTCATAACATATCACATGTTCTTAACTGAATGCGAAACTTTTTAGTTTAGGGGAAATCAACACATGACTTATACAAAGAACCATCAGAATATAAGGGTGACAAACACCTCCCGGTGGCCCAGCTGCAACTCATTCATATGGTTCCAACCGATCGTGAAACAGCTGCAACTCATTCATATGGTACCAACCAGGCACCCAACGCTCTAAAGTACGTAGATATCCTGAAATCACAAAATGTTAAGTTACATTCACATCCTAAAGTACTAGGGACTAACACAAACTGAAGAGTCAATTGGCAGATCGGGCAACGCCCACTCAAGTTACCAGCCAACGACTCACACAATTCCAAACACAAAGACAACTACTTCTACGGCCATATTTCTAGAACGCTCTGTAATAGCCTTAAGTAAGACATAACTTCTTTCCCAAAAAAAATGCAACTTAGTTATTTTACACTCGTATTACCATAACATATTCTCTTCAAAGAAACTCTTATTAACATCATATACCAAAATATAACCAAGATATAGTCCAACTCCAGGTGGTTTTTCCAAACTTTCTATAGTTCAAAAGATAATAAAAATATTTAGAAAGCTCGACAATGGTCTTCCCATATCTAATTTACGGATTAAACATACAAATAGTCTATAATTACACTAAACAAGATAATTTGACTCGAAAATTCATAACCCAGAGAATGCACATGAAATTTTGCAGGAAATTGATAAATAATATATAGATTCTAACATAAAAACTTTAAGATTTTTCTCCAGGCCAATAATTCCTAGAAGTCAAAAGCATGCCAAAATTATCAAAAATCTAAGAATTAAGCTCAAAAATTCATAACTTATAGCATACGCAACCCAAATTCACAAACATTTGCAAGAAATCACCAAATATCATGAGGAATCTATAGTAACATTTTCATAATTTTTCTCTAAGCAGATCATCAAAACAAACTAAAACAATAATCGAAAACTATACACCAAAACAGGGCAATTTCAATCAAAAATTCATATCTCCTAAAACACACAATCAAAATTAATGAAAATTTACAAAAAATTTCCATGCACCATCCAGATTTTACAGTAAAAATGTCAAAGATTTTCAAATATCCAATAATTTGCAAAAATTCAAATAGTATACGAATTCCATTAAAATTTGAAAATTAATCTTGTTTTCTACCATTTTGTTCTTCCAATATAGGAAATTAAACTAAATATCCATAACTCATCATATATGTAAACAAACTTACGGCATATCTATCAATTTTCAACATCCACATAACCCAAAAATCACAAATAAATGTGAAACATTTAGGGTGGGTTTGTACCAATTGAAATTAGTTTTTGAATCTATCAAATCCTAAAAACATCAAACTCATAGTTTCAACCTTCAATGGAATCCTCAAGTTCAAGCATAAATCCGTCAAATAATCTTCTTCTAATCAGTTTTAGGTTGTGGAAAACTAGAATTACTCACCTTAATCTGCAATTAATATCAAAACCCAATTCTCTTTTCCTTCTTCTTCTTCTTCTTCTTCTTCTTCTTCTTCTTCTTCTTCTTCTTCTTCTTCTTCTTCTTCTTCTTCCTCTTCTTCTTCTCTCTCCTCTCTTCTCTCTGTGTGTGAAGTGTGGTGGGTTGGGGGAAAGAAGAGCAAGTAAGTCCCCCCCTTAATTCCAACTGATAAAAAATCCCTCCTTCCCTTTTCTTTTTCTATTCCCTTATTTCGACCCCTTTTCCTTTTCTCTCTTTTTTTTTTTAGGTCCAAATACCTTATCTCCCTTTTCCTCTTTTTAATTTTGGTACAAATAATATTAACAAGGAATGCATCTATTTATTCCCTAAACATGATAATGCTAACACAAAATCAAGTAGATGCATGCATATTAAACATAGATAACACAAAATATGGACAAAAAATATAACTTACCACATAAGTTAAAATTAACAACAAATTTTGGGGTATTACAGCCTTCCCCCCTTAAAATAAGTTTCCTCCTCGAAGCCTATCATCACCAAGTTTCTAAGCTCAAGTTCCATCCACATCAAACAAAATCATAATACAGATCACATAAACTCGACGTTCGCATAAAATACACGTAGCTCAGATAATTGCATATCATCAAACAAATAGTCAATCACATGCGCATACAAGCCCTATAGGTCAGAGGTCGCGGGATTATTACTCTGATGCCACTTCTATAACACCCTGCTCGATGGGGGCAGGCGCGTTACCGTCGTGTATGTTTGATTAGAAACATCAACAAGGCTATCTAAACTTCTTAACCATAATTAACCTGTTAATAGGCAATAGCAGCAGAAGTTTCTATCAAAATCTAACTAAAGTTGGGCAGGCCAATTCTAAAACATGCATTACATACATACTTAAACCATATTCTTGATAGTCTTACACATAGGCGAACCAAAAATACATTCAAAACTATATTTCCTGAACATAATCCATAACATAAACATACAATGAGGCCTGCATTTTCCATTTTGACTATCCAAAAGAGTATTTAGCAAATAGCTAGCCTTCTCACTGCTTCCATGATCTCCTTTACCTTTCTAAAAACCTGAAAAATAGTGAGGTCAAGAGCTCCCCGAGCCCAGTCAATAACCCTTCCTTTCTCTATTGTTACACTTTGCACATTAGTCGATTAACACATAATCACACGGTATACGTCTCTTATGACATATAGACAGAACATAACATGTGGCATATAGAAGGTGACATAAGAACGTGCCCATGCATCAGAAATCGAAATTGACTCATATCCTTCACATCTAACATGTTCCCAACCTTCACAAATGCACACATCGACGCATTAATGTTATGAGGTAGGCAATTAGACTAACTTAGTCGTACTTGTCCCATACCAGGGATGTTTCAATGACTATCGTTTTCACTCAAGTCCCTGAACAAGCTTTACTGTCAGTCTATTCACTAAACTAACCATGGTTATCCTACACCAGCCATATCTTTTGAACTCCTAACCCTCATTGGCATACAAAAGAAAGCACAACCTACTAGGTTAAGGTAATAGCCCGCCCATAACCATGCTTGACACATACATGAAGCGTATTCCTCACAAAAGTTCATATACTTGCTATAAACATATAACATATATCTTTAAACGAACTTACCAATAACACATATTCTTAAAATCTATGGCAATCTCCCAAATATCCTAAACGAACTTTCAAATCCAAATCTAAGTTCAAAATTCAAATCCAAACCAAAATTCAATTTCATAACGTAGCCAAAGTCCAAATCCAAGGCAATTACCATTTTCATAACATATCACACATTCTTAACTGAATGCAAAACTTTTTAGTTTAGAGGAAATCAACACATGATTCACACAAAGAACCACCATAATATAAGGATGACAAACACATCCTGGTGGCCTAGCTACAACTCATTCATATGATTCGAACTGATGGTGGACTAGCTGCAACTCATTCATATCGTACCAACTCGGCACCCAACACTCTAAAATACATAGATGTCGTCAAATCACAAACCATTGTGTCACATTCACATCGTGGAGTATGAGGGACCCATACAGCTCTCAAATAACACAAATTGAATAGTCAATCGGTATATCGGGCAGCGTCCACTCAAGGTACCAACCAATGACTCACACAACTCCAAACACAAAGACAACTACTTCTATGGCCATAGTTCTAAAATGCTCTACAATAGCCTTAAGTAAAATATGACTTCCTTCCCCAAAAAAATGCAACTTAGTTATGTTATACTTGTATTACCATGACATATTCTCTTCAAAGAAACTGTTATTCACATCACATATCAAAATATAACCAAGACATAATTCAACTCCAGATAGTTTTTACAAACTTCTTATAGTTCAGCACGCAGTTAAAATATTGAGGAAGCTCGACGACGGCTTTCCATATCTGATTTACAGATTAAACATACAAATAGTCCATAATTACACTAAACAAGATAATTTGACTCAAAAATTCATAACTTAGAGAATGCACATCCAATCTTCATGAACTTTTGCAAGAAATCGATAAATATTATATAGATTCTAACATAAAAATTTTGAAGATTTTTCTACAAGACAATAATTCCCAGAAATAATAATAAGCCGAAATTATCAAAAATCTGAGAATTAAGCTCAAAAATTCATAACTTATAGCATACTCAACCAAAATTCACAAAAATTTACAAAAAATCACCTAATGTCATGAGGAATTTAAAGTGATATTTTCATAATTTTTCTCCAAGCAAATCTCCAAAACAAATTAAAAAAATAACCGAAACTATACACTGAAATAGGGCAGTTTTAATTAGAAATTCATAACTCCTAATATACACATCCAAAATTTATGAAAATTTACAGCAAATTTCATGCATCAACGAGATTCTACATTAAAAATGTGAAAATGTTTCAAGCATCCAATAATTTGCAAAAATTTAAACAGTACACGAATTCTATCAAAATTTAAAAAATTAATCTTGTTTTCTACCATTTTGTTCTTTCAACAAAAGCAATTGAACTAAATATCGATAGTTCATCATATATATAAACAAATTCACAGCATATCTATCAATGTTCAGCATCCACATAACCCAAAAATTACAAATAAACATGAAACTTTTGGGATGGGTTTCTACCAATTGAAATTAGTTTTTGAAACTATAAACCCTAAAAAATCAAATTGATAGTTTCAACTTCAATGGAATCCTCAAGTTCAAGCATAAATCCTTCAAACAATCTTCCCCTAATCAGTTTTAGGTTGAGGAAAATAAGAATTACTCGCCCTAATCTGCAATTAAAATCAATACCCGATTCTCTTTTTCCTTCTTCTTCTTCTCCTCCTCTTCTTCTTCTTCTTCTTCATTTTGTTCTTCTTCTTCTTCTTTCTCTGCTCTCTCTCTGTGCATGAAGTGTGGTGGGTTGGGAGAAAGAAGAGCAAATAAGTCCCCCCCCCTAATTCCACTTGATAAAAAAATCCCACTTCCCTTTTCATTTTCTTTTCCCTTTTTTCGTCTCCTTTTTCTTTTCTCTTTTTTTTTTGGGGTCCAAATACCTTGTCTCCCTTTTCCTCTTTTTGATTTTGGTACAAATACTATTCACAAGGAATGGATCTATTTATTCCCCAAACATAATAATACTAACACAAACTCAAGCACATACATACATATTAAACATATATAACACAAAATATGCACATAAAATATAAATTACCATATAAGTTAAAATTGGCAAAGAAATTTTGGGGTATTATAGTTTCCCCCCCTTAAAATAAGTTTTGCCCTTGAAACGTATCATCACCGAGTTTCTAATCTCAAGTTCCATCCACATCAAACAAATTCATAATGCAAACCAGATAAACTCGGCATTTGCGTAAAACATACTTAGCTCAAATAATCGCACATCATCAAACAAATAGTCAATCATATGCACATACGAGCCCTATATGTTAGAGATCACAAGATTATTGCTCTGATACCACTTCTGCAATGCCCTGTCCGATGGAGGTAGGCGTGTCACCGCTGTGGATGTTCGATTATAAACGCCCGCAAGGCTCTCTAAACTTCTGAACCATAATTAACCTTTTAATGAGCGATGGCAGCGGAAGTTTTTATTGAAATCTAACTAAAGCTGGGTAGGGTGATTCTAAAACATGCATTACAGACATACTTAAACTATGTTCTTAATAGTCTTACACATAGGCGAACCAAAAATACATTGAGAATATTTAGTATTTACTAAACATAATCCACAACATAAATATGTAATAAGGCCCGCATTCCCATTTCGACTATCCAAAAGAGTATTTAGCAAATGGCTAGCCTTCTTATTGCTTCCATGATCTCCTTTATCTTCCCGAAAACTTGAAAAATGATGAGGTTATGAGCTCCCAATGAATAACCCTTACCTTCCTCGTTGTTACACTTTACACATTAATCGGTTAACACATAATCACATAATACACGTATCTTATGACATATGGATAGAACATAACATATGGCATATAGAAGGTGATATAAGAACATGCCCATGCTTCATAAATCAAAATAAACTTATATCCTTCATATCTGACACGTTCCCAATTTTCACAGACACACACACCTACACATTTATGTTATGAGGTAGGCAATTAGACTAACTTAGTTGTACCTATCCCATGCTAGTTACGTTTTAAGGACTCTTATTTTTGTTCAAGTCCCTAAACAAGCTTTGCTATTAGTCTATTCACTAAACTAACAACGGTTGTCCCATACTAAGCATGTCTTTTAATCTCCTAATTCTCATTGGAGTTCAAAAGAAAGCACAGCCTGCTAAGTCAAGCTAATAGCTCACTTGTAACCATACTTGACGCATCCATAAAGCATATTCCTTATAAAAGTTCATATCCTTGCTATAAACATATAACATATTTCTTTAAACAAACTTGTTAGGAACATGTATACTTAAAATCCATCGCAATCACATGATCATCCTAAACGAACTTCTAATTCCAAATCTAAGTTCAAAATTCAAATCGAAGCCAAAATCCAATTTAACAACGTATACAAAGTCCAAATCCAAGCCAATTACCATTTTTATAACATATTGATAAGTGCTGAATGTATACATCATTTGAGGGCTTTGTATCATTTTTAGGAGAATTATGTGTTTTAAGTCATAATCTACACTCATATTCTCGATTTATGCTTGGGTATGGTTGTTTGATGATATTTGCAAGATTGTAGGCCATGGTGACCCAACATTTAACCCTAGTTGGATGTATTTTGACTCCCCACTGATGCCCCTGAGTTGCCATGCTTGTGGAAGAGAGAAATAGCAGAAGAATTGAGTTCCAGCCAAGACCACAGTCTACCCGTGGTGGATGCCATGAGACGGGGTAGAAGCATAATTGCTAATCTCTTCATCTTCCCTCATCGTGCGGATGAGATTGATTGTGTTTTCCTATAAATAGGCCGTCCCTCAGCAGCATAACACACCCTATTCGTCCCCTCATTCCATTTTCCTCTCTTCCATTCCATTCTAGTTAGATTAGGATTTAGATTAGAAGGAGAGAGAGCGAGTTGAAGTGAAGATTTGTAAGAATTCCACCCCGGGCTTACACTGACGGTTCAAGCGCGATTTTGGCTAATGTAAGACCCGCTTTCTTTATTTTACGTTAACGTGGCTGCCTTACCTTCTACGTTATAAAATTTGTATTTTTATTAACTATACGAGTTAAATTATTACTGATGCGCTAATGTGAACGATAATTTTATTAAAAAGAATATTTCTTTGCTATTTATATTATTAATGTTATCGTCAACTATTTAGAAAATTTTCGAGTCAATGCTAATCCAAGCCTTTGAAATCGTTATTCGATTTATTAACTCATTTCCCGAATTTAGTTAGGACGCCGGTTTTAAGACTTTTCAACCCAAGTTTAGACTAATCGATAATGCATTCGAGATCAGGAATCTAGCTATTGTACCAATTGAACCAAAAAAAAAAAGAGGAAAGGAAAATTAAAAGGGGCTAAGCCCTCCTTTCTTACACGGGGAAAAACATGAAGGAGAGAGGGGGCATCTTAACCCCAAAGCCCTGACACCAGAGAGAGAGAGAGACTGAGCGAGGGAGAGAGAAAGGTGCGGAGTCGGCGTCAGCGACGCCGGCACCGCGGTGCATGCAGCCAGTCATGGCCGCAAACCCAGTGAAGAGAAAGAGAGAGGGATCGAGCGAGAGTAAGAGTGAGATGCTCGGTCCAAAGGCTAGGGTTCGAAGCCATCAACCCCACACCACAACGACCGTCACCGTCGACGATGGGGCCCATACCGGTAGTCATCGGAGTAGCACCAGCGGCAGCAATACGGCAGTTGGGGGCGCAGAACAGTCCTGGCAGGGGGGTTTGGATTCACGATAGTAGCATATAGATTGGGGCAGATTGGTGTTTGCTCTCGTGGGTTTGGCATGACAACAGCAAGTGAGTCAAAGATTGAGGTTCTTCTAGCACTTAAAGCCGAGCCCAAAAGCCCTTCGAGCGAATCCCTAGCTTGGATTGAGGTGGGTGTTTCTCGCCTCCTAAGTATTAGTAGTTTTGAAACTGTTTTAACCCTTAAGTTGCGTTGCATGTGAGTTTAGAATTAGTCAGATCGATTGGAGTTATGCATGCTCTGTTTCAGCTGAATTTAGTCTAAATCGATGTATGTTAAGTTAAGTTAGTTCATGCCTAAAAGTGACTTCGAAATAACCTAACGATTTCTTGAATTGATATATGTTAGTTTGGTTAACTAACGCTTGAAAATGGCTTCGAATCGGTATATGTTAGTTTAGTTAATACATGCCTATTAGTAGCTTCGAAATGTATACGAATGCCTTGATTCGATGCTTGCTTAATTAGTTAATCCATGCCTCATTAGTAGCTTCAAAATGACATACAGATGCCTTGATTCGATGCTTGCTTTATTTGTTAATTTATGCCTGAATCGTAGCTTTGAAACAATATATGAACACTTCCATTCAATGCTTGTTTAGTTGGTTAATTTATACCTGAATAGTGACTTCGAAGTAATAAATGAACACCTTGAATCGATGCCTCCTATTTAGTTAAATCATGCTTGTAGCTTTGGAAATAATTTATGAATGTTGAAACGAGCATGTTTACCCCTTGATTGTAATACATGAATGTAATCTAGTTTCATGCCTTGTAAGTTTAATTCAGCTTGCTAAGCATTCGCTTCAAGGTAGTGCGATATGGATATATACATATATCTATATATGCCTATATATATATATATATATATATATATATATATATATATATATGTATATATGGTTATAACTGTTGGTTGTAGCGCACTGCTGAATCATATTTGCTTGCTCGGTAAGTTACGCATTGGTAAGTTTACATACTGTTTTTCAGTATGACCTAGGGGTTCGAATGCTAGATTATGAAATTGAGACCAAGATGGTAGTTGGATGGTTTGAGGCAGAACTATGAGTGGTTCGAGGTTTCCTGTGGTCAATTTGCTATATGAAGAGGGAGCCTAGGTTGTGAATTAACCGCAATCGTGTCGATTGTGAGGCCATGTGTTGCTTATGCTGAGATTGATTGATTATGAAGTGTTTGAATGTGTTACGTGCAAACCCCCTCCCTTTATGTCATCAAGTTTCTTATTGCGAGTGAGGGTGAGTTTGAAAAAGGAACTTTGCATGTTTATAACTAATAGTAGCCATAACTAGTAGCAAATAATGGCCTATTTTAACTATGCAAATACAGTTTTGGGAGTAAACTCGCTTGAACAGGGGAATCCCTACAGAATTTAAATAAAAGAGAGTGCATTGTATGAAAAAGGATTTCGCTGTGAGAAGCAGCGAACTTCTCAGCCATTATTAGCTAAAATATTATGCATAGGGATAATAGATGGAAGTGAACCTGCTTGAACAGGGGAATCCGTACCCTAGGGAGTATTCCAATAGTGGGAAGCCCTAGAGACCTTGACGAGGGTTAAGGTCTAAAAGTTAGTAGCCATCCTAGGAGTAAGAGCTTAGTGTGAGCGATAGTCTCACTAGGGGTTGAGAATAGATCTCACCCAATCCGCACATTATGATGATCTTATGCCCAGAGTAATTTCCTATTAAGTAAGAAAAGCAGTCGACGTTTTACCTTTTTAAGTATTTCAGAAAGAAAGTTTTAAGGGTCATTATGAGACCAATATGAAAGAGATTCTTTAAAGAATATGAGCCCAAGGAGGCTAAGAAAAGAGTTCTTATGTGCCCAAAGAGGCTAAGTAAAGTGTTTTCACAAACAGAAAAGAAAGATTTTTATGCACATCATGTGATTAAGAATCTAAGTGCAGTATGAATGAAATTCTAAGTACAACATAGCCATATCCTTGTAATGCATCGAGCATATGAGTTTGAATGTGCATGTTTAGTTAAAGAAAGCTCCTTGCATAATCTCTGCTTCACGTGTTTAGCATCTCATATGAGTGAATTAGATAGATAAAGCATAAATCATATCACATAACTATGAAAGAAAGTTTTATGCTTAGCCTCGTTGCTTGCTTATGTGTTTGACTGCCTGTTAGTAAAGGAATTTAGTCATTCAGGGGACTAAAAATGAGTTTGAACGGATAAAATGAAGTTTATGGATAGTAATCCTTCCTTAAGAATTTATGAATGCCTAATATAACAGCAGAATGTGAATACGTGGTGTGTGACTATTATGAGTATTATTGCCAACAATAGTTTTGGTTTTAAAGGGCCGGGGAATACTCACTGAGTATGTGATTGCCTATCCCATTACTCTTTCCCCTTTTTCCCTAGGTTTGCATCATGACAAGTAGCAGCCAAGTCACTTATGCTAAGATGGATTCTATTCTTGCTTGCAAGGTGTTGTACGTGCCCATTTGAAGGGGTCTTATGTGTTTAATGAACTCATGGAAAGTATTCCTAGAATTATAAATGTTTGTAAACAAGTATTCTAGTTCATGTAGTGTATTCGGTTTAGGAGTCGCTCAATAGGGCCATGTGCACCAACTATCTTATTAGTCAGTTATCTTTTTATTTGAAAACAGTTATGGTTTGGGATATAAACCCTAGTAGTCTGATTGTGTGAACCGTTGAGTTGCATATTTCACTTTTCCTGTATTAATGCACTATTTTGTTTGATGTACCCCGAGCGAGTTGCTCGTTGAGTTATGAACTCTGGAGTGTAGCTGTTGAGTTTCTTTTAAAATGTTTTACGCTTCTTTGATCTACAAGAGTTTATTGTAAGGCTTTTAGCCTAAAAATGGTCAGTTTTTAGGGGAAATTCTATCCGTTTCGTATCGAAATTTAAATAGAAAGTTAAGAAAACGTAATACTCCTGGCTCTAGGGGCTGGGGGTGTTATAGCTGAGCAAACTCTTATCTCTTCTCTTCTATTTTCTATTTAGATTTATCATTTTAGGGTAGTTAGATGTTGAATTTAATCATGTGTGAGTAGTCTAATTTTTGTCTAAGGATTTAGTAGTTTACGAAAGTATAGTTGGATCACGTTTTAATCTAAAGAATTGTGCTTGTTTTCATGATTGGTTTGATTTCGTTCTACCAAGTGATTATCACATTGTGAGTGGATTTTTGGCCAAAATGTGCTTGCTTTCTTGAAAAAATCTGGTGAAAAACTAAAAGGTGACATTTGGTTATTGGATTACTTGATAAAGCCTAGCATAACCTCATCTCGAAAGAGAGATTTGCATGTTAGGAGGACTAGAAAGTAATCAAAGATAATTAACTTAGATTAAGACAAATTAGTTTGAAACAACAACATTTGCTTAGTTCAAGAAAATTTGGTTGAGTTCGAAAGAATAGGCTAAATTTTTGGAGAAATTACAATTCCTTGAAATTAACCGATCAGAGAAAAGCACATATTTATCATTTTGATCCAATCAACTTTCACAGCTACATAAATTCTTAGGCGTTTTCTTCTTAATTGATTTAAAATTAGTGAATTAGAAGCTGTTCAACTGAAACCCCTTGAATTAGTGATATTATTTCCTTATCTTCGTATTTTTATCAATATCAAATTTGGATTCACGTAGGCAAAATAGCTTTTATGTGCTTAAGTAAATTTTGATGTGTAATCCCTTTTGGTGCTAAACTTTTTGAAGGTTTTGTGAATACTTCTTGTTTTGACCCTTATCTTGATTGAGAACTTTGTTATCCCTTAGAGTCGTTAGCACTAATGTTGATAAATGAAGTCATTTTATGAGCTGATTGTGACTTTGGAAGATATTCTGTGAGATTTTGAGCCTTATTTAGACTAATCATTATATTTAGTCTCATGTTTCTTTCATGTGTGTGACTCTTCTATGTTGCATCTCTAGAACTTGCCTAGACTCTTGTTCAAAACCACAATAGCATGTGCATGTTTGATGATATGGTAGAGGCATTTCTTTTTATGGTCATTTTAGCCACATAGCTAAGTAGCCTACCCTTGTGTTACATTTTTTTCCCCCTTTGCTAGCCCCTTTGAGCTTATATCCGTATTTGTTGTGATCCCTTCATAGTAGCCCTTAACCAAACACATATTCCTACCTTTAAGGCAAGCCTATGGAGCATCACTTCATCTATGTAGTGGGTGGTTTTGGGAATAATTGAGTTTTAAGGTGACTTTGGTATGATGGTTTTTTAAGGGATTGATGATATTGAGCATTTGCTTTGGTTCCCTCTTGTTTGGGTTGTATGTCCATATATTTGGTTATGAGTTGATAGTGAGTGATCCTATGCCTTTCAATAGTATCAATTTTTGTTTCATTGTACAAAAAAAAAAAAAAAATATGTTGAAGAGAAAAAAAGGAAGATGAAGTCATCTTGCCAGAAAAAAAAAAGCAAAGCAAAAAAAGGAAAAGAAAAAAAAAGTGAAAAAAAAAACCAGAAAACAACTCCATGATTAGCATTGGATATGCAAATAGCTTGACTTCCGCTCTTCATCAATTCATTTCCGACATGATTCAGTAGGGTATGCTCATTGTATTTTAAGGTTTGGAGTGTTGGTGAGCTTCATAGTTGCTTGATGTTTTGTTGATTGCTCTCTAGTCACTTGGCTAAGTAGCTCTACATTATCCTAAATGCATTTGTCCACTCCTTTTCCTTCACCCTTCTTGCCCACATTACAATCCAAGTAGAGTCCTCTTGATTGTCTTGTGCACATTATATTCGAATGGTAGAGAATTTAAGAGCCTTGGCAAGCATATGGTAGATTGCATCTTTGGAATGAGTCTTCAGTGAACCAATGCTATATTTTAAACACATGAATGGGAGTGATTCACATTTCCCAAAAGTGAGGTTCTACTAGTCTATTTTGCACTATTCAATTCCATGTACTTGCATGACATGCTTTGTGGTTCCTTGGGGGTGACCACGTTTGATATCGAGCTTGTGGTCTCGTAGTTTTTCGAAAACCTTCTCCTTCTAATATTGAAATGTGTTTTGCACTATTTGGGATTGTTATTGATTGCTATTTCTGCTTGTGATATGCTATAACTTGCCTACTTTAAGAGGTTTCATGTTTTTGAGTCATATATACATCTCCCATTAGCAGTTTTCTATAGAGTTTGCCTGAGGACAAGCAGTTGTTTAAGCATGGCGGCGTTTGATAAGTGCTTAATGTATACATCATTTTAAGGCTATTTTGTGCCATTTTTAGGAGAAGTATGTGCTTTAAGTCAAAATCTATACTCCTATTCTCGATTTATTCTTGGGTATGGTTATTTGATGATATTTGCAGGATTTTAGGCCATTTTGACCCAACATTTGACCCTAGTTGGATGTACTTTGACTCCATACAGATGCCTCTGAGTTTCCATGCCCGTGGAAGAGACGAAGACCAGAAGAATTGAGTTCCAACCAAGACCACGGTCTTCCATGGTGGATTCTATAGTTCGTGGTGGAAGCATAACTGCTAATCTCTTCATTTTCCCTCATTGTGTGGCTGAGGTTGATTATGTTTACCTATAAATAGGGCGTCCCTCAGCAGTAGAACACACTTCATTCATCCCCTCATTCCATTTTCCTCTCTTCCATTCCATTCTAGTTAGATTAGGATTTAGATTAGAAGGAGAGAGAGTGAGTTGAATTGAAGATTTGCAAGGATTCCACCTCGGGCTTGCAACGACGGTCAAGCGCGATTTTGGTTGAGAAAACTCTTCTCTTTTTTCTTCTCTTTTCTCTTTGAATTATCATTTTAGAGTAGTTAGATGTTTAATTTAATCATGTGTGAGTAGTTCAACGTTTGTTTAGGGATTTAGTAGTTTATGAAAGTATAGTTGGGTCATGTTTTAATCTAAAGAATTATGCTTATTTTCATGATTGGTTTGATTTCGTTTTATCAAGTGATTATCATGTTGTGAGTGGATTTTTGGCCAAAATTTACTTGCTTACTTGAAACAATCGGGTGAAAAACTGAAAGGTGACATTTGGTTGTTAGACTGCTTGATAAAACCTAGCATAACATCGTCTCAAAAGAAAGATTTGCATGTTAGGAGGGTTAGAAAGTAATCAAAGATAATTAACTTGGATTCAGACAAATTAGTTCGAAACAACGACTTTTACTTAGTTTAGGAAAATTTGGTTGAGTTTAAAAGAATAGGCCCAATTTTTGGGGAGATTGCAATTCCTCAAAATTAACCGATTAGAGAAAAGCACATATTCATCATTTTGATCCAATCAACTTTCATAACTACATGAATTCTTAGGCGTTTTCTCCTTAATTGATTTAAAATTAGTGAATTAGAAGCTATTTAATTGAAACCCCTTGAATTAGAGATAGTTATTTCCTTATCTTCGGATATTTATCAATATCAAACTTGGATTCGCTTAGCATATCTTGAGGGATTATAACCCAATAGTTTCACCTAGTCTCTGTGGGATCGACCTTGATTTCCTACAACGCCATCGTGCACTTGTGGGCCTATCACATTTTTGGCGCCGTTACTGGGGACTAGCGCCGAATATTGGATTTTTTCTGATAGGTTTGACTAAGTATTTTGTTTTTCTTCGGAAAAAACCAAAAAAAATTAAAAATTAAAAATAAACAAATAAAATTTTTGAGAAGCAACAATGGCAATTTTCTATTTTTTCTAATTCGAGTATGAATTATTTTGGAGGTATTTTAAACATTTGAATATCTTTCTTGCTCAATGTGGCTATTGTGTCGGTAAATGGGAAATTTTACACATTGTTGATGAGGATGTGAATAGTAAAGCCCGTAATCTTTTAGAATATTGGGGTTTTTATGGCAAAAATCTTAATGAGGCATAGTATTTGCTTGAGTGGATTGCTTGGGATTCATTTGAGTTTGGGAAGGCAAATCGTGTTTCTAGATATTCATTTTTTGTGCATTCTATGCTAGATCTTATTATGCCCCCTTTTTGATGTGATTTATGTAATTCTTCTGACCATGCAACTAAATCGTGTCTTTGTTATGCATGCTATGCACAACATGACTTTGTATCACCCTGGGACAATGCTGATGCTGTGTTGACCTTACATGATTCATCGTTTCCCTTAGCTCAGTGCATGGGGCTCAAGGTGGGTGAGCCTTTTGTGGTAGTTGATAGGTTTAACGTTATTGATGCATGTTTTGAGTTAGGAGATACTTTTGATGAGGTGCATGATCTAGTTAAGATGCCCTTGGAAGGGTCACGTGATGTAGTTATGCATGAGGAGTCTCCTAGCCTTGATTTTAATAATATTGTTTCACCCAATCCCCTTGATCATACCCCTGTTTCCCCTACATGTTCACAACCCTCTCTTTGCCCCTAGTGTTCTTCAGATGTACCCAATAATAATCCTATGATTTGTGATGCTAATGTTGATTTAGGCTATGAGGATAATATATTTAGTATGCTTGCTGGGAACGGTCAAGATTTTGTGTCCCTATGTTACTTTAGAGGGCATGATCGCTCTATAGATCCTTATTGTGTATGCTTAGGAGACTTGCCTATTAGAATCATGTGGACTACATTCTTTAATCCTTTCTATGATTTTTCGATTGGCTTTGATAAGGTTAATAGAATACCTATACTTTTTGGTGTGGTTTTTATTATTGCCTCTTACCTTTTATTTTTGAAATTGTGGTCCCAGGAGTTTGATAAGCTCCTGCGTGTGTTGACAGCATCCGATTTAATGAGTCGAGTCTTGACATCATGATGTAGTGGCTGATGCTCTATGTGCCTCGGTTATTACGAGGCTGCATAGCTTAGGTGCACTTTGCACCTAACCTGGTGAGATTGTTTTCTTTTGTTCCCCTTCTCTAAGTTTTCTTTCCTTTGAATAATAATGTTTTATTTAAACATGGGGGAAGGATAGCTTCATGTTTTTCATTTCAGTTATTAGTTTCCATACATGTTAGAGCATTTGGTTTTCAATTTCTTATTGTTTGCATTAGTATGTTGCATTTAGTTGATTTCTCGATTTGCATATAAGATTGCATATAGCGATGGTTTGGATTGGTTTGAGATAACCTCCAATGATGCTTTTATTTAGGCAAAATAGCTTTCATGCGCTTGAGTAACTTTTGATGTGTAATCCCTTTTAGAGCTAAACTTTTTGAAAGTTTTATGAATACTTCTTGTTTTAACCCTTGTCTTAATTGTGAACTTTGTT
This sequence comes from Carnegiea gigantea, assembly GCA_029747015.1. Lineage (NCBI taxonomy): Eukaryota > Viridiplantae > Streptophyta > Magnoliopsida > Caryophyllales > Cactaceae > Carnegiea > Carnegiea gigantea. Next base: position 448,655 of record JAKOGI010000318.1, read on the forward strand.
TTCCCTTAGAGTCATTGGCACTAATGTCGGTGCATGGACTCATCTTACAAGCTCCTTGTGACCTTGATAGATATCTCGTGAGATTTTGAGCCTTATTTGGACTAATCATTATATTTAGTCTCATGTTTCTTTCATATGTGTGACTCTTCTCTGTTGCATCTCTAGGGCTTGACTACACTCTTGTTCAAAACTACATTAGCATGTGTATATTTGATGATATGATAGAGGCATTTCTTCCTTTGGTCATTTTAGCCACACAGCCAAACAGCCTACCCTTGTGTTGAATGTTTTTCCCCCCTTACTAGTGCCTGTCTTTGTTGTGATTCCTTCATGTTAGCTCTTGGCCAAACACATGTTCCTACCTTTATTGGGTGGTTTGGGGATAATTGAGTTCTAAGGTGGCCTTGATATGTTGGTTTTTGAGGGATTGATGATATTGAGCATTTGCCTTAGTTCCCACTTGTTTGGGTTGTATGTCCATATATTTGGTAGTGTGTTGATAGTGAGTGATTCTATGCCTTTTAATAATTGCAATTTTTGTTTCATTACACCAAAAAAAAAAAAAATTGCCAAAGAAAACAAAAGGAAGATGACGTCATCTTACCGGAAAAAAAGCAAAGCAAAAAAAGTAAATGAAAAAAAAAGAAGCGAAAAAAAAACCAGAGAAAACTCCATGATTGACATTCGATATGTAAATATCTTGACTTCCTCTCTTTATCAACTCATTTCCTATATGATTCATTAGGGTATGCGCATTGTATTTGAAGGTTTGGAGTGTTGATGAACTTCATAGTTGCTTGGTGCTTTATTTGTTGCTCCCTAGTTACTTGGCTAAGTAGCTTTACATTGTTCCAAATGCATTTGTCTTCTAGCCCACATTAACACCCAAGTAAAATCCTCTTGCTTGTCATGTGCACATTGCATTCTAGTGGTGGAGAATTTGACAGCCTTGACAAGCATATGGTAGATTGTATCTTTGGAATGAGTCTTGAGTAAACCTATGCTATATTTTAAACATATGAGCGGGAGTGATTTACATTTCACAAAAGTGAGGTTCTACCAGTCCATTTGACACTATTCAATTCTATGTGCTTGTATGACATGCTTGGTGGTTCTTTGGGGGTGATCAAGTTTGATATCGAGCTTGTGGTTTGGTACTTTTTCGAAAACCGTCTCCTTCTAATTTTAAAATGTATTGTGCACTATTTGGGGTTGTCATTGATTGCTATTCTTGCTTGTGATATGCTATAACTTGCCTACTTTAAAAAGGTTTTATGTTTTTGAATCATATATACATCTCCCATTATCGATTTTCTATAGTATTTTATTAAGGATAAGCAATGGTTTAAGCATGGGGGCGTTTGATAAATGCTTAATGTTTACATCATTTTAAGGCTATTTTAGGCCCTTTTTTTTAGGAAAATTATGTGCTTTAAGTCATAATCTATACTCCTATTCTCGATTTATACTTGGATATGGTTGTTTGATTATATTTGCAAGATTTTAGGTCATTTTGACCCAAATAGGGTTGAATATTGGGGTATAATCCCAAGTAGGATCCCAAGTAGGCCATTCTTCTTTGTGATAGGCCTGCAACTAGGGTCAAATATTGGGGCGCCATTGTTGCTGGGAACTAATTTGTCGAGTATAATCCCTCAAGTTTTTGCTGCTGATAGGCATAAATGGAACAAAATAGCCTTAAAACGATTATTGTGTGTTGGCAGGCCTATTAACTTGATCAACTACCGCAAGTGCACGGTGCCTTTTTAGCAATCAAGGTCGACCCCACAGAGACTAGGTTGATCGATTGGGTTATATTCTCTCAAGATATGCTAAGTAAATCAAAACTTTAGATTGATAAAAATACGAAGATAAGGAAATAACTATAACTAATTCAAGGGGTTTCAATTTAACAACTTCTAACTCACTAATTTTAAATCAATTAAGGAGAAAACGCCTAGGAATACATGTAGTTATGAAAGTTGATTGGATCAGAAAGATGAACATGTGCTTTTCTCTAATCAGTTGATTTCGAGGAATTGCAATCTCTCTAAAAATTTGTTTTATTCTTTTGAACTCAACCAAATTTGCCTAAACCAAGCAAAAGTCGTTCTTTCGAACTAGTTTATCTTAATCCAAGCTAATTATCTTCTATTACTTTCTAGTCCTCCTAACATGCAAATCTCTCTTTGAGACAAAGTTAAGCTAGGTTTTATCAAGTAGTCCAACAACCAAATGTCACCTTTCACTTTTTCACCCGATTGTTTCAAGTAAGCAAGTAAATTTTGGCCAAAAATTCACTCACAAGATGATAATCACTTGATAGAACGAAATCAAACCAATCATGAAAATAAGCATAATTCTTTAGATTAAAATATGATCCAACTATACTTTCATAAACTACTAAATCTCTAGGCAAAAATTAAACTATTCACATATGATTAAATTAAACATCTAACTACTCTAAAATGATAAATCTAACGAGAAAAGAGAAGAGAAGAGAGAAGAGTTTGCTCAGTTAAAATCGCGCTTAAACCATCGTTGCAAGCCTGGGGTGGAATCCTTGTAAATCTTCACTTCAACTCACTCTCTCTCCTTCTAATCTAAATCCTCATCTAACTACAATGGAATGGAAGAGAGGAACATGGAATAAGGGGATGAACGGGGTGTGTTCTACTATTAAGGGATGCCCTATTTATAGGAAAACACAATCAACCTCAGCCACACGATGGGGGAAAATGAAGAGATTAACAGTTATGCTTCCACCACGGACCGTGGCATCTACCACGGGTAGACCGTGGACTTGGCTGGAACTCAATTCTTCTACTCTTCCTCTCTTCCACGGGCATGGCAACTCAGAGGCATCCGTGGGGAGTCAATGCACATCCAACTAGGGTCAAATGCTAGGTCAAAATGGCCGAAAATCCTGCAAATATCGTCAAACAGCCATACCCAAGCACAAATAGAAAACAGAAGTATAGATTATGACTTCAAGCATATAATTCCTAAAAAAATGGCATAAAGTAGTCTTAAAATGATGTATACATTAAGCACTTATCAAATTCCCCCATGCTTAAACTATTACTTGTCCTCAAGTAAACACTACAGAAAATCAATAATGGGAGATGTATATAAGACTGAAAAACATAAAACCTCTTTAAAGTAGGCAAGTTGTAGCATATCACAAATAAGAATAGCAATTAATGACAACCTCAAATAGTGCAAAACACATTTCAAAATTAGAAGGAGAAGGTTTTCAAAAAAGTATGAGATCACGAGCTCGATATCAAACTTGATCACCCCCAAAGAACCACAAAGCATATCATGCAAGCATATGAAATTAAATAGAGCCATATGGACCAGTAGAACCTCACTTTTAGGAAATGTGAATCACTCCTACTCATGTGTTTAAAATATAGTATAGGTTCACTCAAGACTTATTCCAAAGATGCAATCTACCATATGCCTGCCAAAGCTCTCAAATTCTCCACCACTAGAATGCAATGTGCACAAGTCAATCAAGAGGACTTTACTTGGGTTGTAATGTAGGCTAGAAGGGTTAAGAAAAAGGAGTGGACAAACGCATTTGGGACAATGTAGAGCTACTTAGCCAAGTGACTAGGGAGCAATCAACAAAGCAGCAAGCAATAATGAAGTTCATCAACACTCCAGACCTTAAAATAAAATGAGCATACCCTAATGAATCATGTAAGAAATGAGTTAATAAAGAGGAAAAGTCAAGCTATTTACATATCCAATGCCAATCAAGGAGTTTTTTTCTAGCTTTTTTTTTTGCTTCTTTTTTTTTTCTTTTTTTGCTTTGCTTTTTTCTGGCAAGATGACTTCATCTTCCCTTTGTTTCCCCCTTCAACATAATTTTTTTGTGCAATGAAACAAAAATTACAATTATTAAAAGGGATAGGATTACTCGCTATTAACTCACAACTAAATGTATGGACATGCAACCCAAACAAGAGGGAACCAAAGCAAATGCTCAATATCATCAATCCCTTAAAAAACCATCATACCAAAGCCACCTTAAAGCTCAATTATCCTTAAAACTACCCACTATATAGATGAAGTGATGCTCTATAGACTTTGCTTAAAGGTAGGAATATGTGTTTGGCTAAGGGCTAATGTGAATGGATCACAACAAAGACGGATATAAGTTCAAAGCGGCTTACAAATAGGGGAAAAACATGCAATGCAAGGGTAGGCTATTTGGCTATAAGGCTGGGTCAAAATGGCCTAAAATCCTGCAAATATCATCAAATAACCATACCCAAGCATCAATCGTAAATAGGAGTATAGATTATGACTTAAAGCACATAATTCTCCTAATAATGGCACAACATAGCCTTAAAATGATGTATACATTAAGCACTTATCACATATCACACATTCTTAACTGAATGCAAAACTTTTTAGTTTAGGGGAGATTAACTTATGACACACAAAGAACCATCAAAATATAAGGGTGACGAACACATCCTGGTGGCCCATGTAACATCCCAAATGCAAATAATTCACTGTTTGGGCTCTCTTTATTAGTTTACTAATTAGAAGTAATATCCCAAATGATCAGAGCATTAATATAGCAACACTAAACAAATTTACCATCACAAGGCATTCACACAATCACAACCTATCAAAACCATATATGAGTAGTTCTAACATTAAACCATTTAACTATCTCAAGGTTTACCCCAAAATATAGTAACCCTTGTGCAGTATATAGTTTCAACACCAAAAATATTCCACAATACAGTGCTAAAAGCATCTCGAAACTAATACCACACTGTTCCCTTCAGACTTCCTTGCTCACTTATCACCTTAAGCCACTTTGTCAGCCTGAGGGCGATTCACTGCACATTTCCCTAAAACAAAACATGAAAACATTTCGAACTATGAGTCGAAACTCAGTATATGCATCCCTGTATTGTTAAACATTCATGAAAAAACTGGTTGGGCCCGCATTACAATTCATTTTAATTTAGAACAGCGAATGAGATAAATATAAAACGGCATTGATAATAATAATCTGATAGTGAACCCCTAGTAACTATTACGATATGAATATAGGTGTACAACCTATCAAGCCGATTAGGGGATCTGGCCCGAAGTCGTGTAGGTAACTAAAGGGCAATGCCCTGTAACTAATAACTAATGGGTTACTAATTATGTGATAAACCACTAATTAAACTGATTCATTGATGCACTTACCAAAAAATTATAATTTTGATAAATACGTGCTGATTTCTAAAGATACAGACAATACATGTACCTAGGACTTTTAATGAAATTTCACTGAGTATGATTATGCATAAAAGGGAAGGAAATGATAGATCATACAAAAATATCGTTGTAGGAACATATAGCCAGCAAATGTATTTATTTTTCATAGTTGATAGTTTTAGTTAAAAAAACGTAATGGCATAATAGGGGCTAGAATAAATGACTCGTAACCTAACGTCTTGACCTCCGCTTGAGACCTAATTCCTCAATACAGAAAGCTTACGAAGTCCTAAAAAACTATCATTTATAAGACAAAACATAATTTCCACAATACGATTCCCAAAATGGGGCTAAAACACAAGTGTGCCAGTTTGGTCTAACCTGCACAGTTCTAGCAAAATGGTCATAAATTTTCGTACAGAATTCAGATTAAGGCGATTCAAAAGGCATTTGAAAGATAACACATTGCTCCATATGCCCACCAAAAATCATAAGTGTTAGCTAGGCCAATCATTATTAGTTTATTGGCAAAGTGTCCCCTATTTTCTATCAGTTTACAGCCACATTGCCTTGCTTTCTCCTCTCTTTTCACACAAATCCTCATCTAAAATCACTCCTTAAAATCATGTAACAATGCTTTGGTCCTTCCCATCACCATACAAAGCCATAATACTAAATTTCACTCCAAATCATATACATTAAATTTTCAATTTTTCTCTTTCTCAAACCCACTCAAAATACATCCATGATCTTATTTAGTTGCATAAATGAGCAAAATGATCCTTTATAATCAATTAGAGAATTTCCATAATCCACCCTTTTTTCAAGAATCACACCAAATCATTTTTTTAAAGTCAACGAACACATCCAACATTCATTTTGCATCAAAATATAATCAAACAACATGCTTAATGCTAAAACAATTCAAACCATGCATTAATTACCAAAACCCTAGCTTGTAACCAACTTACTTCCTCTTCATCTCATCCAAGATCACCAAAAACACCCTCATAAACATTATTAGAGATTAGAACCACTAAATCAAATACAAACAATCCAAGAAAAACATACTTCCAACCTTAAGCTTGCGTGATCATGAATAACCCTAAACCCTAGCATGCTCCAAAAATAATCAATAATTAAAAACATCAAAATAATTCTGTTTCCATCCAAAGAACATGATCAAAACTCAAATCATGATAAACAAGAATCAATCAAAAATCAAAAGAAATAAGCTTAGGGTTACTCACTTTGAGCTTGAAAAAAGTAGAGATGGAGGTGATGCTTGGTCGTTTTGAGGGTTGAGGATGATGGCTAGTGGTAGTAGGGTGTCAACGTGGTTGAAGGCAGCCAAGGGGCGGTGGTAAGCTGGCCAGAAAACACCAGAAAAAGGTAGCAGCAGCTGGGGGGAGGAGCCGTGTGGTTAGAGAGAGATGTGGTTTGAGTTGGTTTGTATTTTGTTAACTTATCTAACATACGTGGCTAAATTTATCCACCTCAAAAAGTAACTTTTACCAACCATGGTTAAGCTTAAATCATGGTAAATAGCTAGGTTAATAATGCAAACTTGTTGGGCTCAAATTGGGCCGAAATAAGATGGGTTCAGAAAAAAAGCTCCGTAACGATAATGTTTTTGCGTAATTCAAAATCAAATTTTTGTGATGCTACGGAAAACAAAATAAATCACTTAAATTATAATTGTTAGGGCCTACCATCAATTCTCCTAAAATTTTCATTAGTAACTAAATAAAAAAATAAAACCCCAATTGCCAAATGATGGCCAAAACGAAAATATTTTTTCCACCGAGATGATTAAATGGGATAAATAAATATGAGAAAATCATTAACAAGAGGTAATTAAATAAATAAATATGATTTAGGGTTGGGCTATGTTGTTAATTTCCATAAGTGTACGGTTACCGTTGTAGAAATTACGGATATCGTCATCAGGGATGGTATATGAAATCAGATTGCAAAATAGACTAAACTGTCGTTCAATAAAAGCTAAGTCAAGATTGCAACAAACTTCTTACTTTGAATAATACTTAACAGGACAAAGCTCATGGCATGTAACTGATTCCGTTGTTAGGTCGAGAACTAACCTTTCGAAATTAGCACTAAGCACCAATACAACTTAACCAGAGTGCAATCCAAATGCAAAACATTGTTGAGGATTAGCCTAAAAATTGAGCAAAGCATCATTGAACCACACCACTAGTTTGGAATTATTAAAGTTGAAGTACAACCCACTTGAATTCAACACACCTAAACCAAGTTCACTAACTTTAGAACTCAAGAACAAGATCTGAAATCTGGAAAGCAAAAAATGAAATTAGCGACAACTGAAGATGAAGACACTGAAATTAACGAAAATGAAATCGACAACCTAAAACAGAAGAACCAATTGAAAAGAACAAAAATCTTTGAACCGAAAGAAATGAAAGCCATGAAGATATTGATAAGAACTCTCAACACGAATCTACTATGCTAATCAGATCTCCTTTTCGATCTCAGGCTTTGACCCATTATGAAGACCCCTCAGTGCGTCATTCCCTTTGCTCGTTGCCCTTTGTCTGCTCCCATTAACCCCAAATTCTGGTTGAGTAATGGCTGGGGAATTAATAAAGATGAATGAAGGGAAGAATGAGGGCCAATCAGTCGTCCCTAAGAAACAGAGGGGCTCGTATGTTTCTTTAGCAGATACGAAGAAGAAGAACCTCAACTCTCTGGCTTCTAGGCATTTGAAGGGTCGAAGAAGAAGAAGGGGGCAATGACGATTATGGAGGATGAAGAAGATGAACAGCCACCTTACTCTGTTTTTGGGTCCTCTTGGTCTGGTGTCGCATAATAGGGAAGAAGAAGAAGAAGAAGAGCTTGGGGGAGAAGGAGGCTAAATGAAAAAGCAGGCTTGGTTCAGCACATGAGCCCAGTTTGGGCTTAGGCCAGCGTAAAAATGGACAGAGGAAAGGGAAAAAGAGGCTGGTCTGGGGTGAACTGGCTTCAATCTTCTTCCCGTTGTTTTCTTAACTCAAGTCTGATCCAACACCTTGATGAATTGAGCAAGTTATTTTATTTTTCCTCCAAATCTTCCAATTCCTACAAAATAAATAAAAACATATTAAAATTTTAATTAATAATTTATTTTGAGCAATTATTGGAGAATAAAAGGGGATAAAATATTATAATTTATGATTGAACAAATACCACGACACCGAAGTTTTGCTCGTCCTCGAGTAAAAGAAAACTATAAAAAAACTCAGAAAAAGAAAATAAAATCCTTAACCTTAAGTTACCCCTAATAGATGAAGAAGGTCTCATGAGGATTTGGAGAAGACATATCCACAAAATCTATGAAAGAAATAAATCAAAAAAAAAAGGAAAAGAGAGACAGAAACCCAAAAAAAAAAACAGGTTGGATTTACAAACATAAATATACAAGAGAGAAGACTGTGCACATTCTAACCAACCAAATCACCCATGTAGTAAAGATATTGCCCTGCATATAAACAGAATGTACTCATCAAGGCTCTCTACCCCATGGATGACATCAAAGCACTAACTTTTCACCCCACTGCAGATCAAGACTTTGAATCCATCCCTGTGCTCATGTGCAAGTGCATCATTATTCTAGGACTAAGGCTTACCAGAATCAAACTTAATCCCATTTGATAGACAAAAACTACATTATTGACTTATTAACATAGGAACCAAGCTTTTCTAGTAGTAATATTGCCTCAAAGAGTAACACCCAATAGCACATGCCTCAAAGGTGACGCCCATTAGCGCATGCCCCATAGAGATATTTGTCATTCCAAATTTTATTTCATTTCCCCTTTTTTTTCTTCTTTTTTTCATTTTGTTTTCATTTTCTTGTTCTGTTGTTTTTTCCTTGGAAAGCAAACAAAAACCAAAGTAATCATGCCAAAGACAAGTGGGAAAGCTGATTGTGAAAGACTAAGAACTTAAGATAACAATAATTATATAAATAAGGGTTGGATTACACATCAATAATGAATAATTGGGGTTAGAATTAGGACTTAGAATGACACACTGAGGATGGAGATCTATTATGCACATCACGATTACATAAAAGCTAAAAGTCAAAGCACAGGGGATTTAAGCTGATCAGAATAGTGCGAAGCTTCCCTAAAAGCAAAACAAAAATCTTTATGGATTTTTAAAGTTTTCAAAATTTATTTTCATTTTTTTTAAACTGTTTCAAAGTTTCCCCATGCCAAAACCTAAATCTCACAATGTCCTTATTGGAAGTGAAAAGAAACATTAAACACAAAAACGATAAAGGAAAACAAATATACAAAAAGAAAAACATGACTCAGAAACAAAAAGGATATGACTCAAAAAAAAAAAACAAATGTACAACATATATACACAAAAGAAAAAAAGAAAACCAACCAACTATACAAAAAGAAAAGAAAAAGAAAAAGGAGAAAAAGAGAGAAGAAGAGAAGAGAAATTCTTAGCAAACCAGGTCGGGTGCTAAGTACACCCAAGCGATCATCTCAATCACCGATTAGGACTTGGCTTGCGGAGTATCAGACACACCACATCTTCTTCGCTTGGCAACTCTAAAAATTGCTTCAAACGTTGGCCATTCACCTTAAAGGCAGCACCACTCCTAGGGTCCTAAATTTTAATTACACCATAGCGAAAAACACATGAGACAAAGTAAGGACCAGTCCAATGGGACCTCAATTTCCCTGGAAATAGATGGAGCTTTTAGTTATGTAAGAGCACTTTTATTCCTGGGACAAACTCTTTCCTAAGGATACGCTTATCATAAAACAACTTTGCCCTATCTTTATAAGATCGAGCACTCTCATAAGCCTCAGCTCTAATCTCATCGAGCTCACTTAGTTGCAGTCTATGCTCTTCACCAGCCTCATTTAAGACATAATTAAGCTTCTTAATGGCCCCAAGCTCTATGCTTTATCACCACAAGGAGATGACAAGACTTACCATAAACAACCATATAAGGTGACATACCCAAGGGAGTTTTGAAAGCTGTCCTATAAGCCCAAAGAGCATCTACCAGCTTGTCAATCCAATGTTTCCTATTCCTACTCACTGTCTTCTCTAGAATCTATTTGATCTACCGATTGGACACCTCAACCTAGCCACTGGTTTAGGTATGATTGGGGGTAGCAAGCCTATGGACTATCAAATACCTCTTTAGTAAGGCATCAAAAGACCTATTGTTAAATGGGTGCCCTGATTACTAATGATAGCACGGGGCATGCCAAGTCTAGTAAAGATGTTCTCCCTAAGGAACTTAACAACCACCTTATCATCATTGGTCCTAGAAGGAATGGTCTCAACCCATATAGAAACATAGTCCACAGCTAGCAAAATGTACTCATTCCCAAAAGAAAATGGAAATGGTCCCACAAAATCAATATCCCACATATTGAAAATCTCCGCCACAATAATGGGATTCAGTGGTATCATATCTCTCCTACTTATTCCATTCAACTACTGGCCACCTAGGGCAACTCTTACAATACTCAAAAGCATCCCTAAACAAGGTAGCCCAATAGAAACCAAATTGAAGAACTTTGGCTGCAGTCTTCCTACCACTGAAATGCCCCCATATGCTTGGTCATGACAAAAAGAAAGAACACTTCTTATCTCACTGTCGAGAATACACCTCTTAAACACTTGGTCAGAGCAGTACTTAAAGAAATAAGGATCATCCCAAACAAAGAACTTCACAAGGTGGAATAACCTATCTCTATCATTCTTAATCCAATTCTCAGGGATCCTACCAGCAACTAACTAATTCACAATATCAACATAACAAGGATTAGGGTGGACAACATACAATTGCTCATCGGGGAAGCACTCAGAAACATTAGGCTCACTCTCGACGGATGATCAGCTACAAGGTTCTCAGAACCTTTCTTATCCCTGATTTCACAGTCAAACACTTGCAAAAGCAATATCCATCTAACAAGTCTAGGTTTAGCATCCTTCTTAGAAAGAAGGTTCTTAAGAGCAGAGTGGTCGATGTAGACAATCACATGAGACCCAATCAGATAAGGTCTAAACTTTTCAAAACTAAAGAACACGGCTAAAAATTCTTTCTTAGTAACAATGTAGTTCAACTGGACATCATTCCAAGTGTGACTAGCATAGTAAATCACATGGGGCTTCTTATCAACATGCTACCCTAAAACAACCCCAATAGCATAATCAGATGCGTCATACATCAATTCAAATGGTTCTCCCCAGATGGGAGGATGAAGAACAGGAGCAGAGATTAAGGCTTCCTTAAGCTTAGAAAACGCCTCAAAACACTCCTCAAAGAAGTGAAGTAGCACATCTTTAGGTAGCAGGTTGAACAAAGGCTTTGCTATCTTACTAAAGTCCTTAATGAAGTGACGATGGAAACCAGTATGTCCAAGGAAAGGCCTCACCTTTTTCACATAGGTGGGAGGGGAAAGATTAACAATCAGATCAGTCTTAGCCTTGTCTACATCAATTCCATCCCTAGAAATAATGTGGCCTAAGACTATCCCTTTTCTAACCATGAAATGATAATTCTCCTAGTTTAAAGTCTGGTTTTTCTCCCTACACCTTTACAACACTTTTCTCAGATTAGACAAACAATCATCAAAGGAAAAACCAACCACAGAAATGTTATCCATGAAAATTTTCATGCACTGCTTAACTAGATCTGAGAAAATAGAAATCATGCATCTCTGAAAGGTAGCAAGGGCATTGCACAGTTCAACTGGCATCCATCTAAAGGCATATGTCCCAAATGGACAGGTAAAAGTAGCCTTCTTCTGATCCTCAGAAGCAATAGAGATATGGGTATAGCCAGAGTATCCATCTAAAAAGCAATAGAAGGAATGTCTAGCTAACCTCTCTAACATCTGATCTAAGAAAGGAAGGGAAAAATGGTCTTTTCTAGTGGCAGCATTCAATTTTCTATAGTCTATACACACACGCCACCTAGATTGAACTCGAGTAGGGACTAACTCGTTCTTGTTATCCCTAATCACGATAATCCTGGTCTTCTTACGAGCAACTTGAATGGGGCTAACCCACTAACTATTAAAAATGGGATAGATAATCCTATGGTCTAACCAGTTCAGTACTTCTTTCCTAATTACTTCCTGGAGAGTTGGACTCAAATGCCTTTGATGGTCACGCTAGGGCTTAGCATTGTCCTCTAAATGAATTCTATGTTGCATAATAGAAGGACTAATACCCTTAATATCCCATAAAGTCCAACCTAGAGCTTCCTTGTTCTCTCTAAGTAAGGTAATCAGTTTGTCCTCTTGGGCCTAATCTAAGTTAGAAGCAATGATAACAGGTAAAGACTCATCGGGTCCTAGAAATGCATACTTGAGAGAATTAGGAAGAGGTGTCAATTGAAGAGCAGGAGGGGAAATAGATTCAGTAGTAGATTTAGAAGCATCAATGATCAAATAATCAGCACTAGAGCATAAGTCATCAAACTCAAAAACATCATATTCAGGCTCATCATACACAATAAATGACTCATACTCAGCAGCAAATGCATCATCAAAAGCATCATCAAGTATAGAATCCTTTACCCAGTTAAGAATAGAGAACTCCATATCATCAAAACCAGAAGGCTATCTTTGCTTGTTAAAGATGTTCAGCTCTAAAGTCATAGTGTCAAAAGACAATCTCATCATACCATCCCTACAATTAATGAGGGCATTGGTAGTGGCTAAGAAAGGATGTCCTAGAATCACACAGGCTGGACTAGCTAAATTGGACACCGACTCAGTCTCAATCAGAACGAAGTCCACTGGGTAAATGAATTCGCCCACTCTGATCAGCATATCTCAACTATACCCATGGGTAACGTAGTCGATCTATCAGCTAATTGAATAATCATATTGCTAGGTTTTAGCTCACCTTACCCTAGCCTCTCATACTTAGTGAAGGGTATCAAGTTGACACAGACCCCTAAATCAAGCAAAGCTCTATGAATAAGCTGGTTCCCTATAACTATAGAGATAATATGAGACCCGCATTTTTAACGTACTTGCTTAACAAATATTATGCCTGTGGGTTGGAAACTTTTATTTTCATATCTGCCAACCTACAACTGCCATATCGCTCAAGTTATTGACCTATTCAACTTTAGATTCCATAAATAAATTTCCTAAAGTTGTGTAACAAGACAAGCCTTCGATTCCTTGAACTCCAACAAAAGCAATTCCCAAATACGATCAGATTGTTGAACCCTGGTAATAGTTGTATAATTTACTAAATCGATCCTTAATATAATCAAAAGGCCAGTAAGCTCACCAACGATTATATTTAGGAACTCGGTTTAAGATTAGAGGCCCGGGTATTTGATTATTAATACAATAGGTTGAAGTTTTGTGGTAGAATTGAATCACAAAAAAAAAAGAAAAGAAGGGGACTAAATTGCCACACGCGTGAAACCCCCTCCCGAGCCCTCTCTCTCTCCTCTTCTTCTTCTTCTTCCCGTTCCCCTGCTCTGCTTCCCCTGTCCTCCTTCGCCTCTTTCGCTTCCGGCCACGCACGCCGTCATCGGTCGCCGACCTTGAGCCAGTCGACCCCCTGAGAGTCTGCCTCTCCTTCCCCCTCTGCGTGACCCCGACCCCCATGGCCTTCCCTTTCTTCTTCTTCTTCCCGCGATGATCCTAAGTCCTAAACCCTAGCCCTGCTGCCTGTTCTTCTTCGTTCTGCTACCGCGAACCCAACCAACCCAGGTGTCGGTGGCCTGATTCCGTGCGGTGGGACGAGAACTAGCCACGGTTGGGCTGATTTTGGCGAAAGACCGGCCGAACACCGGCGAATTCGGCGCATGCACGGTGAGATTCGAACACTCTTGCCTCTATAAATTGAATCCTTGGTTTGATTCCCTTCAATTCATGCTAATTGTGCTTAACTCCTCAAAAATTACAAGTTAGGGTTTTGGGTTCAGTGGTGGTCGAACCTCACGCGAAGTCAGCGGACCTTCTGGGTGTGTGGAGTCCGATTTTTGACTTCAATCAATCCAATTCTCACGCATATAGCTTGAATTCGAGGTGGGTGAACCTTTAATCCCTCCTATTTTAAGGATTTCGAATGATAGTTGTATGAATCAGTTTACTGAATTGGTAGATTGGATTGTTATTGTATTAATTCGATTATATGTGTGGACATGCAAATGAATTAAACATTGCTATGCTAGGGCAGAACCAATATATTCTGGAAAGGTTGCTAGATGTTTTAAAATGGAGTTTTCGATGAATCTAGCTTACATTTATTGCTAATCATAGTATTTAAGTTAGAAACGAAGTTGTTTTTATGATTTAGCAACCCTATTACGTTTATACGAAGCTTTCAAGTTAAAATCAAAGTCGTTTTATGATTAGGCAACCTTGTTATGTTTATAAAGAGCCTTTTAGTTAAAGACGAAGTCGCTTTACAATTTAGTGAACTTATTGTGTTTTTGCGAAGCATTTAAATTAGAAAATAAGGCGTTTTACGATTTAGTAAACGTGTAACGTTTATAAGAAACTTTAAGTTTAAAGCGAAGTCGTTTTATAAGTTAATGAACGTATTACATTTATACAAAACTTTTAAGTCAAAAATGAAGTCATTTTACAAATTAGCAAATGTTTTACGTCTATAAGAAGTTTCTTAAGTTAAAAACGAAGTCATTTTGCGAGTTAGTAGCCATATTACGTTTATATGAGACTTTTAAGTTAGAAACGAAATTGTTTTACGACTTAACAAGCTTATTACGTTTTTAAGAAGCTTTGAAGGTTCAAAGGAAGTCGTTTTATGTGTTAGTAGACTCATAACATTTATGAGAAGCTTTTAAGCTTCGAACTTGGTTGAATTAAGCACTAACTAAACACGTTATGTTTCTAACGAGTTTCGATTTACGATTTAGCAGACATATTACATTTAAAAGAAGGTTTTAGCTAAAAATGAAGTCGTTTTATGAGTTAGCAGTCGTTTTACATTTACACGAAGCATTTAAGTTAGAAACTATGTCGTTTTACAATTTAGTAAACAATTTACATTATAAGAAGTCTTAAGTTATTTATGAAGCCGATTTACGTGCTAACAAATCTTATTTTGTTTCTAAGAAGCTTGTAAGTTTAAAACGAAGACGTTTTACAAACTGAGGAACGCATAATGTTATTAAGAAGCTTTTAAGTTGAAAATGAAATCGTTTTACGATTTAGTAAACTTGTTACGTTCATACGAAGCATTCGAGTTAGAAAATAAGTCGTTTTACGATTTGGTAAAGGTGTTACCTTTATAAGAAAACTTTTAAGTTTAAAGTAAAGTCGATTTAAGTATTAACCAACTTATTGCCCTTATAAGAAGCTTTTAAGTCTAAAAGGAGATCGTTTTACGAGTTAATAAACGTATTATGTTTATACGAAACCTTTAAGTAGAGACGAAGTCATTTTCGAATTCGTAAACGTATTTTACGAAGTTAGTTTACACGCTAGCAAATTTACTTTGATTATGAAAAGCTTTTAGACTATTCACGAAATCGATTTATGAGTTAGTAAACTTGGCTTGTATCATGTTCATCGCTTGTGTTTGAAAGATTACAATGAGCGTTAAAAGGGCAACTGAAGGTGATTATTTACGAATCCTAGCTTTCAAGTGCATGCTAGTAACTACCAAGTTTTGAATCGTGAGTTAGTACACTCACCATGTTTCTAAGAGGCCTTTCTTGTTATTTGCCTAAAGCCAAAGTCATAAGAAAATTATGTTCTCATGTTTTAAGTTCATAAAACTTATATATGAATACGTATAAGCATGTTTGTCTGCTAAATATGTATGTGTATTATGTTTTTATGTTTTAAGTTCATAAAACGTATATATGAATACGTATAAGTATGTTTGTCTACGAAGTATGTATGTATATTATGTTTTTATGTTTTAAGTTTATAAAACCTATATATGAATACGTATAAGCATGTTTATCTACTAAGTATGTATGTATATGAATTTCATAAGTTCCTAAGACCTATATATGAATCAGTATGAGTATGTATGTGAACGTATGGTTATGTTTATGTGTATGTGTACGTCGAGGAGCTACTCTAGAAACTTTAAGCTTATGTCTGAGACCCAGGGATGGTGGCTTAGTTCCTGCCTGGTATCATATACGTTACATTATGATAGATTCAGGGATGGTGGTTTGATTCCCGCCTGAAGTCTAAGTATGAAAATTATGTCTCAGCATAGTATGATGTCTGTCCAGATAGGCGTATGTTGCCGCTCGAGTTTGGCCGACTTGGAATGGCAGTAACAAAGTACCTCTAAGAGTCTAGTCTCCTCATCTACGTGATTATGTTACTATGTATGATTTCCGGCAAGTGAAACTTATGCGTCCTTTTATGCTATGTTTCCGAGTTTGCGTAACTTTATTATATTAAGTCAACGCATTATGGTTTCTTCTAAAAGTTAAGCCTTTTGATATGATTATTCCTTCACTCGGTTTCTGGTTCGAATATGATGTATTATGTGAAAGCTCTTCAACTAAAATGAATTACGAAAGGCTTGCGTAAGTTAATATGTATTTTAAGTATGTTTTGGGAGAGAGGGTTTACTCACTGAGCGGTGGTTGCTCATCCCCATTACTTTTCCCCTTTTTTCCCCAGATCTACAGGTATGTGACTGATGCGTGGAGTGCAACAAGGGTGGACTTGCTTGGTTTGATTGTGACGTGAATATGTAATATTGATTATGTTTGTAAGGTTATGTAATTATTTATCTTCTTGTAAAGTTTTTGAAAAATAGAAAGCTCTGTGTGCTCCGAGTGTGTGGCCCGTAGAGTTGTGGACTCCGACGTGTAGCCGTAGAGTTGTTGATGTTATTTAGTACCTTTATGTATTGCAGAGATGTAATGTAAGGCTTAGGCCTGGGAAAATGGTCAGTTTTCAGGGGAGACTCTGCCCGTTTTGCCTCAGAAATTAAAAAAATTCTAGCATTTATAGCCCTAGGGTTAAACATAAGGCCCAATTAGGTTATAGTGGCTTAAGTTTTGAACTTTGAGTCTCTCTTATGTTATGTTTCAAATAGGTTTAAGCAAGTTGCCTTAACAGTCTTTCCCCAGGGGAAGACTATGGCGTGTAACACGACCCGCCTGAGGTCGGGGGTGTTACATTTGATGGTATCAGAGCTATAGGGTTTTCTAAAAGCATAAAAGAAAATGAAGTTTGACTCGCCGATATGTTTTTATGTGCTAAGAGTTATATGTTATGTGCTACGTGTTATGTGCTATGCGATGTATGTTGTGTATTAAGTGTTAAGTGTTAAGTGCTAAATTGTTGTCAGCTTACTAGGAGGGGGTTGATGGAAATTCCTCTATAAGTAGTATATGTATATGGTGCACATAAGTGACCTGGAGTCTTATTATGAGTGCAGGAGTTAAGATAGTATACGATATGTCGGAAGAGAGGCAAAATCCTCCTCCACCTCCGCCTCCAAATGATGGGATGGAGATGCTCATTAAATTTTTGAAGCTTAAGCCACCTACGTTTGACGGAGCACCAGATCCAATTCAGTATGAGCACTGGAAGAGGAAGATTGAGGGATTGTTTGAGGTTATGGAGTGTCCTGGTAATTATAAGGTGAAGTTCGCAGCTCACTTGTTTGAGAAAAATGCTAGCTTTTGGTGGGATACCATTAAGCTGAAAGAAGGTGAACAACCACTAACTTGGGCAGAGTTCAAGGGGTTATTAGATGAAAAATATTATCCCAAGGAGGTAAAATGGGCTAAGGAACAAGAATTTTTGGACCTAAAGCAAGGAAAAATGCTAGTTATTGAGTATATGTCTAAGTTTAATGAATTGAGTAGGTTTGCTCCTCATCAAGTGGAGAATGAGGAAATGAAAATGGAACGATTTGAGAGAGGCCTCAAATCCAAGTTAAAAACAAACATGGCTGCACTAACCTTTCCAAAGCTCCAAACGATGTACCAAAAAGCCATCAAAGTGGAGCGTGTTATAGATGAGTCTGAGGCATCTGAGTTAGCTACGCAACAAAAAAGGAAGCGGGAGGTCGAGAGCTCTCAAGGAGTGGTACGTGGGAATGGGAGGAAGCCTAACTCCAATCATCAATCTCAGAAGGACCGCACTCCATATGAGCCAAGGCCTCGATGTGAGACGTGTGGCAAGCTCCACAATGGGCCCTGTGCAAGGTTAACTGGGGCGTGCTTTCGGTGTGGAGAAATTGGGCACTACCAAAACCAATGTCCGAAGAAAGTACAGGAGAACATGCAGGCTAATCAAAGGACTCAGTCAGCAAATAGGCAAGGTGGCAACAATCTCCAAGCAAGAAAATGACTCCTCCAATCTCACAGCTCCATGATGTGTATGAAAGTCGGTAAGAAATCTTTCTTTAAGTACTTCCTTTTTATGTAAGTGTATATGGATTTATTTCGCATCATGTGACCAAAGCGTATAAGTTTCGAGGACGAAACTTTTTATAAGTGGGGGAGAATGTGAGGCCCGCATTTTTGACGTACTTGCTTAACAAATATTATGCCTGTGGGTTGGAAACTTTTATTTTCATATCTGCCAACCTACAACTGCCATATCACCCAAGTTATTGACCTATTCAACTTTAGATTCCATAAATAAATTTCCTAAAGTTGTGCAACAAGACAAGCCTTTGATTCCTTGAACTCCAACAAAAGCAATTCCCAAATACGATCCGATTGTTGAACCCCGGTAAAAGTTCTGTAATTTATTAAATCGATCCTTAATATAATCAAAGGGCCAGTAAGCTGACCAACGATTATATTTAGGACTTCGGTTTAAGATTAGAGGCCCGGGTATTCGATTATTAATATAATAGGTTGAAGTTTTGTGGTAGAATTGAATTAAAAAAAAAAAAAAAGAGGAGAGGCTAATTTTGTCAACACACGCGTGAACACCCCCCGAGCTCTCTTTCTTTCCTCTTCTTCTTCTTCCCGATGGTGCTCTGCTTCCCCTGTCCTCCTTCTTCTCCTTCGCTTCCGGCCACGCACGCCGTCGTCGGTCGCCGGCCTTGAGCCAGTCGACCCCCTAAGAGCCTGCTTCTCCTTCCCCCTCTGCGTGACCCCGACCCCCATGGCCTTCCCTTTCTTCTTCTTCTTCCCGTGATGACCCTAAGTCCCAAACCCTAGCCCTGCTGCCTGTTCTTCTTCGTTCTGCTGCCGCGAACCCAACCAACCCAGGTGTCGGTGGCCTTGATTCCGTGCGGTGGGACGAGAATCAGCCACGATTGGGCTGATTTTGGCGAAAGACCGGCCGAACACAGGCGAATTCGGCGCATGCACGGTGATATTCGAACACTCTTGCCTCTATAAATTGAATTCTTGGTTTAATTCCCTTCAATTCATGCTAATTGTGCTTAATTTCTCAAAAATTACAAGTTAGGGTTTTGGGTTCGGTGGTGGTCGAGCCTCACGCGAAGTCAGCGGACCTTCTGGGTGTGTGGAGTCCGATTTTTGACTTCAATCCAGCCAATTCTCACGCATATAGCTTGAATTTGAGGTGGGTGAACCTTTAATCCCTCCTATTTTAAGGATTTCGAATGATAGTTATATGAATCAGTTTACTGAATTGGTAGATTGGATTGTTATTGTATTAATTCGATTATACGTGTGGACATGCAAATGAATTAAACATTGCTATGCTAGGGCAGAACCAATATATTCTTGAAAGGTTGTTAGATGCTTTAAAATGAAGTTTTCGATGAATCTAGCTTACATTATTGCTAATCATGGCATTTAAGTTAGAAACGAAGTTGTTTTTATGATTTAGCAACCCTATTACGTTTATACGAAGCTTTCAAGTTAGAATCAAAGTCGTTTTATGATTAGGCAACCTTGTTATGTTTATAAAAAGCCTTTTAGTTAAAGACGAAGTCGCTTTACGATTTAGTGAACTTATTGTGTTTTTGCGAAGCATTTAAATTAGAAAATAAGTCGTTTTACGATTTAGTAAACGTGTAACGTTTATAAGAAACTTTAAATTTAAAGTGAAGTCGTTTTATAAGTTAATGAACGTATTACATTTATACGAAACTTTTAAGTCAAAAATGAAGTCGTTTTACAAATTAGCAAACGTTTTACGTTTATAAGAAGTTTCTTAAGTTAAAAACGAAGTCATTTTGCGAGTTAGTAGCCGTATTACGTTTATATAAGACTTTTAAGTTAGAAACGAAATCGTTTTACGACTTAACAAGCTTATTACGTTTTTAAGAAGCTTTGAAGGTTCAAAGGAAGTCGTTTTATGTGTTAATAGACTCATAACGTTTATGAGAAGCTTTTAAGCTTCGAACTTAGTTGAATTAAGCACTAACTAAACACGTTATGTTTCTAACGAGTTTCGATTTACGATTTAGCAGAACATTTAAAAGAAGCTTTTAGCTAAAAATGAAGTCGTTTTATGAGTTAGCAGTTGTTTTACATTTACCGAAGCATTTAAGTTAGAAACTATGTCGTTTTACAATTTAGTAAACAATTTACATTATAAGAAGTCTTAAGTTATTTATGAAGCCGATTTACGTGCTAACAAATCTTATTTTGTTTCTAAGAAGCTTGTAAGTTTAAAACGAAAACGTTTTACAAACTAACAAACGCATTATGTTATTAAGAAGCTTTTAAGTTGAAAACGAAACCGTTTTACGATTTAGTAAACTTATTACGTTCATACGAAGCATTCGAGTTAGAAAATAAGTCGTTTTACGATTTGGTAAAGGTATTACCTTTATAAGAAAACTTTAAGTTTAAAGTAAAGTCGTTTTAAGTATTAACCAACTTGTTGCCCTCATAAGAAGCTTTTAAGTCTAAAAGGAGATCGTTTTACGAGTTAATAAACGTATTATGTTTATACGAAACCTTTAAGTAGAGACTAAGTCATTTTCGAATTCGTAAACGTATTTTATGAAGTTAGTTTACACGCTTGCAAATTTACTTTGATTATGAAAAGCTTTGAAACCATTCACGAAATCGATTTATGAGTTAGTAAACTTGGCTTGTATCATGTTCATCGCTTGTGTTTGAAAGATTATAATGAGCGTTAAAAGGGCAACTGAAGGTGATTATTTACGAATTCTAACTTTCAAGTGCACGCTAGTAACTACCAAGTATTGAATCGTGAGTTAGTACACTCACCGTGTTTCTAAGAGGCCTTTCTTGTTATTTGCCTAAAGCTAAAGTCGTAAGAAAATTATGTTCTCATGTTTTAAGTTCATAAAACTTATATATGAATACGTATAAGCATGTTTGCCCTCTAAGTATGTATGTGTATTAAGTTTTCATGTTTTAAGTTCATTAAACTTATATATGAATACGTATAAGTATGTTTGTCTACGAAGTATGTATGTATATTATGTTTTTATGTTTTAAGTTCATAAAACCTATATATAAATACGTATAAGCATGTTTATCTACTAAGTATGTATGTATATGAATTTCATAAGTTCCTAAGACCTATATATGAATCAGTATGAGTATGTATATGAACGTATGGTTATGTTTATGCCTATGTGTGTGTAGAGGAGTTACTCTAGAAACTTTAAGCTTAAGCCTGAGACCCAGGGATGGTGGCTTAGTTCCCGCCTGGTATCACATATGTTCCGTTATGATAGATTCCGGGATGGTGGTTTGATTCCCGCCTGAAGTCTAAGTATGAAATTACGTCTCAGCATAGTATGATGTCTGTCCGGATAGGCGTATGTTGCCGCTCGAGTTTGGCCGACTCGGGATGGCAGTAACAAAGTACCTCTAAGAGTATAGTCTCCTCATTACGTGATTATGTTACTATGTATGATTTTCAGTAAGTTAAACTTATGCGTAAAACCCCTTTTATGCTATGTTTCCGGGTTTGCGTAACTTTATTATGTTAAGTCAACACATTATGGTTTCTTCTAAAAGTTAAGCCTTTTGATATGATTATTCCTTCACTCGGTTTATGGTTCGAATATAATGTATTATGTGAAAGCTCTTCAACTAAAATGAATTACGAAAGGCTTGCGTAAGTTAATCTGTATTTTAAGTATGTTTTGGGAGAGAGGGTTTACTCACTGAGCGGTGGTTGCTCATCCCCATTACTTTTCCTCTTTTTCCCCAGATCTGCAGGTATGTGACTGATGCGTGGAGTGCAACAAAGGTGGACTTGCTTGGTTTGATTGTGACGTGAATATGTAATATTGATTACGTTTGTAAGGTTATTTAATTATTTATCTACTTGTAAAGTTTATGAAAAATAGAAAGCTCTGTGTGCTCCGGGCGTGTGGCCCGTAGAGTTGTGGACTCCGGAGTGTAGCCGTGGAGTTGTTGATGTTATTTAGTACCTTTATGTATTGCAGGGATGTAATGTAAGGCTTAGGCCTGGGAAAATGGTCAGTTTTCAGGGGAGACTCTGCCCGTTTTGCCTCAGAAATTAAGAAAATTCTAGCATTTCTAGCCCTAGGGTTAAACTCAAGGCCCAATTAGATTATAGTGGCTTACGTTTTAAACTTTGACTCTCTCTTATGTTATGTTTCAAATAGGTTTAAGCAAGTTGCCTTAACAGTCTTTCCCCAGGGGAAGGCTGTGGCGTGTAACACGACTCGCCTGAGGTCGAGGGTGTTACAGATAATAGGGCAACTGGGTCCTTATACTTTGCTGGGATCTGATGAGAAAGATTAGAACTAGCATTAGAGGCTAAGAAAGCCTTTCCAGGGACATTAGTAGTTCTCTTGGTCGTGCACAGATCCTTTAAGAACCTAGCATATGAACGCATTTGTTGAATAGCGTCGAGCAAAAGAATGTTGATTTTGACTTCAGAAAAGGTCTCTCTCATCTTCTTAACATGAGCTTCGTCTTTTTTCTTAAGCCTATAGGGAAAAGGAGGCAAAGGCATATGGACTTTCTCAAAAGAAGAAGAAGGAGAAGAAGAACTCTTAGAAGGTGAATAGTTAACTAAATCAAAGGAGTCTTTCTCTTTGAGTTCCTCTTTCTTAGATGGTGACTCAGGAGGAAGGTGAGTATTAGAATCATTAGGGGCACCATCAGTAGCATCCCTTGGCTCACTAAATGAACTAGTTTTTGGAGGTGAAGAAGAAGAAGAAGCAAAATTTTGGAATAATTAGTGAGGATACCTGCAAGGCTCATTAGGATTTCTCACTTGGATATCAATCTCTCAACCAGAGCGGAGAGATATAACTGCATTCACTTTCCTCATGGGCTCACTAGGGTTACCAGAAGAAGAGGAGGCGTGATCCTTAGGGTTCACCTCAGGTTGATTCGAAAGAGTGCCTGGCCTCCTAGAAGATGATGCTAACTAGGAAAACTGTTCAGCCATCATTCTCATCATTCTTTCCATGTTAGCATTAATCATTCTCTCCACATTATTATTAATTCTCTTCTCTATTTTATCAATGTCAGTATAACCAGGAGGAGGTTGAACTTGAGCTATAGGTGGTGGTGGTCTAAGTGCATTTGGCACACCTAGAAAAGCCAGTCTTTGAAAGGAACTAGAAGGGTAAGAAATAGGCTGGAAGTTAAAAACTGCAACATTTGGTCCATTACTCCAAGAAAAGTTAGGGTGATTTCTCCACCCTGGATTGTAATAAGAGGAGGAAGGATCGTTCTTTGGTCTCTGGAAGGCCATACTCGCTTGCTCTTGTCCAGTTGCTAACTGGTGAACAAAATAATAACAAGTACTTAAAGAATGATCTAAGGCCTGACAATGAGAACAAGACACTAAAGAAGTCTAGGATAGCTGGGCCATTTGGGGAGACAATTCCTTCAAAATGTTTTTCAAAACAGCAATCTTAGACTCTAAGTGACTTACATAAGAGACAAAATACAACTCACCCTTTGCAAACCTAGAGCTCAAGCTGTCATTATAAGCGGTTTTCCACTGTATAGTTTTCTCAGCTAAGTCCTCTAGAAATTCTCAAGCAGTTGTGGCGCTCTTAGAAAGAAAGTCACCCTGACACATGGACTCTACCATGGTCCTAGTCTGTTGGTCAAATCCTTCGTACACAATCTAGCACAAATGTGCTTGGTCTAAACCATGGTGGGAACACTGAGCCAACAAATTCTTAAACTTATCAAAATATTTCCAAAATGATTCCCTATCTAGGTGCACAAATTGATTGATTTCATTCCTTAGCTTAATATCTTGGAATTAGGGAAATAATTTCTTAAGAGCAATCTCTCAAAATCATTCCAAGAAGTTATAGAATTAGTAACCAAGCCATGCATCCAACATTTACCAGAATCTTTCAAAGAAAAAGAAATCAATTTCATTCGCACAACATCAATGAGAATATTAGGAAAATGCATCATAGAACAAACATCTTTGAGTTCCCTCCAAAATAAATAAGCATTCTCTAAACCTATGAATTAGGAAGCATCTGAGTATAGTGAGGTCTTAATCCGAAGGTCACATTGGGTCCAAGGTCAGGTATAGTGAAGCAAAATGGCAAAGCAGTCTTAGGAGGATAGAAAATCTCACTCAAAGTTCTTCCTTGTGCCATTTCTTTTAGTTCCAGCTTGGGTTCCGATTCGGATTCTAAGTTAAGGCCGGGTTCACTTCTAACAAGCGGTGATTTTCAGGATTTCTAACCCAACCAGTCATATAAGTCCCACACCCTCACTAAAGGTGCTATTTTTGGTCTTTTCTTTTTCTAATTTTTTTGGAGTTTTGATTTTTTTCTACTTTTGTTTCTTTTTTTAAAAACCACATAACAAAACAAGAAAGTGAATCAAAACTATAAACTATTCATGAACAGAAAATGAGCAAATCTAAAACAAAAACACTAACACTAACAATCTAAAAGAAAATAAGAAATAAAACTACACCTAAACAACCTAATTCTAAAAATAAAATTAAAATAGAAAATAAAACTCCTAAAATCAAAACTAAATGTACAGTAAATTCCACAGAAAAATAACAAAGGACATCAATATAATTTTTGTCTCGAATTTTTTTTATCCCCAAACAATGTAGAAAAATGCAAACAGGTTATTAAGTCTAATGTTCACAGAAAAATCCAAACAATCCCAAAACTTCCAGAAAAATTCACACAAACTCTAAAAATTATGCTGAATCTAGGAAAAATATCAGCATAACAAAAATCATACCAGAAGTGCTCCAGAAAATTCAAACAGAATGTGAAATTGATGAAAAATCTGCGCTGGTCTGATTTTTTTGGGGATCCGTTCTGCCTTGTATCTTTTTGCTTTACATAAATCAAATTGATTAGTACTGTTTTTTAGCAACAAATAACCTCTAAAAATGGCAATGAAACTAATCTCAACGAAAAGAAAAATCAAAACACTAACTAAATTCAAAAATCAAAACTAAACTAAATTACTAAAACAAAATAAGGACTCAACTAAAACTAAAAGTCACGACTCTAAAATTAAAACAAAAACAACTCCAAAGAGTCTAATAACTAAAGTATGACTTGATGCAACCAGGTTTCACAAACCGTCCTCAGCAACGGTGCCAAAAACTTGTTGTTGATTTCCACAAGTATACAATCATCATTGTAGGGGTTTCGGATATCGTCCTCAGGGATGGTATATGAAATCAGATTGCAAAATAGACTAAACTACTGTTCAATAAAAGCTAAGTAAAAATTATCAAACAAACTTCTTACTTTGAGTAATAGTTAACAGGATTAAGCTCATGCCAAGTAACTAATTCTATTGTTAGGTCGAGAACTAACCTTTCGAAATTAGCACTAAACACCAATACAACTTAGCCAGAGTGCAATCCAAATGCAAAACACCGTTGAGGATTAACCTAAAAATTGAACAAAGCATCATTGAACCACGCCACTAGTTCGGAATTATTATAGTTGAAGTACAACCCACTTGAATTCAACACAACCAAACCAAGTTCACTAACTTTAGAGCTCAAGAACAAGGTCTGAAATCTGGAAAGCAAAAAATGAAATTAGTGACAAATAAAGATAAAGACACTGAAATTAACGAAAATGAAATTGACGATCTAAAACAGAAGAACCAATTGAAAAGGAAAAAAAATAAATTTGTGAACTGAAAGAAATGAAAGCGATGAAGACATTGACAAGAACTCTCTACACGAATCTGCTACACTAATCTGCTCTCCTTTTCAATCGCAGGCTTCGACCCATTATGAAGACCCCTTGGTGCGTCGTTCCCTTTGCTCGTTGCCCTTCGGCTGCTTCTATTAACTCCAAATTCTAGTTGAGTAACCACTGGGGAATTAATGAAGATGAATGAAGAGAAGAAAGAGGGTCAAGCAATCCTCCCCGAGAAACAGAGGGGCTTGTATGTTTCTTTAGTAGATAGGAAGAAGAAGAACCTCGACTCTCTGGCTTCTGGGCATCTGAAGGGTCGAAGAAAAAGAAGGGGGCAGTGACGATTATGGAGGATGGAGAAGATGAACAGTCCTCTTACTCTATTTTCGGGTCCTCTTGGCCTGGTGTCGTATAATCGGGAAGAAGAAGAAGAAGAGGTTTGGGGGAGGAAGGAGGCCGAGTTCACGTGAGATGTGCATGACAACTAAATGAAAAAGTAGGCTGGGCTCAGCAGATAAGCCCAGTTTGGGCCTGGGCTAGCGCGAAAATGGAGAGAGGAGAAGGAAAAGGAGGCAGATCTAGGTCGAACTGGGCTTCAATCTTCTTCCCATTGTTTTCTTAACTCAAGTCTGGTCTAACACCTTGATGAATTGAGCAAGGTGTTTTATTTTTCCCCCAAACTTCCAATTCCTAAAAATAAAAAAACATATTAATATTTTAATTAATAATTTATTTCGAGCAATTATTAGACAATAAAAGGGGATAAAATATTATAATTTATGGTTGAACAGGCCATTATAGCTGTCCCCCCCCTAAAGAGTTTCACCCTCGAAACTTATAAACTTTACCATGTCATGCAAGATTAGCTCAAATAAATGTGGGTACTTGGCTTTCCTTTCCTCTTCAGTCTCCCAAGTGGCTTCTTGGGAGTGATGGTTTATCCAAAGCACCTTGACTAAAGGTATTTGCTTGTTGTGCAGCTGCTTAGTCCTGCGATCTAGTATTTGGACTGGATGCTCCTCATATACTAGATCTTCAGTGATTTCAATATATTCAAATAGTGCAGTATGGATCTGGACTATACTTCCTGAGCTGAGAGATATGAAAAAAGTTATGTACGTGTTCAAGTTCTACTGGTAGATCCAGGTGATAACCTATGGGATTCAACTTTTCAATGATTTCATAGGGTCCAATATATCTTGGACTCAATTTGTCTCGCATTCTAAACCTCTTGATGCCCTTAGTTAGCGAAACTTTCAGAAAAACTTTATCACCTACTTGGAACTCCAAAGGTCTTCTTCTTTTGTCCGCATAACTCTTTTACCGGCTCTTGGCAGCCTTAATATGCTCTTGAATTCTTCTTATTGTTTCAATAATTTCCTCGATCATCTTGGAACCTATGATTAATGCCTCATCCAAATCACTCCAGCGCAGCAGGGTTCTACATTTTCTCCCGTATAAAGCCTAAGATGGGCCCACTTTGATAGTAGATTGGTAGTTATTATTATAAGAAAACTCCACCAGTGATAAATCGGCTTCCCAATTCCCTTAAAACTCCAATACACAAGCTCTTAACATGTCCTCTAGAATTTGATTCACGCTTTTAGTTTGTCCATCTATCTTAGGGTGATAAGAGCCACTAAACTTCAATTTGGTCCCAAAACTTTTTAAAGTGCTTGCCAAAAAGGGGTTTGCAATCTTTAATCCCTAGTTGATACTATGTCTAAGGGTATCCGGTGTAGTCGGACTATCTCCTTGACATACAGGTGGGCTAGTTTTTCAACTCCCCAAGTATCTTTAACTGATAGAAAATGGGCCAGCTTGATAAGTCGATCAACTATGATCCAGATAGCATTCTTCTTCGAGGCAGAATGGGATAAAGCCATAACAAAGTCTATTGAGATTGAATCCCACTTCAAAAAGGGAATTTCTAGGTGTTACAGTTCACCCACAGGACGCTGATGCTCTACTTTAACTTTCTGGCAGGTTAGACGCTTGTCTATGTATTCTGCAACCTCCTTCTTCATATTATTGCACCAGAAGTATTGTTTTAAGTCTCTGTACATCTTATGTAACAGCCTAACCCTAAAATTATTTAATTATGCTTATTTATTTAATTCACGTGCATAATTTTTCTTCTCTCATATCATTTATTTTACATATTCACCCCTGTGGAAAAATTTTATTTGGGCCCTCACTTGGTGATTCGGATTTTAATTGTTTATCTAATTGATTAACGAAAATTGTGGAAGATTTGTTAGTAGGCCCTAACAAGTTTAATCTACGTAATTTATTTTGTTTTCCGTGACATTACAAAGCTTTAATTTTTAGTTTTGCAAAAACGTTAATCGTTATGACGCGTTTTATTCCCGAACCCAATTTATTTCGGCCGTTTTGAAGCCCATCAAGTTTGACTATTAATCAAACTAATTACCATGGCTAAACTTAACCATGGTTAGTGTAAAGAGAATGATTCTATTAGCTAAGAACTCAGCCAAGCATTTGATTAGTTAAAACACACACAATCCATTCCAAGCTCATTTTCTCTCTCCTCTCTCTCCTTCTCCACAGCATCAGCAAGGCAGTAGCTCTGGGCTATTTTCCGGCCAGTTTTTGGCCAGTTTCTAGCAATCTCCGACACCCCCTGACATCCTAGTACCTCAAGCAATCATCCTCCATCATCAAAACCCCTAAATCTCATCTCCATCTCAACATATTTGCACTCAAAGTGAGTAATCTTGAATTTTGTTTGTTGGTTTTGATTTCTATCTCAGTTTTGATTCTTGTTTTGATGTTTTTGAGCATTGATTATGATGTTTTGATATGAAATAAGAGTTTTTGATGTTGATCATGGTGGTATTGAAGTTGGATGATGCTAGGGTTAGGGTTGCTTCTTAATCATGCAAGCTTCATGTTTAAGCTTTGGATATTGATTGTTTTATGCTTGATTTTGATCATCTTTTAATCTATTGAAGTTTATTATGATGTTTATGGTGGTTTGAAATGATGGGAGTGAGTTCAACTTGACCTTAAGTTAGGGTTTTATCCAAGAATGCATGGTTTGGATCAAACTAGTATTAAAGTTGAAGTATGTGTATATGTGACTAGAAAATGAGCTTTATTGGATATGAACAGGAAGCAAAATTGAGTGTGGTGCTTTGGTATGATGTTGGGATGGACCAAAGTGTGTTTACATGCTTTTAAGGAATGGTTTAAGTGGAGGATTTGTGTGAAAAGTGAGGAAACAAACTCAAACAGTGAGGCTGGAATTTCTAGAAACACAGGACAACCTTTGAAATGAAACTGGTAATGATCAGCCTAGCCACAAATTATGATTTTGGGTGGATCGATAGGTCAATGCGTTAGCTTTAAAATGACTCTTGAATTGCATTAATCTGAGGTCTGTGGAAAAAGTTATGCTTGCTTTACCGAAACTGCGCAGAACAGGCCAAAACTGACATGCTTTAGTTCTAGCCTCATTTTGGGAATCCTATTGAGGGAATCAAGCTTGATGTTCTAAATGAAAGATTTTTGAGACTTTTTAGTCTCAATCTGACGTCAGATGATTAAGTTATGAGTCATTCTTTCTAAGCCTCTGTTATGCTTACTTTGCTTTTTCTAAATTATTAGTTATGAAATAAATACTTTTACTAACCGTATGTTCCCACAACGATAATTTTGTACAGAATCCGGGCCTAATCTATCATTCCTTTCACTTTTGCGCATCTTATTACTCTGTGACCTTGCATTTAAAACTTCCAAGTATGTTTATTGCCTGTATCTTTAGAAATCAGCACGTATTTATCGAAATCGTAATGTTTTGGTAAGTACATCAATGAATAAATTTAATCTGTGCTTTATCACATAATTAGTGACCCCATCAGTTATCAGTTATAGAGCATTGCCCTCCAGTTATCTGCGCGGCTTTAGGCCAGGTTCCCTAGTCGACTTGGTAGGTGCACTCCTATTCACATAGTATAACAGTTACTCAGGGGTGCACTAACCGATAATAATTGGTAATTCAGTTTTATATGCGTCTCATTTCCTGTTTTAAAATTAAAATGAATTGCAAAGTGGGCCCAAATAACTTTTCAGCGAATATTTAACATTACAAGATTGCATGTACTGAACTTTGACTCACAGTTCGAAATGTTTTCATATTTTGTTTTATGAAAGTTTTCAGTGAACCGCCCTCAGGCGGGCAGGACGGCTAAAGGTGATAAATGAGACAAGACTGTCCATGTGACTGGTGGTGTATGAGTGCTGAGATGCTATCATATCATATTGTGTTGTATTTTGGTGTTGAAACTGTATATTTAAACTGAATGATGTATTTTAGTGTAATCCTTGAAGATGATTGAGATGTTAGAACCGTTTCTGTATATAACTAAATAGTTTGAATGGTTGTGATGATGTGAATGCCCTTTTGAGGGTAAACTTTGATTTTATGGCTAAGTTTGCATATATACAAGGGTAGCCTTGTCTGTTTTAGTTGGCAGTAATGCCCCGTTCATTGGGTTATTATCTCTAATTGGTGAACTTAAGCAAGCGAATGCAAGTAATGAATCATGTACCTTTTGGGGCGTTACAGATTTGGTATCAGGGCCAGGTTAAGATTTTCTTGAGGAAGGTAGAGTTAGAAATTATAGGGTGAGAATAGTTGTTGTGAAGGGCCTATCGTATACTGCTAGAGTGATATTAGGAGTGTAGTACCGATATTAGAATGTAAGTTACTTCCATTTGCATGTTCCTTACTTATGGATATGTATGCCTCTCATATATATGTTTTCTTTGTTAGATAGACCCTTATGGCGTTAATATGTTACCAGGTGGATTTATGATTACTCACATTGCGCTGCTACATGCTAGTATAGAGGCACGTGCATAGGACCCTTACTCTGAGTTCCGCAGTATTACGGTTCGTGCACAGAGACTACTTTGGTCCTTACCCCTGGCTAGCCCATGGGTGGAGTTTAGACATCGTTATCATGACTTTATGATAACAGGGAATCCAGGCTTGGACGGGCCTAGGTTTCAGGCCCAAGGTCCTTGGACGACTGTCACTACTGAGTTGTTGTTGAGAGAGGAGTTTGAGTTGAGGGGAATTACTATGGAAACTCTTCAGCACGTCTTTCCCCTTCATCAAGCCCATCCCCCACCTGCAGCACGGGAGCCACCCTTCCCCCCAGCACCAGCATAGGGGCCACCCTCCTCGCGAGCACCAGCACAGGGGGCCACCCTTCCCACCCGCACCAAGTACCCCACTGATGCCCGATAGCCCTATGGAGGCTCATGTGGTGATAGACCTCCCTGACACCACAGATTTAGTGGTGATTAGTTCTGGAGATGAGGGCCATCAGGGAGAGGAGAATGATTCTGACGAGGATCAAGGCAATGACGAGGTGGGGGTCGAGCAGCAATGGAAACAGGAGGCTGATGAGTTGATGATGGAGCAACAGGTTCAGCAAGAGGTCGATGATGCCGAGTCAGAGGCATCCACAAGCAGCTTCGATTCAGGTGAAGAACCTGATGATGAGTCTAACCCGGATTACGATCAATCTAGAGATCGTTAGGTGGTTCTAGGGGTTGATATATGGTTTTCATTTTGAGCCCTGTATGTATATATGGTATGGTTGGATTGGATAGTTATATTTTGTGTGGCATCTGACATTGTATATGGTTAGTCCAATCCTCTCTGACCATGATGACATGATCCGTAACTCCTTTTGGTCATGTGACGGATCTAGTGTTTAGGGGCTATTTAGTGTTTAGTGTTAGGATAGGAGTCAGAGCTAGTCTTGCTTACTTAACTGGGTGTAATATGCTTTTGTTGCTCATGTATATAAATCAGCAGCTATGTATGTAAGTAAGCAGTTGTGAAATGAAATAATGATGCTTTGAGTTATAAAATAATTTTTGAGCCATCTCCTATGTATTTGTTGGGGATGTTTATCTTATATATCTTGAGGTTCTAGTATTTGAATTATTTCATTTAATGTATGATCAGAATGTCTCAGTCAGTGCAAAACAACCTTGAGGTTCAGGTAGAGGACAATTTGAAGCAAGGCTAGGAATCGGGTGATCAAGCCTCGTGCCAGGAGTCACAACCTGGTGACACGCCACCGTTGCCCTCTGAATTAGCTAGCAACTTAGGAAACCCGAGTTACTGGCCAACCTTAGTTACTGAATTGATGAAGCAGATTCCCCAGGTACCTGCTGAAACCCCTCCTAAAGAGGATAAATTGGCAGACAGGGCAGCGCGGCATAACCCTAAAGTTTATGATGGATCTTATGATCCAATAGTACTGGAGGAATGGATAAGAGGAATGGAGAAAATTTTTACAGTGGTAGAGGTGCCGGAAGGGAAAATAATAAACATTGGGACATATTATTTGACCGATGAAGCCGACATCTGGTGGAATACTGTGAAGGATAACCTCGCAGGGCCTGAATTTACCTGGAATAAATTTCTGAGTGAGCTAAGGGCAAAATTTTACACAGTTGTGGTCTAAAGACAAAAGGAGAAAGAGTTTATGGAGCTGAAGATGAGTAGCGCCATGATTGTGATGCAAACGCCAGTAAGTTCACCAAATTAGCTGGGTTTGTTCCTGAGTTTGCATCATCTAAAAGGTTGAAAATGAGGAGGTTTAAAGAGGGTCTAGCCTTCTATATTCGGAATCAGTTAGCTGGACAACTAATTCTGACTTACCAAGAACTATATAAGCGAGCGGCTGAAGTGGAACGAGTGAAGACGGAGTTGAGAGCACTGAATCCAATGAACCAAAAGAGAAAGGGGTTTGAGCGAGGGACTCCGAGTGAGAGTGTGAACCCAAAACCAGAAGAAAACTACTCTTGTTCCCCCCAAGAGCCATCTTGTAGGCTCGACAGCACCCTGTGCGAAGTGTGGCAGAACAAACTACACCACCTCTGAATGCCGGGTAGGAACTAATAAGTGCATATGATGTGGAAGCCCTGAACACCTTATTGCTGTATGCCCCCGAAGGATAAAGGTTGTAGACAAAGGGGCAGTAAAACCCTTGGCTCCACCTCGCCAAGGGACCCCACTACCAAGGCCTGCAACAGTAGGACGGCCGTATGTAATGAGTAAGAAAGAAGTTACCACCTCTTGTATGGCAGTCACTGGAACTACAACAACAACACCACCTTCCAGTGTGGGTCCCGCTTCCGCGGGGTTTGAGGAGATCCAGCCCTAAGCAACCTTACCTCTATCGGTATTTCTACCCGTAGAGATGTTGATTCTAAAAGACCCACAAAAAAGGATTTTGTGAAAATATTTTAAAGAGAAGATTTTATGAAAACATTTAATGGGAAAGTTAAGGACTCATATCAAGAGATGGCCAATATATATAGAAAGGGCCAGTTGCTGGAGCTATGTAATAAGAACAAACTATCGGAGGAAGATGACATACCTTAACAGCCCGTGGTAGGTAAACGATGACTCCTCCCAGAAGAGAGTACTACCTGTATACAAACACGATAAGCGAAAAAGCACTATGCTACTGCACCAGAAGGCACCTATGGGGCAGACTCTCTGCAATCCAAGATCCTAATCCTATCTTGCCACAGCTTTCTATCCTGAGCCAGATCCTCCGTCAAACCAACAACTTTCAAGTCCTCTCTAATCACCTCGTCCAAACTCTTCTTTGGTCGATCCCTCCGTCTTTTGCCATCGGGGACGTTAATCATCTCACATCTCCTCACTGGAGCACCCTCACTCCTCCTTTTTACATGGCCAAACTATCTGAGTCTTGTCTCTCTTATCTTATCTTCTATGGGAGCTACCCTAACTAAGTCTCGGATAACTCCATTCCTAATTCTGTCTATCCTCGAATACCCACACATCCATCTAATCATCCTCATCTCTGCTACCAACAACCTCTAAACCTGCGTCTTCTTTAGAGGCCAGCATTCCGAACCATAAAGAACTACCGGTCTAACTACCATATGATAGACTTTACCTTTTAATCCTAGGGGCACCCTTTTATCTCACAGCATACCTGAGGTACACTTTCATTTTTGCCAGCCCACTTTTATTCGCTGGTTAATGTCTTCGTCAATATCCCTATTCTGCTGAATGATCGAGCCTAGATAGTTAAACTTATCGACCTTAGTTATCGACCTCCCTTCTAGGGTGACTTCTCCCCCTGCATCTATCCTTCCACTCAAACAGTAATGAAGGTATTCCATTTTCGATCTGCTTACTCTAAAACCACTAGATTCTAGAGTGTGCCTCCAATGCTCCAAAATGTCATTAACTCCCTGTCTAGTCTCGTCAATAAGGGTAATGTCATCCGCAAAAAGCATACACCATGATAACTCATCTTGAATCCCTCTTGTCAACACATCCATAGCTAGAGTGAAACGAAAAGGGCTTAAGGCGGAACCCTGATGCAGGCCCACACCAATGAAGAAGTCATTAGTGACCCCTCTTGGCATCCTAACACTTGTCCTACCTCCCTCGTACATATCCTTAATAACTCGAGTATACAAGGATGACACTCTTTCCTTTTCCAAGCATCTCCAAACCACTTCACGCGGAACTCTATCATATGCTTTTTCCAGATCAATGAATACCATATAGAGATCCACCTTTCTATCTCTGCACAAACCCATGAGCTTTCTAAGGAGGTAAATCACCTCGGTAGTCGACCTGCCTGGCATAAAACCAAATTGGTTCTCTAAGATCGAAACATCCTTCCGCAACCTTCTCCCAGTCACCCTCTCTCATAACTTCATAGAGTGACTGAGCAACTTTATACCCCTAAAATTATTACAATCTTGAATATCCCCTTTGTTCTTATATAGGGGGATAACTATTCTAGACCTCCATTCTTTGGGCATCTTAGCTGTCCTAAAAATGATATTGAAAAGCTCCGTCAGTCACTCTAATCCTTCTTCACCCAAACATTTCCACACTTCCCCTGGTATCTAATCTAGACCCTCTGCCTTCCCTTTAGTCATCTTGTTTAAGGCCTCCTTAATCTCATCCTTACTGATGTGACCACACACTCACGGATCCATTCGCCTCTCACTAAGCTCTCTTACCGTACTACGGGCGTCTTCCATCCCTTCACCATTGAGGAGTTTGAAAAAGTATCTTTGCCATCTCTCCTTGATTTCTGTATCCTCATATAGCACCCCACCATTTTCATCCTTGATGCACCTCACAACACCTAAATCCCTTGATTTTCTATCCCTAGCCCTCGCCAGTTTAAAGACTTCCTTCTCCCCTTCCTCGGTCTCCAAACTATAGTATAACCTATTATAAGCCCTGCTCTTAGCTACTGCAATAGCTTTCTTGGCTACCTTCTTAGCAGCCTTGCATCTAACTCGACTAATCTCTCTCTCTTCAACCGCTTCACTGTTCATGAAAACCGCATATGCCTCTTTTTTCTCCTTGACTTTCTCCTTTACCTCATCATTCCACCACCAGCACCCTTTATTTTGTTACCACCTCCTCGAGTAGTACCAAGGATTTCTTTAGCCCACCTTCGAATACAATCTGCCATTTTCTCCCACATTTTATCGGCATCCTCTGCCCGCCCCCAAGCCCCCTCTTTAGAAATACACTCCGATAGTAACAAGGCATTCTCTTTTGTGAGGTTCCGCCACTTAACTCTAAGGTCCCTGACTCTCCTTTTCTTCCACTTAGAACATTTGAACTCCACATCCAGCACTTGTTGAGTTCCTAGATACTCACTAGGAATCACCTTACAATCCTTACAAAGCCTCCGGCTATCTGCCCTCACTAGGAAGTAATCAATTTGGGTCTTTAAGGAGCCACTCTTAAAGGTCACTAAGTGCTCCTCCTTCTTCTTGAAATAGGAGTTTGCCACCAACAATTCATACGCTACCGTGAAGTCTAGCACACCCCAAAACCGAAACCCCCATAGGCCGTGTCATACCCACCTGAGTCAACACCAATATGGCCATTAAAATCTCCTCCTATGAAAAGCTTCTCGCCCCGAGGTACATCCTGGATGACCATATCCAAATCCTTCCAAAAAAGCTTCTTAATATCGTCCGGTAGACCGATTTGAGGAGCATACACACCAACCACATTTATGACCTCTGAACCCACCAAAACCTTAATGGCCATAATTCGGTCACTCTTACGCCTCATTTCAACGACAGAGTCTACCAACTCCTTATCAACCAAGATGCCAACTCCATTCCTTGCCTTCATTATCCCCGAATACCACAATTTGTACCCATCAACTTCTCTAGCTTTAGCCCCCACCCACTTCGTCTCTTAAACACAAGCTATATTAATCCTACGCCAATGCAAAGACTTAACTAACTCTATAGACTTACTCGTAAGAGACCCAAGATTCCAAGATGCTAGGCGCATCTTTCGAAACCCTCCACCCCTTCTGACCCCATTACCCCCCGGAGGACTGGCTGAAGCCACTACATTGCTCGCCACCGGCTTAAGAAGCCCGCACGCACCTCCCGCAATGCACTACACGAACCTACCAGAAACATGAAAAGCACTGAAAAAAATATGGGGGAGTAAGTAGAAAAGCTCCCCCAAAAAATCCCAAGTGGTCCCAAAATAATAGGGAAATAAAAGCGGAAAGGAACCCGATACTAAAAACTAAATGGCAGAGATACACTTGCTACAGAGGACCACAGCCTAAGAAAACAAGCCTAGGAGTCTACTCGGCAAGAAAAACCCCACTAGACAACGAAAACTAGTAGCTGAAAAAAATAACTTTATACGAAAATACTAATACGCCCAAACACAACTACCACAATACACACAATAGTAAATACCGATGCTACGATACTTGCAATAATTGGAAAAAAAAATAAATGGAGCACTAATAGAAATAATTAGCAGTAGAGCAATTACCTAGACAATCGGCCTACAAAATCTAGTAAAGAAGCCAAGAGACTAACCAAAAAAAAAAGAATAACTACGCTCCAAGTGAGCAACCTAGAGAGGGAAAGGACCAAGTAATAGTATCCAAACTACTAATCAAGAGCTACTTAAAAAAGGAAAACTGAAACTAGTCTCAACACTGATAATAAAAATAATACTAATAATGACAATGGCAGAGAAAACCAACAATAAACTAACACGGTAGAAAAATAGTAATCACACCACTGAGCAACTAACAAATATAAAAAAAAAAATGCCAAGGGGCTCACCAAAAAAATGTTAAACAACAAACCCTCCAACTTGCAAAAGGAACTACTACTGTCAAAGGGACCCAGAAACAACTGGAATAGAACTCCATCAGCAAAGAAGGCCGAAAAAACTTACAAAAACTAATACTAATAATGCCAAAGGCCAAACTAGCAAAAACTAATACTAATAATGCAAAAACTAGCAACAAGGGGAGAAATAATAAAGCAGGGGCTAACAGAGAGGACAAATACATGGCCAAAACAGCAAGTACAAGGCACTAAAACAAAACCCTCCCACTTAGGAAAAGAACAACTGGAACTCTTCCAGTTACCGATAATCTTCCCGGGCAAATGCAAAATAGGAAAATAGTAGAACCTATGTAGAAAAAGAACAACTTCGAGCAAAAATTAAGACACAAGCAAGCCACCAAAAACAAAACCCTCCACCTACAATTATGAACACACGCAAGCCACCAGACAGACACAAGCAACCACAGTTTCCAGAACAAAACACTACTCACTGCTACTGATACTTGAACAGGGCAAATAGCAGACAAAAAATCAGGACTCTAGAAAAAGGTTTGAACGCAACAAAAGAAGAGATGGGACTCTAGAACAAGGCAACCTAGCTGAGAAACCAGAACCAGGACTCTAGAATAGGTCAAATAGAAGAAAAGGGGAGATGGACAGTAACCTAGCTGAGAAATAACGACAACCCAACTGGAAAAATATAATAGTAATTAAAGGAGAAGAGGGATAGAGAGAAAACCTAAGATTAGGAAGATTAATAGCAACAACGAGAATGGGCCGTTAAACAGAACAAACGCAGCTGGATGGTTCAATCCTTTGGATCAACAATGGCGTTGTGCAGAGCTGCCGTTCTGGAGAGGAAAATGAAGAAGGTGCCGATGACCGTAAAAACAGACCCCGGAAGCTGGACCCCCTTAGCCGTAATTTGGGCCAGCCATTTGGTATCAACTCCGGTGTACTGGTCGACTGAGTGATGCCGGCGAGGCACCGACTTCGAACAAGCTGTCGGCACCGGCTGCCGGGCTGTCACCGAGGTCACCCAAGTGACAGTTCTAGGCTCTCTTTTTAAATTCAAAGCCATTTTGTATCTTATTTGATTCCGGTGCTACTCATTCATTTTTATCCACCCGATCTGCCATGCAATTGAACTTGGAAGATAGAAGGATGGAAACCAATTATAGGATCAAGCTACCTAATGATTGTGTGATTGAATGCCCTATCTCCTATAAATTTGTTCCCATTACCATTGGTGGAACCACCTTCCCTGTGGATTTGATTCAATTCAATTTGTCTGATTTTGACATCATGTTGGGAATGAATTGGTTGCACACCTATGGAGCTAAGATTGATTGTGAGGAGCTTAAAGTGGTTTTCAAAGATGAAAATGGGGGAGAAGTATTCTTCTATAGGCAAAGATAGGAAAAATCTTATCTCTTGATTTCTGCTATGAAAGCAAGTAAGCTATTATGTCAAGGACGTATGGGATATTGGTGTTATGCTATGGACACCCAAGCAAAAGAAGAGGAAGCTGAAAATATTCTCATAGTCTGTGAGTTTGAGGATGTTTTCCCTGAAGAGTTACTCGGATTACCCCCCAGAGGGAAATGGATTTTGGAATTGAGTTAATCCCTGATGCTGAACATATTTCCAAAGCCCCATATCGTATGGCCCCAACCGAGCTTAAGGAACTGAAGCATCAGTTAGAAGAGCTGTTGCAGAAGGGTTTTATTAGGCCTAGTGTGTCACCATGGGGTGCCCTAGTGTTGTTCGTAAAGAAAAGGGATGGAACCTTAAGGCTGTGTGTTGACTACAGGGAGTTGAACAAGATCACCATCAAAAATAAATATCCTTTGCCATAGATAGATGACTTGTTTGACCAATTACAAGGAGCAGGAGTCTTCTCTAAGATTGATTTGAGGTCAGGGTACACCAACTTAGGATTAAACCTGAAGACATCCCCAAGACTGTGTTTAGAACTAGGTATGGTCACTATAAGTTTACAGTGATGCCATTTGGCCTCACCAATGCTCCCGCAGCTTTTATAGATCTTATGAACAGAGTCTTCAGACCCTACCTAGACAAATTTGTGGTGGTGTTCATAGATGATATTCTTATCTATTCTAAGGACAAAGATGAACAAGCTGATCATTTGAGGATGGTGTTATAAACACTACGGGAGCATCAACTTTATGGCAAATTAAAGAAGTGCGAGTTTTGCTTGGAAGAAGTGGCATTCTTGGGATATGTGGTTACAAAAGAGGGAATCAAAGTTGACCCCCAAAAGGTGAAGGCAATCACAGAGTGGTCAAGGCCTATCAATATCACTGAGATGAGAAGCTTTCTGGGTTTAGCACGTTACTATCGAAGATTTGTCAAGGACTTTTCAAAAATAGCTTCACCCATGACCAATCTGCTGAAGAAAGCGAACAAGTTTGAGTGGACTGAAAAATGTGATAAACCTTTTCAAAAGCTAAGGCAACGACTAACTACCGCCCCAATCCTAACACTACCAATGGAAGGTAAGGAATATACCATTTATAGTGATGCTTCAAAATACGGATTAGGGTGTGTTCTGATGCAGGAAGATAAGGTAGTAGCTTATGCCTCTCGACAGCTTAAGCCTTACGAGAGAAACTAACCTACTCATGACTTGGAATTAGTAACAGTGGTCTTTGCACTGAAAATTTGGAGACATTACTTATATGGAGTACCATGCAAGATCTATACTGATCATCAAAGTTTAAAGGATATCTTTACCCAAAAGGAGCTCAATTTGAGGCAAAGGCATCAGCTTGAGTTGCTTAAAGACTATGATTTGCAGATTCAATATCATCCTGGTAAAGTAAATGTGGTGGCGGATGCCCTGAATAGGAAAGTGCAACATAGCTCAAACATTGTGGTGATTACTCAATTGAACCTCTTGAGAGAACTTAAGGACTTTGGGATTCAATTGGTGTCCCACGAGCAAACAAATGCTCAATTATCAGCACTTACCATACAATCTTCCCTAGTGGAGGAAATTCGACTGAACCAGGAAAGTGATCCCGAACTCCAAAGAATAAAGAAAAATTTAGAAAAAGGGAAGTATCCGGGATTTGTAGTACATGAGGATGGGACCCGATGGTTCGAAAATCGCCTATGTGTGCCTAAAAATGAAGGATTAAGGAAGCAGGTCTTAGAAGAGGCTCACAATACTCATTATTCAGTACATCCTGGAGGCACCAAGATGTACAAAAATCTGAGACAATACTTCTGATGGAATAATATAAAGAAAAACGTTGCAGAATATGTGAACGAGTGTCTAACCTGCCAGAAAGTTAAACCAGAGCATCAGCGTCCTGTGGGTGAACTACGACCCTTAGAAATTCCCACTTGGAAGTGGGATTCGATCTCAATGGACTTTGTTATGGGTTTACCCCTTTCTATCTTAAAAAAGAATGCTATCTAGGTCATAGTTGATCGACTCACGAAGTCGGCTCATTTCTTACCAATTAAGGATACTTGGGGAGTTGAAAGACTAGCCCAATTGTATGTTAAGAAGATAGTCCATCTGTACGGGATCCCTTTAGACATAATCTCATATAGGGATCAAAGATTCCAGGCACGTTTCTGGCAAGAGCTTCAAAAGGCCTTTGGGACCAAACTAAACTTTAGTAGCTCCCATCGCCCTGAAACAGATGGGCAAACGGAAAGAGTGAATCAGATTCTAGAAGACATGTTGAGAGCTTGTGTATTAGAGTTCCAAGGAAAATGGGAAGAACATTTACCTTTGGTGGAGTTTTCTTATAATAACAGCAATCAGTCTACCATCAGAATGACCCTATTTGAGGCTCTATATGGGAGAAAATGTAGAACCCCACTGTACTGGAGTGATTTGGATGAAGTATTAATTCTAGGCCCTAACATGCTCCAAGAAACTATGGAACCTATAAGAAGGATTCGAGAACATATTAAGGTTGCTCAGAGTCGACAAAAGAGTTATGCGGACATGAGAAGGAGACCTT
This sequence comes from Carnegiea gigantea, assembly GCA_029747015.1. Taxonomy (NCBI): domain Eukaryota; kingdom Viridiplantae; phylum Streptophyta; class Magnoliopsida; order Caryophyllales; family Cactaceae; genus Carnegiea; species Carnegiea gigantea. Next base: position 490,120 of record JAKOGI010000318.1, read on the forward strand.
TAGAGTTTCAAGAGGGCGATAAAGTTTTTCTGAAGGTATCGCCAACAAAGGGTGTCAAAAGGTTCGGGGTACGAGCTAAATTGAGTCCAAGATATATTGGACTATATGAAATCATTGAAAAGCTGAATCCTGTAGCTTATCGTATGGATCTGCCGGTAGAGCTAGAACACGTGCATAACGTGTTTCACATCTCTCAGCTTAGAAAATATACCCCAGACCCAAACCATGCCATTCTTCCTAAACCTATTGAAATCACTATGGGTTTAGTATATGAAGAGCAACCAATTCAAATACTAGATCATAAGATTAAGCAGTTGTGCAATGAGCAAATACCTCTAGTCAAAGTGTTATGGTCAAATCATACTTCCCGGGAAGCTACTCGGGAGACTGAAGAGGAAATAAAAGCCAAATATCCACAATTATTTGAGGTTATCTTGCATTAGATGAAAAAGTCATGGGTTTCGAGGGCGAAACTCTTTAAGGGGGGAAGGCTGTAATAGCCCAACCCTAAAATTATTTAATTATACTTATTTATTTAATTCACGTGCATAATTTTTCTTCTTTCATTTCATTTATTTTATATATTCACCCCAGTGGAAAAATTTTATTTGGACCCTCACTTGGTGCTTCAGATTTTAATTGTTTATCTAATTGATTAACGAAAACTGTGGAAGATTTGATAGTAAGCCCTAACAAGTTTAATCTACGTAATTTATTGTGTTTTCCGTGACATTATCAAGCTCTAATTTTTAGTTTTGTGAAAATGTTATCGCTACAACGCGTTTTATTCCCGAACCCAATTTATTTCGTCCGTTTTGAAGCCCACCAAGTTTGACTATTAATCAAACTAATTACCATGGTTAAACTTAACCATGGTTAGTGTAAAGAGGATGATTCTATTAGCTAAAAACTTAGCCAAGCATTTGATTAGTCAAAACACACACAATCCATTCCAAGCTCATTTTCTCTCTCCTCTCTCTCCTCCTCTACGGCATCAGCTAGGCAGTAGCTCTGGGCTATTTTCCAGCCATTTTTCGGCCAGTTTTCAGTGATCTCTGACCCCCCTGACATCCTTGTACCTCAAGTAATCATCCATCATCAAAACCCCTAAATCTCATCTCCATCTCAACATTTTTGCACTCAAAGTGAGTAATCTTGAATTTTGTTTGTTGGTTTTGATTTCTATCTTAGTTTTGATTCCTGTTTTGATGTTTTTGAGTGTTGATCATGATGTTTTGATAAGAAATAAGAGTTTTTGATGTTGATCATGGTGGTGTTGAAGTTGGATGATGCTAGGATTAGGGTTGCTTCTTAATCATGCAAGCTTCATCTTTAAGTGTTGGATATTGATTATTTTATCCTTGATTTTGATCATCTTTTAATCTATTGAAGTTTATTATGATGTTTATGGTGGTTTGAAATGATGGAAGTGAGTTGAAGTTGACCTTAAGTTATGGTTTTATCCAAGAATGCATGGCTTGGACCAAACTAGTATTAAAGTTGAAGTATGTGTATATGTGAGTAGAAAATGAGCTTTATTGGATATGAATAGGAAGTGAAATTGAGTGTGGTGTTGTTGTATAATGTTGGGATGGACCAAAGTGTGTTTACATGCTTTTAAGGAATGGTTTAAGTTGAGGATTTGTGTAAAAAGCGAGGGAACAAACTCAAACAGTGAGGTTGAAATTTTCAAAAACACTGGACAAATTTTGAGATGAAACTGGTAATGATCAGTCCAGCCAAAAATTATGATTTTTGGTGGGTGGACAGGTCAGTGTGTTAGCTTTAAAATGACTCTTGAATCACATTAATCTGAGGTCTGTGGAAAAAGGTATGATTGTTTTACCGAAACTGCGCAGAACAGGCCAAAACTGACATGCTTTAGTTCTAGCCTCATTTTGGGAATCCTATTGAGGGAATCAAGCTTAGTGTTCTAAATGAAAGATTTTTGGGACTTCTTAAGATTTCTACATTAAGGTTTTAAGTCTCAATCCGAGGTCAAATGATTAAGTTATGAGTCATTCTTTCTAAGCCTCTGTTATGCTTACTTTGCTTTTTATAAATTATTAGCTATGAAATAAATACTTTTGCTAACCGTATGTTCCTACAACGATAATTTTGTATAGAATCTGGGCCTAGTCTATCATTCCTTCTAATTTTGTGCATCTTATTACTCTGTGACCTTGCATTTAAAACTTTCAAGTACGGTCATTGCCTGTATCTTTAGAAATCAGCATGTATTTATCGAAATCGTAATGTTTTGGTAAGTAGATCAATGAATAAATTTAATCTGTGCTTTATCACATAATTAGTGACTCTATTAGTTATCAGTTACAGGGCATTGCCCTCCAGTTACCCACACGGCTTCAGGTCAGGTCCTCTGGTGGGCTTGGTAGGTGTACACCTATTCACATATCGTAACAGTTACTCAGGGGTGCACTAACAGATAATAATTGGCAATTCAGTTTTATATGCATCTCATTCCCTGTTTTAAAATTAAAATGAATTACAAAGTGGGTCCAAATAAATTTTTAGTGAATCTTTAACATTACAGGAATGCATCTACTGAGCTTTGGCTCACAGTTTGAAATGTTTTCATGTTTTGTTTTAGGAAAGTGTTCGCTGAACCGCCCTCAGGCGAGCAAGACGGCTGAAGGTGATAAGTGAGCTAGGACTGTCCATGTGACTGGCAGTGTATGAGTGTTGAGATGCGATCATATCATATTGTGTTGTATTTTGGTATTGATACTGTATATTTAAACTGAATTATGTATTTTGGTGTAATCCTTGAAGATGATTGGGATGTTAGAACCGTTTCTATATATAACTAAACGGGTTGAATGGTTGTGATGATGTGAATGCCCTTTTAAGGATAAACTTTGGTTTTATGGCTAAGTTTGCATATATGTAAGGGAAGCCTTGTCCTTTTTGGACAGCAGTAATGCCGCATTCATTGGGTTATTATCTCTAATTAGTGAACTTAAGCAAGCGAATGCAAGTAATGAATCATATACTTTTTGGGGCGTTACCTCTTGGTACCTCTTGGATATATCGAGTAGTATTATGAGCCTCCTCTAGGATCCGTTCCCTCAAATTTCTCATTTTTGGCTACACATAGGCTATTCTAGAATCGCAGGATCCCATCCTCATGTACTACAAACCCAAAAGACTTCCTTTCTTTAAGTTTTGCTTTATTCTTTGGAGTTCAGGATCACTTTCCTGGTTTGCCCGAATTTCCTCTAACATGGAAGGCTGTAAGGTAAGTGCTGATAATTGAACATTTGCTTGCCCATGGGACACTAGTTGAATTCCTAAGTCCTCAAGCTCTCTCCAGAGGCTAAATTGAGTAACCACAGTGTTTGAGCTATGTTGTCGCTTTCCTACTCAAGGCATCCGCTACAAGATTTGCTTTTCCTAGATGATATTGAATCTGCAAATCATAATCCTTAAGCAACTCAAGCCAACACCATTGTTTCAAATTGAGCTTATTCTAGGTGAAGATATAGTTCAAACTTTGATAGTCAGTATTGATCTTGTATGGTACCCCATATAAGTAATGTTTTCAAATTTTCAATGCAAGGACCACGGCTGCTAAATCTAGGTCATGGGTAGGGTAATTTTTCTCATAAAGCTTGAGCTGTTGAAAGGCATAGCCTACTACTTTGTCTTTCTATATCAGTATATATCACAAATCATTCTTCGAAGCATCTCTTAAATGGTATACTCTTTACCCTCTACTGGTAGTGTTAGGATTGGGGCGGGAGTTGATCACTGTCTTAACTCTTAAAAGGCTCTTTCACACTTCTTTGTCCACTCAAATTTATTCACTTTCTTCAGCAGATTGGTCAGGGGCGAAGCTATTTTTGAAAAGTCCTCAACGAACCTTCGATAATAGCTAGCTAAACCCAGGAAGCTTCTAATCTTAGTAACATTGGTAGGCCTTGACCATTTCATAATTGCCTTCACTTTCTGGGGGTTCCTTTGCAACCACATGTCCCAAGAATACCACTTTTTCCAACCAAAATTCACACGTCTTTAATTTGCCATGAAGTAGATGCTCCCTCAAGGTTTATAACACCATCCTCAAATGATCACCATGTTCCTCCCTATCCTTAAAATAGATAAGGATGTCATATATGAAACCACTATAATCTTATCCAAATAGTGTCTGAAGACTCTGTTTATAAGATCCATGAAGGCTGCGGGAGCATTAGTGAGGCCAAATGCATCACTGTAAACTCATAGTGACCATATCTAGTCCTAAACACAGTCTTGGGGATATCTTCAGGTTTAATCCTAAGTTGATGGTACCCTGACCTCAAATCAGTCTTGGAGAAGACTCTTGCTCCTTGCAGTTGATCAAACAAGTCATCTATTCGCTACAAAGGGTACTTGTTTTTATATGGTGATCTTGTTTGAATCCCTGTAGTCAATATATAGCCTTAAGGTTCCATCCTTTTTCCTTACGAACAATATTGGGGCACCCCATAGTGACACACTTAGCCTGATAAATCCCTTATGTAATAGCTCATCTAATTGAATATTCATCTCTTTAAACTCAGTTGGGGTCATATGATATGGGGCTTTGGAGATATGTTGAGCACTAGAGACTAATTCAATTCTAAAATCAATTTCCCTCTATGGGGGTAGTCCTAGTAACTTTTCAGGGAAAACATCTTCATATTTACAAACTACGGGAATATTTCCTGCTTTTTTCTTTTGTTTGGGTGTTAATAGCATAAGACTAATATCCAATACACCCCTGACATAACAGCTTACTTACTTTCATAGCAGAAATCAAGGGACAAGATTTTTCCTCTCTCTGCCCGTAGAAACATACTTCTCTCCCTGTTCATCCTTCAAAATAACCTTAAGAGCCTCACAGTCAATCTTAGTTCCATAAGTGTGTAATCAATTCGTAAAATGATATCAAAATCAGACAAATCAAATTGAATTAAATCCACAGGGAAGGTGGTTCCACCAATGGTAATGGGAACAAGTTTATAGGAGATAGGGCACTCAATCACAGAATCATTAGGTAGCTTGATCCTATAATTGGTTTCTATCCTTCTACCCTCCAAGTTCAATTGCATGGCAGATCAGGTGGATATAAATGAATGAGTAGCACCTGAATCAAATAATACACAAAATGACTTTGAATTTTAAAAAGAGAGTTCCAGTGACTACCATACCAGAGGTGGCAGCTTCCTTCTTGCTCATTACATACGCCCGTCCTACTGCTGCAGGCCTTAGTGGTGGGGCCAAGGGTTTTGTTGCACCGTTGTCCATAGCCTTCAACCTTCAGGGGCATGCAGCAATAAGGTGTTCAGGGCTTCCACATCACATGCACTTGTTACTTTCTACTCGGCATTCAGGGATGGTGTGAGTTGTTCTTCCACATTTCCCACAGGGCTCTGCTGAGCCTGTAGGACGGCTCTTGGGAGGAGTGAGAAAAGATTTCTTCTAGTTCACACTTTTACTCAGAGTTCGTCACTCAAACCCTTTGATCAGGTTCAGGGTCCTCAATTCTGCCTTCACCAGCTCCACTTCAGCGACTCGTTCATGTAACTCTTGGTAAGTCAAAATTGGTTACCAACTAATTGATTTTGAATGTAGAAGGCCAAACCCTCTTCAAACCTCCTCATCTTTAACCTTTCAGATGACAGAAATTCAGGGGTAAACCTCGATAATTCTGTGAACTTACTGGCATACTGCATCATAGTCATATTGTGACTCATTTTTAGCTCCATAAACTCTTTCTCCATTTGTCTTTGGACCATAACTGGGTAAAATTTTACCCTTAACTCGTCCAGGAATTTACTCCAGGTGAATTTAGGCCCTACCAGCCTACCATTAATAGTGTTCCATCAAATGTCAGCTTCACCAGTCAAATAATACGCCCCAATGTTTACTTTCTTTTCTTCTGGCACCTCTACCACTGTAAAGATTTTATCCATTCCCCTTACCCATTCCTCCAATACTACTGGATCATAATTTCCGTCATACACTTTAGGGTTGTGTTGTGCTATCCTATGTGCTAATTTATCATCTTTATGAGGGTTTTCAGTAGGTACTTGAGAAATTTGCTTCCTCGGTTTAGCTACTAAGGTTGGCCAGTGGTTTGGGTCCCTAATATTGTTAGCTAAGTTAGGGGAAATTGGCAACATTTCGCCAAAATTTGGTGGCACATCATCTGAGGCTTATTCACTCGACCCCTGGCCATGATCCGAGCTATCCTCTATATGAATCTCTGTATTATTTTGCACTGATTCAAACATTCTAATCATACATTAATGAAACGATTCAATCACTGGAATATCTCAACGTATAAGATAAGCATGGCTAATAGATACATTTAATATGGCTCAAATATCATTGAAAATAAAACCCAAAGCTTCTTTATATCATTCCATAACTGCTTGTTTACATATATAGTTGCTTCTTTATATACCTAATCGACAAAAACATATCACATCTAACTAACTGAGCAAAATCGACTTTAACTCCTACCACAACCCCAAACACTAAGTAGCCCCAAGACACTAGATCCGTCACATGACCAAAGAGAAACAGACTATGTCATCACGATCAAACGAATTTGACTAACTATATACAATGTCATATGCTATATAAAATACAACTGTCCAATCTGAACATACTATGTATATGTGGGACTCAAAATGTAACCTACTCAACTCAACACCTGAAATAGCCTAACGATTCCTAGATGGATTGTAATCTAGGTCGGACTCATCCTCCGACTCCTCGCCTGAGTCGAAGCTACTGTCTGATACTCCAAACTCTACCTTGTCGATCTCCTAATCATCCAGCTGCTCTCCTACTTCCTCATTGACTGCCTGATCCATCTGCTGGTCCTCTATTATCTCATCAATCTGCGGCTCCTCTACTACCTCATAAATCTTCTGATCCTCCTCTAGATGGCCCTCAAGACCCTCCATGGGCTTGTCATCAGAACTAACTACCACGATTTCTGGTGTATCGGAGAGATCCACCACCATATAAGCCTCCTCAGGACTACCGGCATCTGTGGAGTACCTGCTACAGGCAGCGAGCATGGTCCCTGTGCTGATGCAGGCGGGGGATGTGCCTAGTATAAAGAAAAGACGCACTGAAGAGTCTCCATAGTAATCCCCCTCTGCTCGAACTCCTCCTGCAGCATTAACTCCGAAGTGACGATAGCCCAAGTCCCCTAGACCTAGAACCTACGTCCGTCCCAACCTTGGTTCCCCATCATCATAAAATGATGATAACGGAGCCTGAACTCTACCCACTAATCTACCGTGGGTAAGGACCATAACAATCTACATGTGCGGACCATGAAGTTGTGAAACTCAAAGAAAGGGTCATGCGCATGACCGATCATGCTGGCGTGCAACAGTGAAATGTGGGCCACTACAGGCGAACCAGGCATCATATTAACAGTGTAAGGATCCATTCAGCAAGGAAAATACAAATGAGGGCAATGTAGAAGATAAGCAATATGCATTTTTAATATTCCAAGTCTCTAATAGTATACGATATTCCTTACTAATAAACCTTCTCACCCTCCCATATCTAAACTCCATACTCCATATCCCATTAGGAAAATCAAAACCTGGCTCTGGTACTAAATCCATAACACCCTAAATGTACATAATTCACTGTTTGCATTCTCTTCATTAGTTTCGCTAATTGGGAGTAATATCCCAAACGATCGGAGCGTTACTGTCGTCCAAAAAGGACAAGGCTTTACTTGTAAATAATAAATATTGTAACGCTAAACAACGTTTACCATCCCAAGGCATTCTCACAATCATAACCCATCAAAACCATATATGAATAGTTCTAACATTAAACCATTAAACTATTTAAAGGTTTGCAGCAAAACATAGTAACGCTTGTGGAGTATATAATTTCAATATCAAAATATTTCACAACACAGTGCTAAAAGCATCTCAACACTAATATACGACCGTTAGATTCAGACTTCCTTGCTCACTTATCACCTTCAGTTGGTCTACCAGCCTGAGGGAGATTCACTGAATATTTCCTAAAACAAAACATGAAAACATTTCGAATTGTGAGCCGAAACTCAGTACATGCATTCCTGTATTGTTAAACATTCATGGAAGAACTCGTTGGGCCCGCATGCAATTTATTTTAATTTAAAACAGGGAATGAGATAAATATTAAACTGCATTGTCAATTATTATCTGATAGTGAACCGCTAGTAACTGTTACGATCTGAAGATAGGTGTACCCCTGCCAAGCCGATCAGGGAACCTGGCCTGAAGCCGCACGGGTAACTAAAGGGAAATTCCCTATAATTGATAACCGATGGGTCACTAATTATGAGATAAACCACTGATTAAACTAATTCATTGATGTACTTCAAAACATTATAATTTTGATAAATACGTGCTGATTTCTAAAGATACAAACAATGAACGTACCTGGGACTTTTAATGAAATTTCACTGACTATGATCATGCACAAAAGGGGAGGAAATGATAGATTAGGCCCTAATTCTGTACAAAAATATTGTTATATGAACATATAGTTAGCAAATGTATTTATTTTCATGGTTGATAGTTTTAGTTAAAAAAAAAAAAAGTAAAGGCGTAACAAAGGCTAGAATAAATGACTCATAACCTAATCTCCTGACCATCGTTTGAGGCCTAATTTCTCAATATAGAAAGCTTAAGAAGTCCCAAAAAATTTTCGTTTGCAAGACAAAATATGATTTCCACGATAGAGTTCTCAAAATGGGGCTAGAACACAAGTATGCCAGTTTTAGTCTAACCTACATAGTACTAGCAAAATGGCCATAACTTTTTCCACATAACTTGTATTAAGGTAATTCAAAAGCAATTTGAAAGATAGCACATTGATCTATCTACCCACCAAAAATTATAAGTTTTAGTTGGCCTAATCATTACCAATTTATTACCAAAAAGTCCCCTATTTTCTGCCAGTTCACAGCCACACTGCCTTGCTTTCTCCTCTCTTTTCACACAAATCCTCATCTAAAATCACTCCTTAAAATCATGTAACAAAGCTTTGATCCTTTCCATCACCATACAAAGCCATAATACTCCATTTCCCTCTATAATCATATACATCAAATTTTTAATTCTTCTCATTCTTAAACCCACTCAAAATACATCCATGATCTCATTTAGTTGCATAAATGAGCAAAATGTTTCTTTATAATCAACTGGAGAATTTCTATTATCCACCCTTTTTACAAGAATCACACCAAATCATTTTTTTCAAGTCAAAGAACACATCCAAGATTCATTTTGCATCAGAATATAATCAAATCACATGCTAATGCTAAAACAATTCAAATCGTGCATTAATTACCAAAACCCTGGCCTGTAACCAACTTACTTCCTCTTTGTCTCATCCAAGATCACCAAAAACACGTCATAAACATTATTAGAGATTAAAACCACTAAATCAAATACAAATAATCCAAGAAAACCATACTTCCAATGAATAACCCTAAACCCTAAACAATTAAAAGCATCAAAATAACTCTTGTTTCCATCCAAAGAACATGGCCGAAACTCAAATCAACATAAACAAGATTCAAAATCAAAAATCAAAAGAAACAAGCTCAGGGTTACTCAGTTTAAGCTTGAAAAAAGTAGAGATCGAGGTGATGTTTGGTGGTTTTGACGATTGAGGATAGTGGTTAGTGGTACTAGGGTGTCGGGGGGTTGAAGGCAGCTGAGGTGCAGTGGCAAGCTAGCCAGAAAACACCAGAAAAAGGTGGCAGCAGCTAGGGGGAAGAGCCGTGGGGTTAGAGAAAGGAGAGACATGTGGTTTCAGTTGGTTGTATTTTTTTTGGCTTATCTAACATACTTTGCTGAATTTATCCACCTCAAAAAGTAGCTTTTACTAACTATGATTAAGCTTAAATCATGGTAATTAGCTAGGTTAATAATGCAAACTTGTTGGGGTTCAAATTGGGCCGAAATAAGTTGGGTTCAGAAATAAAATGCTCCGTAACAATATTAGTTTTGCGTAACTCAAAATTAAATTTTTGTGATGCTATGGAAAACAAAATAAATCACTTAGATTACAATTGTTAGGGCCTACCATCAATTCTCCCAAAATTTTCGTTAGTAACTGAGTAAATAAATAAAACCTGAATTGCCAAGTGATGGCCCAAATGAAGATATTTTTTTCCCATCGAGATGATTAAATGCGATAAATAAATATGAGAGAATTATTAACAAAAAGTAATTAAATAAATAAATATGATTTAGGGTTGGGCTATGTTGTTAATTTCCGTAAGTGTACAGTTATCGTTGTAGAAATTACGAATATTATCGTTAGGGAGGGTATGTGAAATCAGATTGCAAAATAGACTAAACTGCCGTTCAATAAAAGCTAAGTCAAGATTGCAAACAAACTTCCTACTTTGAATAATACTTAACAGGATGAAGCTCATGCCAAGTAACTGATTCCATTGTTAGGCCGAGAACTAACCTTTCGAAATCAGTACTAAGCACCAATACAACTTAACCAGAGTGCAATCCAAATGCAAAACAGTGTCGAGGATTAACCTAAAAATTGAGCAAAGCATCATTGAACCACACCACTAGTTCAGAATTATTATAGTTGAAGTACAACCCACTTGAATTCAACACACCCAAACCAACTTCACTAACTTTAGAACTCAAGAACAAGATCTGAAATCAGGAAAGTAAAAAATGAAATTAATGACAACTGAAGATGAAGACACTGAAATAAATAAATAAAAATGATTTAGGGTTGAGCCATTACAGCCCAGCTGCAAGTCATTCATATGGTTCCAACCGATGGTGGACTAGCTGCAACTTAATCATATGGTACTAACCAGGCACCCAATGCTCTAAAGTACGTACATATCCTCAAATCACAAGCTATGGAGTCACATTCACATCCTGGAGTACAAGGGACCCATGGAGCTCCCAAATAACACAAACTGAAGAGTCAATTGGCGGATCGAGCAGCGCCCACTCAAGGCACCAACCAAGGACTAATACAGCTCCAAACACAAAGACAACTACTTTTATGGCCATACCTCTAGAACGCTCTGTGATAGCCCCAAGTAAGACACGACTTCTTTCCTCAAAAAAAAATGCAACTCAGTTATGTCATACTCGTATTATCATAACTTATTATCTTCAAAGAAACTCTTATTCACATCATATATCAAAATATAACCAAGACATAATCCAATTCCAGATGGTTTTTACAAACTTCCTATAGTTCAACACAAAATCAAAATATTTAGGAAGCTCAATAATGGCCTTTCCATATTTAATTTACGGGTTAAATATATAAATAGTTCATAATTACACTAAACAAGATAATTTGACTTATAAATTCATAACTCAGAGAATGCACATCTAATCTCCACAAAATTTTGCAAGACATTGATAAATAATATATAAATTCTAACATAAAAATTTTTAGGTTTTTCTCCATGTCAATAATTCCCAGAAATTCAAATAGTAAACAAAAATTATGAAAAATCTGAGAATTAAGCTCAAAAATTCATAACTTATAGCATACACAATCAAAATTCACAAAAATTTACAAGAAATAATCCAATATAATGCGGAATCTACAATAATATTTTCATAATTTTTCTCCAAGTAGATCTTCAAAAAAAATAAAAACAATAACCGAAACTATACACCGAAACAGGGCAGTTTCAATTAAAAATTCATAACTCCTAAAATACACATCCAAAATTCATGAAAATTTACAGCAAATTTCAACACATTAAGAGATTCTACAATAAAAATTTCAAAATTTTTCAAGTACCAATAATTTGCAAAAATTCAAACAGTACACGAATTCTGTCAAAATTCAAAAATTAATCTTTTTTTTTCCCATTTTGTTCTTCCAATACAAGCAATTAAACTAATTATCCATAGTTCATCATATATATATAAACAAACTCATAGCATATCTATCAATTTTCAATATCCACATAACTCAAAAATCACAAATAAACATGAAACTTTTAGGGTGGGTTTCTACCCATTGAAATTAGTTTTTGAAGCTATTAAACCCTAAAAATATCAAATTCATAGTTTCAACCTACAATGGAATCCTCAAGTTCAAGCATAAATCCTTCACATAATCTTCCCCTAATCAGTTTTAGGTTGAAGATAACAAGAATTACTCACCTTAATCTGTAATTAAAATCAAAACCCAATTCTCTTTTTCCTTCTTCTCCTCTTCTTCTTCTTCTTCTTTTTTCTTCTTCTTCTTCTTCTTCTTCTTCTTCTTCTTCTTCTCCTCCTCCTCCTCCTTCTTCTCTCTCCTCTCTTCTCTCTGTGCAAGAAGTGTGGTGGGTTGGGGGAAAGAAGAGTAGATAAGTCCCCCCTTAATTCCACTTGATTAAAAAAAAAAAATCCCCCCTTCCCTTTTCTTTTTCTTTTCCCATTTTTTTCACCTCCTTTTCCTTTTCTCTTTTTCTTGGGTCCAAATACCTTATCCCCCTTTTCCTCTTCTTGATTTTGGTACAAGTATTATTAACAAAGAATCCACCTATTTATTCGCCAAACATAATAATACTAACACAAACTCAAGCACATACATACATATTAAACATAGATAACACAAAATATGCACATAAAATATAAATTACCACATAAGTCAAAATTATCAAATAAATTTTGGGGTATTACAGCCTTCCCCCCATAAAATAAGCTTCGTCCTTGAAACTTATCATCACCGAGTTTCTAATTTGAAGTTCTATCCATGTCAAACAAAATCATAATGCAAATCACACAAACACGGCGTTCGCACAAAACACACGTAGCTCAGATACTCGCACATCATCAAACAAATAGTCAATCACATGCGCATACAAGCCCTATAGGTCAGACCTTGTAGGATTATTGCTTTGACACCACTTCTGTAATACCCTGCCTGATGAGGGCAGGCGCGTCACCGCCATGGATGTTCGATTAGAAACACCCACAGTGCTATCTAAACACCTTGACCATAATTAATCTGTTAATAGGCGATAGCAGCGAAACTTTTTATCGAACTCTAAATAAAGTTTGGCAGGGCAATTCTAAAACATGCATTACATACATATTTAAAAAATATTCTTAATAGTCTTACACATAGGCGAACCAAAAATACATTCAAAACTATATTTGCTAAACATAATACATAACATAAACGTACAACGAGGCCTACATTCCCATTTTGACTATCCAAGACAGTATTTAGCAAATGGCTAGCCTTCTTAGTGCTTCCATGATCTCCTTTATCTTTCCAAAAACCTAAAAAACAATGAGGTCATGAGCTTCCCGAGCCTAGTGCATAACCCTTACCTTTCCCGTTGTTACACTTTGCACATTAATTAGTTAACACATAATCACACAGTCCACGTATCTTATGACATATAGACAGAACATAGCATATGGCATATAGAAGGCGGCATAAGAACATCCTCATGCTTTAGAAATCGAAATAAACTCATATCCTTCACATCTAACACGTTCCCCAACTTCACAAACACACACACCCATACATTTATGTTATGAGGTAGGTAATTAGGCTAACTTAGTCGTACCTGTCCCATACCAGGTACGTTTTAAGGACTCTCGTTTTCACTCAAGTTCTTTAACAAGCTTTGCTATTAGTCTATTCACTAAACTAACCATAGTTGTCCCATACACCATTTCTTTTGAGCTCCTAATCCTCATTGTAGTCCAAAAGAAAGCACGGCATGTTAAGTCAAGCTAATCGCCCATCCGTAACCATACTTAACGCATACATAAAGCATATTCCTTACAAAAGTTCATATACTTGCTATGAACATATAATATATTTCATTAAACAAACTTGTTAATGACATATATAATTAAAATCCATCACTATCTCATAAATATCCTAAACGAACTTCCAGATTCAAATCTAAGTTCAAAATTGAAATCATTTCCAAAATCCAATTTCATAACGTACCCAAAGTTCAAATCCAAGCCAATTACCATTTTCATAACATATCACACATTCTTAACTGGATGTAAAACTTTTTAGTTTAGGGAAACAACTCATGACTCACACAAAGAAAAATCATAATATAAGTTTGACAAACACATCCTAGTGGCCTAGCCGTAACTCATCCATATGGTTCCAACTGATGTTCGACCAGCTGCAATGCATTTATATGGTGCCAACCAAACACCCAACACTCTAAAGCATGTAGATGTCCTTAAATCACAAACTGTTGAGTCACATTCACATCTTGGAGTACCAAGGACCTATAAAGCTCCCAAATAACACAAACGGAAGAGTCAATTGGCGGATCGAGTAGCGCCCACTCAAGGCACCAACCAATGACTCATATAGCTCCAAACACAAAGACAACTACTCTTAAGGCCATAGCTCTAGAACGCTTTGTAATAGCCCTAAGTAAGACATGACTTCTTTTCCCAAAAAAAATGCAACTTAGTTATGTCATACTCGTATTACCATAACTTATTATCTTCAAAGAAACTCTTATTCACATCATATACCATAATATAACCAAGACATAATCTAACTCCAGACGGTTTTTACGAATTTTCTATAGTTCAACACACAACCAAAATATCTATGAAGCTCGACAATGGCCTTTCCAAGTCTAATTTACGGATTAAACATACATATAGTCCATGATTACACTAAACAAGATAATTTGACTCAAAACTTCATAACTCAGAGAATGCATATCCAATCTTTATGAAATTTTGCAAGAAATCGATACAAAATATATAGATTCTGACATAAAAATTTCAAGATTTTTCGCTAAGCCAATAATTCCCAGAAATTCAAACAGCAAGCTGCAATGATCAAAAATCTGAAAACTTAAATTCAAAAATTCATAACTTATCACATGCACAACTAAAATTCACAAAAATTTACAAGAAATCACCCAAAATCATGAGGAATCTAAAGTAATATTTTCATAATTTTTCTCCAAACAAATCTTCAAAACAAATTAAAACAATAATCGAAACTATACACCGAAACAGGGCAGTTTCAATTAAAAATTCATAACTCCTAAAATACACATCCAAAATTCATGAACATTTACAACAAATTTCCATGCATTATCTATATTCTACAGTAAAATTTTCAAAATTTTTCAAGCACACTATGATTCGTAAAAATTTAAATAGTACAGGAATTCTATCAAAATTTGAAAATTAATCTTGTTTTCTACCATTTTGTTCTTCCAATACAAGAAATTAAACTAAATATCCATAGTTCATCATATATATAAACAAACTCTCAGTATATCTATCAATTTTCAGCATCCACATAACTCAAAAATTACAAAATATGAAAATTTTAGGATAGGTTTCTACCAATTAAAATTAGTTTTTGAATCTGTCAAACCTTAAAAACATCAAATTCATAGTTTCAACCTTCAATGGAATCCTCAAGTTCAAGCATAAATCATTCAAATAATCTTCCCCTAATCAGTTTCAGGCTGAGGAAAATAAGAATTACTCACCTCAATCTGCAATTGAAATCCAAACCTGATTCTCTTTTTCCTTCTTCTTCTTCTTCTTTTTCTTCTTCTTCTACTTCTTCTCCTTCTTCTCTCTCCTCTCTTCTCTCTACGCGTGAAGTGTGGTGGGTTGGGGGAAAGAAGAGTAGTTAAGTCCCCCCTTAATTCCACTTCATTAAAAAAAAAACCCCCCTTCCCTTTTCTTTTTGTTTTCCCTTTTTTTGCCGCCTTTTCCTTTTCTCTTTTTTTTTTTTGGCGTCCAAATACCTTATCTCCCTTTTCCTCTTTTTGATTTTGGTACAAATACTATTAACAAGGAATGCATCTATGTATTCCCCAAACATAATAATACCAAAACAAACTCAAGCACATATATACGTATTAAACATAGATAACATAAAATATGCACATAAAGTATAAATTACCACATAAGTCAAAATTAGCAAAGAAATTTCGGGATATTACAGTCTTCCTCCTCCTTAAAATAAGTTTTGGGCTAGAAACCTATCTTCACCGAGTTTCTAATCTCAAGTTCCATCCACATCAAACAAAATCATAATGCAAATCACATAAACACGGTGTTCGTGTGAAACAAACTCAAGCCCTATAGGTTAGAGGTCACAGGATTATCGCTCTGATACTACTTCTGTAACGACCCGCCCGATTGGTTAGGCACGTCACTGCCATGGATGTTTGATTAAAAACACCCACAAGGTTATCTAAACTTCGTAGCCATAATTAAATGGATAATAGGCAATAGCGGCAGAAGTTTTTATCAAAATCTAACTAAATTTAGGCAGAGCGATTCTAAAACATACATTACATATATACTTAAACCATATTCTTAATAGTCTTCCACATAGGCGAACCAAAAATACATTCAAAACTGTATTTCCTAAATATAATCCACAACATAAACATACAACGAGGCTTGCATTCCCATTTCGACTATCCAAAAGAGTATTTAGCAAATGGGTAGCCTTTTTAGTGCTTCCATGATCTCCTTTATCTTTCTGAAAACCTGAAAAATAGTGAGGTCATGAGCTCCTTGAGCCCGGTCAATAACCCTTACCTACCCCGTTGTTACATTTTGCACATTAATCGGTTAACACATAATCACACAGTATATGTACCTTACGACATATAGACAGAACATAGCATATGGCATATAGAAGGTGACATAAGAACGTGCTCGTGCTTCAGAAATCAAAATAAACTCATATCCCTCACATCTAACGCGGTCCCAAACTTTACAAACACACATACCCCCACATTTATATTATGAGGTAGGCAATTAAACTAACTTAGTCGTACCTGTCCCATATTAGGTACGTTTCAAGGACTCTCGTTTTCACTCAAGTCCTTGAACAAGCTTTGCTATTAGTCTATTCACAAAACTAGCCATGATTGTCTCATACTAACTATGTCTTTTGAGCTCTTGATCCTAATTAGAGTCCAAAAGATAGCACAGCCTGCTAAGTCAAGCTAATAGCCCACCCATAACCATACTTGATGCATACATAGAGCATATTCCTTGCAAAAGTTCATACACTTGCTATAAACATATAACATATTTCTTTAAACAAACGTGTCAATGACATGCATACTTAAAATCCATCACAATCTCGTGAATATCCCAAACGAGCGTCCAAATCCAAATCTACAGTTCAAAATTCAAATCCAAGCCAAAATCTAACTTTATAACATATCCAAAGTCCAAATCCAAGCCAATTACCATTTTCATAATATATCACATATTCTTAACTGAATGCAAAACTTTTTAGTTTAGGAGAAATCAATACATGACTCACACGACGAACCATCATAAAATAAGGGTGACAAACACATCCTGGGGGCCCAAGTCGCCCATCTGCAACTTATTTATATGGTTCTAACCGATGGTTGACTAGTTGTAGTTCATTCATATGGTACCAACCAAGCACCCAATACTCTAAAGTACGTAGAAGTCCTTCAATCACAAACCGTTGAGTCACGTTCACAACCTGGAGTACCAGGGACCCATGCAGCTCCCAAATAACACAAACTAAACAGACAACTGGCGGATCGAGCAGCGCCCACTGAAGGTACCAACAAACAACGCATACAGCTCTAAATACAAAGACAACTACTTTTATGGTCATAGCTCTAGAACGCTCCATAATAACCCTAAGTAAGACATGACTTCTTTTCCCAAAAGAAATGCAACTTAGTTATGCCATACTCGTATTACCATAACTTATTATCTTCCAAAAAAACTCGTATTCACATCATATATCAAAATATTACCAAGACATAATCCAACTCCAGATGGTTTTTACAAACTTTCTATAGTTCAACACCAAATCAAAACATTTAGGAAGCTCAACAATGGCCTTTCCATATTTAATTTACGGGTTAAACATACAAATATTCCACGATTACACTAAATAAGATACTTTGACTCAAAAATTCATAACTCAAAAAAATGCACATTCAATCTTCACGAAATTTTGCAAGAAATTGAAAAATAATATGTAAATTCTAACATAAAAATTTCAAGGTTTTTCTCCTTGCCAATAACTCCCAGAAATTCAAACGGTAAACCAAAATTATGAAAAATTTGAGAATTACGCTCAAAAATTCATAACTTATAGCATACACAATCAAAATTCACAAAACTTTATAAGAAATCATCCAACAACATGAGGAATCTACAGTAACATTTTCATAATTTTTCTCCAAGCGGATCTCCAAAATAAATTAAAACAATAATCAAAACGATACACCAAAATAGGGCAGTTTCAATTAAAAATTCATAACCCCTAAAATACACATCCACAATTCATGAAAATTTACAACAAATTTCCACATATCATTGAGTTTCTACGATGAAAATGTACAAATTTTTCAAATATTCAATAATTCGTAAAAATTCAAACAGGACATAAATTCTGTCAAAATTGAAAAATTAATCTTGTTTTCTACCATTTTGTTTTACCAATACAAGCAATTAAACTAAATATCCATAGTTCATCACATATAATCAAACGCACATTATATCTATTAATTTTCAACATCGACATAACCCAAAAATCACAAATAAATATGAAACTTTTAGGGTGGCTTTCCCCCCATTGAAATTAGTTTTGGAATTTATCAAACCCTAAAAACATCAAATTCATAGTTTCAACCTTCAATGGAATCCTCATGTTTAAGCATAAATCCTTCAAATAATCTTCCCCTAATGAGTTTTAAGCTGAGAAAAATAAGAAACCTTAATCTGCAATTAAAATCAAAACCCGATTCCCTTTTTCCTTCTTCTTCTTCTTCTTCTTCTTCTTCTTCTTCTTCTTCTTTTTCTTCTTCTTCTTCTTCGTCTCTTTCTTCTCTCTCCTCTCTTCTCTCTACGCATGAAGTGTGGTGGGTTGCGGGAAAAAAGAGTAGTTAAGTCCCCCCTTAATTCCACTTGATTAAAAAAAAATCCCCCCTTCTCTTTTCTTTCTCTTTTCCCTTTTTTTTGCCTACTTTTCCTTTTCTTTTTTTTTTTTTTTTTGGGTTTCAAATACCTTATCTCCCTTTTCCACTTTTTAATTTTGGTACAAATACTATTAACAAGAAATGCATCTATTTATTCCCAAAACATAATAATACTGACACAAACTCAAGCACACACATACATATTAAACATAGATAACACAAAATATGCACATAAAGTATGAATTACCACATAAGTCAAAATTCGTAAAGAAATTTTGGGATATTACAGTCTTCCCCCCTTAAAATAAGCTTTGTCCTCGAAACTTATCATTACCAAGTTTCTAATCTCAAGTTCCATCCACGTCAAACAAAATCATAATGCAAATCACATAAACATGGCATTCACGTAAAACATACGTTGCTCAGATAATCGCACATTATCAAACAAATAGTCAATCACATGTGCATATAAGCCCTATAGGTCAGAGGTCCCTAGATTATTGCTATGATACTACTTCTATAACGACCTGCCCGATAGGGTAGGCGAGTCACCGCCGTGGATGTTTGATTAGAAACACGCACAAGGTTATCTAAACTTCTTAGCCATAATTAAACGGATAATAGGCAATAGCAGAAGAAGTTTTTATCAAAATCTAACCAAAGTTGGGTAGAGCAAATTCTAAAACATGCATTACATACATACTTAAATCATATTCTTAATAGTCCTCCACATAAGAGAACCAAAAATACATTCAAATTTTTATTTCCTAAAGATAATCCACGACATAAACATACAACGAGGCCTGCACTCCCATTTCGACTATCCAAAAGAGTATTTAGCAAATGGCTAGCCTTCTTAGTGCTTCCATGATCGACTTTATCTTTCTAAAGACCTGAAAAATGAAAAGGTCATGAGCTCCCCGAACCCGGTGATTAACCCTTAACTTCCCCGTTGTTACACTTTGCACATTAATCGATTAACATATAATCACACAGTACACGTACCTCATGACATATAGACAGAACACAGCATCTGGCATATAGAAGGTGAAACAAGAACGTGCTCGTGCTTCAGAAATCGAAATAAACTCTTATCCTTCACATCTAACATGTTTCCAAACTTCACAAACACACCCACCCACACATTTATGTTATGAGGTAGGCAATTAGACCAACATAGTTGTGCCTGTCCCATACTAGGTATGTTTTAAGAACTCTCGTTTTCACTCAAGTCCCTAAACAAGCTTTGCAGTTAGTCTATTCACTAAACTAACCATGGTTGTCCCATACCAACCATGTCTTTTGAGCTCCTTACAAAAGTTCATATACTTGCGATAAACATATAACATATTTCTTTAAACGAACTTGTCAATGACATGTGTGCTTAAAATCCATTGCAATCTTGTAAATATCCCAAATGAGCTTCCAAATCCAAATCTGAGTTTAAAATTCAAATCCAAGCCAAAATCCAACTTCATCACGTATCCAAAGTCCAAATCCAAGCCAATTACCATTTTCATAACATAGCGGACATTCTTAACTGAATACAAAACTTTTAGTCTAGGGGAAATCAAGACATGACTCACACAAAGAACCCTCATAATATAAGGGTGACAAACACATCCTGGGGGCCCATCTGTAACACATTTATATGGTTTTAACCAACGGTGGACCAGCTGTAACTCATTCATATGGTACCAACCAGGCACCGAATACTCTAAAGTATGTAAATGTCCTCAAATCATAAACAGTTGAGTCACATTCACATACTTGAGTATCAGGGACCCATACAGCTCCAAAATAACACAAACTGAAGAGTCAATTAGCAGATCGAGCAGCACCCACTCAAGGCACCAACCAACGACTAATACAGCTCCAAACACAAAGATAACTATTTTTGTGGGCATAGCTCTAGAACGCCTTGTAATAGCCCTAAGTAAGACATGACTTCTTTCCCTAAAAAAAAAAATGTAACTTAGTTATGTCATACTCGTATTATCATAACTTATTATCTTCAAAGAAACTCTTATTCACATCATATACCAGAATATAACCAAGACATAATCCAACTCCATATGGTTTTTACAAACTTCCTATAGTTCAACACAAAATCGAAATATTTAGGAAGCTCAACAATGGCCTTTCCACATTTAATTTACAGATTAAACATACAAATAGTCCATAATTACACTAAACCAGATAATTTGAGTCAAAAATTCATAACTCAGAGAATGCACATCCAATCTTCACGAAATTTTGTAAGAAATTGACAAATCATATGTAGGTTCTAAAATAAAATTTTTAACATTTTTCTCCAGGTCAAAAATTCCAAGAAATTCAAATGGTAAACCAAAATTATGAAAAATCTGAGAATTAAGCTCAAAAATTCATAACTTATGGCATACACAATCACAATTCACAAAAATTTACAAGAAATCACCCAACATCATAAGGAATCTACAGCAGCATTTTTATAATTTTTCTCCAAGCAGATCTTCAAAACAAATTAAAACAATAACCGAAACTATACACTAAAACAGGGCAGTTTCAATTAAAAATTCATAACTCCTAAAATACACATCCAAAATTTAAGAACATTTACAGCAAATTTTCATGGATCATCGAGATTCTACAATAAAAATGTCAAAATTTTTTAAACATCCAATAATTTGTAAAAATTCAAACAGTGCACGAATTCTGTCAAAATTCAAAACTTAATCTTGTTTTCTACCATTTTGTTCTTCCAATACAAGCAATTAAACTAAATATCCATAGTTCATCATATATAGAAACAAACTCACATCGTATCTATCAATTTTCAACATCCACATAACTCAAAAATCACAAAAAAATATGAAACTTTTTGGGTGGGTCTCTACCCATTAAAATTAGTTTTCGAATTTGTCAAACCCTAAAAACATCAAATTCATAGTTTCAACCTTCAATGGAATCCTCAAGTTCAAGCATGAATCCTTCAAATAATCTTCCCCTCATCTATTTTAGGCAGAGGAAAATAAGAATTACTCACCTTAATCTGTAATTAAAATCAAAACCCGATTCTCTTTTTCCTTTGTCTTCTTTTTCTTCTTCTTCTTCTTCTTCTTCTTCTTCTTCTTCCTCCTCCCCTTCTTCTCTCTTCTCTCTTCTCTCTACGCATGAAGTGTGGTGGGTTGGGAGAAAGAAGAGCAGTTAAGTCCCCACTTAATTCCACTAGATTTTAAAAAAAAAAAAATCCCCACTTCCTTTTTCTTTCTCTTTTCCCTTTTTTTCGGCTCCTTTTTCTTTTCTCTTTTTTTTGGGGGGGTCCAAATACCTTATCTTCCTTTTCCTCTTTTTGATTTTGGTACAAATACTATTAATGAGGAATGCATCTATTTATTCCCCAAACATAAGAATACTAACACAAACTCAAGAACATACATACATATTAAACAAAAATAACACAAAATATGCACATAAAATATGAATTACCATATAAGTCAAAATTAGCAAAGAAATTTCGGGGTGTTTCTATCTTCCACCCTTAAAATAAGTTTCATCCTCGAAACTTATCACCACCGAGTTTCTAATCTCAAGTTCCGCCCACGTCAAACAAAATCATAATGCAAATCACATAAACACGGCGTTCACATAAAACACACGGAGCTCAGATAATCGCACATCATCAAACAAATAATCAATCACATGTGCATACAAGCCCTATAGGCCAGAGGTCGCAGGATTATTACTCTGATACAACTTCTGTAATGGCCCACCCGATGGGGCAAGCGTGTCACCGCCGTGGATGTTTGATTAGAAGCACCCACAAGGCCACCTAAACTTCTCAACCATAATTAACCTGTTAGTAGGGGATAGCCGCGGAAGTTTTCATCAAAGTTTAACTAAAGTTGGGTAGAGCGATTCTAAAACATGCATTACATGTATACTTAAACCATATTCTTAATAGTTTTCCACATATGCCAACCAAAAATACATTCAAAACTATACTTCTGAAGCATAGTCCATAACATTAACATACAATTAGGCCTGCATTCCCATATCGACTATCCAAAAGAGCATTTAGCAAATGGCTAGCCTTCTTAGTGCTTCCATGATCTCCTTTATCTTTCCGAAAACCTGCAAAATGGTAAGATCATGAGCTTCAGGAGCCCGGTGAATAATCCTTACCTTCCCTGTTATTACACTTTGCACATTAATCGGTTAACACATAATCACACAGTACAAGTACCCTATGACATATAAACAGAACATAGCATAAGGTATATAGAAGGTCACATAAGAATGTGATAGTGCTTCAAAAATCGAAATAAACTCATATCTTTCACATCTAACATGTTCCCAAACTTCACAAACACACGCACCCACAAATTTATGTTATGAGGTAGGCAATTAAACTAACTTAGTTGTACCTGTCCCATCCCATGTACATTTCAAGGACTCTCGTTTTCACTCAAGGCACTAAACAAGCTTTGCTATTAGTTTAATTACTAAAGTAACCATAGTTGTCCCATCGCAACCATGTCTTTTGAGCTCCTAATCCTCATTGGAGTCCAAAAGAAAGCACAGCCTACTAAGCCAAGCTAATAGCCTGCCTATAACCATGCTTGATGCATACATAAAGTATATTCCTTGCAAAAGTTCATATGCTTACTATAAACATATAACATATTTCTTTAAACGAACTTGTCAATTACATGTATACGTAAAATCCATCGCAATCTCGTAAATATCCCAAATGAGCATCCAAATCCAAATCTAAGTTCAAAATTCAAATCCAATCCAAAATCCAACTTCATAACATTTCCAAAGGCTAAATCCAAGCCAACTACCATTTTCATAACATATCATACATTCTTAACTGAATGCAAAATTTTTAATTTAGGGGAAATCAAGACATGACTCACACAAACAATCATTACAATACAAGGGTGACAAACACATCCTAGGGGCCCATCTGCAACTCATTCATATGGCTCCATCCGATGGTCGACCAGCTGCAACTCATTCATATGGTACCAACTAGGTACCGAATATTCTAAAGTACGCAGATGTCCTCAAATCACAAACAGTTGAGTCACATTCACACCCTGGAGTACTAAGGACCCATACAGCTCCCAAATAACGCAAACTGAAGAGTATTTTGGCGGATTGAGTAGCACCCACTTAAGGTACAAACCAACGACTCTTATAGCTCTAAACACAATGACAACTACCTTTATGGCCATAGCTCTAAAACGCTCTGTAATAGTCCTAAGTAAGACATGACTTCTTTCCCCAAAAAGAATGCAACTTAGTTATGTCATACTCATATTAGCATAACTTATTATCTTCAAAGAAACTCTTATTCACATCATATACCAAAATATAACCAAGACATAATCCAACTCCAGATGATTTTTACAAATTTCCTATAGTTCAACACAAAAATCGAAATATTTATGAAGCTCAACAATGGCCTTTCCATATTTAATTTACCGAATAAACATACAAATAGTCCATAATTATACTAAACAAGATAATTTGACTCGAAAGTTCATAACTTAGAGAATGCACATCCAATCTTCAAGAAATTTTGCAGAAAATTGATAAATAATACATAGCTTCTAACATAAAAATTTCAAGTTTTTCTCCAGGTCAATAATTCCCAAAAATTCAAACAGTAAACCAAAATTATCAAAAATCTGAGTATTAAGTTCAAAAATTCATAACTTATAGCATACACAATTAAAATTCACAAAAATTTGCAAGAAATCACCCAATATCATGAGGAATCTATAGTAATATTTTCATAATTTTTCTCCAAGCAGATCTTCAAACCAAATTAAAACAACAATACGAAACTATATACTAAAACACCTCAATCTGCAATTAAAATTCTCTTTTTCCTTCTTCTTCTTCTTCTTTTTCTTCTTCTTCTTCTTCTTCTCCTTCGTCTTTCTCCTCTCTTCTCTCTACGCGTGAAGTGTGGTGGCTCCAGGGACAGAAGAGCAGTTAAGTCCCCCCTTAATTCCACTTTATTAAAAAAAAAAAAAATCCCCCCTTCCATTTTCTTTTTTCTTTTTCCTTTTTTTCGCCTCCTTTTCCTTTCCTCTTTTTTTTGGGCTCGAAATACCTTATCTCCCTTTTCCTCTTTTTGATTTTGGTACAAATACTATTGATAAGGAATGTATCTATTTATTCCCTAAATATAACAATACTAGCACAAACTCAAGCACATACATACATATTAAACATAGATAACACAAAATATGCATATAAAGTATAAATTACCACATAAGTCCAAATTAGCAAAGAAATTTCGGGGTATTATAGTCTTTCCCCCTTAAAATAAGTTTCATCCTGGAAATTTATCATCACCGATTTTCTAATCTCAAGTTCCATCCACATCAAACAAAATCATAATGCAAATCACATAAACACAGCATTCGCGTAAAACACACATGGTCAAATAATCGCACATCATCAAAGAAATAGTCAACTGCATGCGCGTACAAGCCCTATAGGTCAAAAGTCGCAGGGTTATTGCTCTGACACCACTTCTGTAACGCCCCGCCCGATGGGGCAGGTGCATTACCGCCATGGATGTTTAATTAGAAACACCTACAAGGCTATCTAAACTTCTTAACCTATTAATAGGCGATAGCAGCTTAAGTTTTTATCGAAATCTAACTAAAGTTGGACAGAGCGAATCTAAAACATGCATCACATATATACTTAAACCATATTCTTAATAGTCTTCCACATAAGCGAACCAAAAATACATTCAAAATTGTATTTTCTAAACATAATCCATAACATAAACGTACAACGAGGCCTACATTCCCATTTTGACTATCTAGAAGAGTATTTAGCAAATGGCTAGCCTTTTCAGTGCTTCCATGATCTCCTTTATCTTTCAAAAAACCTGAAAAATGGTGAGGTCATGAGCTCCTCGAGCCCCGTGAATAACCCTTACCTTCCCCGTTGTTACACTTTGCACATTAATCAGTTAACACATAGTCACACAGTACACGTACCTTATGACGTATAAACAGAACACAGCATATGGCATATAGAAGGTGACATAAGAACGCGCTCGTGCTTCAGAAATCAAAATAAACTCTTATCCTTCACATTTAACGCGGTCCCAAACTTCACAAACACACATACCCCCACATTTATATTATGAGGTAGGCAATTAAGCTAACTTAGTAGTACCTGTCCCGTACCAGGTACGTTTCAAGGACTCTCGTTTTCACTCAAGTCCTTGAACAAGCTTTGCTATTAGTCTATTCACTAACCATGGTTGTCCCATACCAACCATGGCTTTTGAGCTCCTAATCCTTATTGGAGTCCAAAAGAACGTACAACCCGCTCAATCAAGCTAATAGCCTGCCCGTAACCATACTCGATGCATACATAGAGCATATTCCTTGCAAAAGCTCATATACTTGCTATAAACGTATAACATATTTATTTAAACGAACGTATCAATGACATGTATACTTAAAATCCATGGCAATCTCGTAAATATCCCAAACTAGCTTCCAAATCCAAATCCACAGTTCAAAATTCAAATCCAAGCTAAAATCCAACTACATAACGTATCCAAAGTCCGAATCCAAGCCAATTACCATTTTCATAACATATCACACATTCTTAACTAAATGCAAAACTTTTTAGTTTAGGGGTAATCAACACATGACTCACACAACGAACCATCACAATATAAGGCTAACAAACACATCCTAGGAGCCCAGCTGCAACTCATTCATATGGTTCCAACCTACGTTTGACCAGCTGTAACTCATTCATATGGTACCAACGAAGCCCCCAATACTCTAAAGTACATAGATGTCCTCAAATCACGAGCCGTTGAGTCACATTCACATCCTGGAGTACTAGAGACCCATGCTATTCCCAAATAACACAAACTAAAGAGTCAACTGGCGGATCGAGCAGCGCCCACTGAAGGTATCAACCAACGACGCATACAGCTCCAAATATAAAGACAACTACTTTGATGGCCATATCTCTAGAACACTTTGTAATAGCCCTAGGTAAGACATGACTTCTTTCCCCCAAAAAAATGCAACTTAGTTATGTCATACTCTTATTGCCATAACTTATTATCTTCAAAGAAACTCTTATTCACATCATATACCAAAATATAACCAAGACATAATCCAACTCTAGATGGTTTTAACAAACTTCCTATAGTTCAACACAAAATCGTAATATTTAGGAAGCTTAGCAACGGCGTTTCCATATTTAGTTTACGGATTAAACATAGAAATAGTCCATAATTACACTAAACAGGAGAATTTGACTTAAAAGTCCATCACTCAGAGAATGCACATGCAATCTTCAAGAAAGTTTGTAGGAAATTGACAAATAATATATCGATTCTAACATAAAAATTTTAAGGCTTTTCTCTAGGTCAATAATTCCCAAAAATTCAAACAGTAAACCAAAATTATCAAACATTTGAGAATTAACCTCAAAATTCCATAACTTATAGCATACAAAATCAAAATTCACAAAAATTTACAAGAAATCACCCAATATCATGAGGAATCTACATTAATATTTTCATAATGTTTCTCTAAGCAGATCTTCAAAACAAATTAAAACAATAATACGAAACTATACACACAAACAGGGCAGTTTCAATTAAAAATTCATAACTCTTAAAATACGCATCCAAAATTCATGAAAATTTGCAGCAAATTTTCACACATCATCGAGGTTCTGCAATAAAAATGTCAGAATTTTTCAAACATCCAATAATTCACAAAAATTCAAGCAGTATAAGAATTATGTCAAAATTCAAAAATTAATCTTGTTTTCTACCATTTTGTTCTTCCAATACAAGTAATTAAATTAAATATCCATAGTTCATCATATATAAAAACAAACTCACATCATATCTATCAATTTTCAACATCCACATAACCCAAAAATCACAAATAAATATGAAACTTTTAGGTTGGTTTCTACCCATTAAAATTAGTTTTTGAATCTATCAAACCCTAAAAATATCAAATTCATAGTTTCAACCTCCGATGGAATCCTCAAGTTCAAGCATAAATCCTTCAAATAATCTTCCCGTCATCTTTTTTAGGCTAAGGAAAATAAGAATTACTCACCTTAGTCTACAGGTAAAATCAAAACCCGATTCTCTTTTTCCTTCTTCTTCTTTTTCTCCTTCTTCTTCTTCTCCTTCTTCTCTTTCCTCTCTTCTCTACGCGTGAAGTGTGGTGGGTTAGGGGAAAGAAGAGCAGTTAAGTCCCCCTCTTAATTCCACTGGATAAAAAAAATCCCCACTTCCCTTTCCTTTCTCTTTTCCCTTTTTTTCGCCTCCTTTTCCTTTTCTCTTTTTTTTTCTGTCCAAATACCTTATCTCCCTTTTCCCCTTTTTGATTTTGGAGCAAATACAATTAACAAGGAATGTATCTATTTATTTCCCAAACATAAGAATACTAACACAAACTCAAGAACATACATACATATTAAACATTGATAACACAAAATATGCACATAAAATATAAATTATCACATAAATCAAAATTCGCAAAGAAATTTCGGGGTATTACAGTCTTCCCCCCTTGAAATAAGTTTTGTGCTCGAAACTTATCATTACTAAGTTTCTACTTTCAAGTTCCAGCCATGTCAAACAAAATCATAATGCAAATCACATAAACACAGTGTTCGCGTAAAACACACGTAGCTCAGATAATCGCACATCATCAAACAAATAGTCAATCACATGTGCATACAAGCCCTATAGGTCAGAGGTCGAAGGATTATTGCTCTGATACCACTTCTGTAACGACCCGCCTGATAGGGTAGGGCTGTCACCACCGTGGATGTTTGATTAGAAACAACCACAAGGCTATCTAAACTTGTTAACCATAATTAATCTGTTAATAGTAACTGAAGTTTTTATCGAAATCTAACAAAAGTTGGGTAGAGCTATTCTAAAACAAGCATTACATACATACTAAAGCCAAATTCTTAATAGTCTTCCACATAGGCGAACCAAAAATATATTCAAAATTGTATTTCCTAAACATAATCTATAACATAAACATACAACGAGGCCTGCATTCCCATTTCGACTATCTAAAAGAGTATTTAGCAAATGGCTAGCCTTCTCAGTGCGTCCATGATCTCTTTTATCTTTCTGAAAACTTAAAAAATGGTGAGGTCATTAACTCCCCGAGCGCGGTGAATAACCCTTACCTTTCTCCTTGTTACACACTGCACATTAATCGGTTAACACATAATTATACAGTATATGTATCTTATGACATATAGACAGAACATAACATATGGCATATAGAAGGCGACATAATAACGTGCTTGTGCTTTAGAAATCAAAATAAACTCATATCCTTCACATCTGACATGTTCCCAAACTTCACAAACACACACACCCACATATTTATGCTATGAGGTAGGCAATTAGTTGAACTTAGTCCTACCTGTCCTATGCCAGGTACATTTCAAGGACTCTTGTTTTCACTCAAGTCCCTAAACAAGCTTTGTTATTAGCATATTCACTAAACTAACCATAGTTGTCCCATACCAACCATGTCTTTTGAGCTCCTAGTCCTCATTGGAGCTCAAAAAAAAGCACATCCTGCTAAATCAAGCTAATAGCCCGCCCGTAACCATGCTTGACGCATACATAAAACATATTCCTCACAAAAGTTCATGCACTTGCCATAAACATATAACATAATTCTTTAAACGAACTTATCAATGACACGTATACCTAAAACCCATCGTATTCTCATAAACATCCCAAATGAACTTCCAAATCCAAATCTAAGTTCAAAATTCAGATCCAAGCCAAAATCCAATTTCATAATGTATCCAAAGTCCAAATCCAAGCCAATTACCATTTCCATAACATATCACACATTCTTAACCAAATGCAAAACTTTTTAGTTTAGGAAAATCAGCGCATGACTCACACAAAGAACCATCACAATATAAGGATGACAAACACATGCTGGGGGCCCAGCTGCAACTCATTCATATGGTTTCAACTGACGGTAGACAAACTGCAACTCATTCATATGGTAACAACTAACCATCCAACATTGTAAAGTACGTAAATATCCTCAAATCTCAAACTGTTGAGTCACATTCATATCCTGGAGTACTAGGGACCCATACAGTTCATAAACAACACAAACTGAAGAGTCAATTCGAGGACCGGCCAGCGCCCACTCAAGGTACCAACCAATGACTCAAACAGCTCTCAACACAAAGACAACTATTTTTATGGTCATAGTTCTAGAGCGCTCTGTAATTGCCCTAAGTAATACATGACTTCTTTTCCACAAAAATGCAACTTAGTTATGTTATACTCGTATTACCAGAACATATTCACCTTAAAGAAACTCTTATTCACATCATATGCCATGACATAACCGAGACATAATCCAACTCCAGATGGTTTTTACAAACTTCCTATAGTTCAACACAAAATCAAAATATTTAGGAAGCTCGACAATAGCCTTTCCATATCTAATTTACGGATTAAACGTACAAATCGTCCATAATTACACTACACAAGATAATTTGACTCAAAAATTCATAACTCAGAGAATGCACATCAAGCATCACAAAATTTTGTAATAAATCAATAAATAATATATAGAATCTAACATAAAAATTTCCAGATTTTTCTCTAGGGTAATAATTCTCAAAAATTCAAGCAGTGAGCCACAATAATCAAAAATCTGAAAATTAAGCTCAAAAATTCATAACTTATAATATATACAACTAAAATTCACAAAAATTTACAAGAAATCAACCAATATCACAAGGAATATAAAGTAATATTTTCATAATTTTTCTCCATGCAGGTCTTCAAAAAACATTAACACAATAACTGAAACTACACGCCGAAACAGGGCAGTTTCAATTAAAACTTCATAACCCCTAAAATACACAACCAAAATTCATGAACATTTACAGCACATTTGCACCCATCATATAGATTCTACATGAAAAATTTCAAAGTTTTTCAAGCACACAATAATTCATAAAAATTTAAACAGTGCATGAATTCTATTAAAATTCAAAAATCAATCTTGTTTTCTACCATTTTGTTCTTCCAGTACAAGCAATTAAACTAAATATCCATAGTTCATCATATATATTAAAAAACTCATAGCATATCTATCAATTTTCAGCATCCACATAACCTAAAAATTACAAAAAACATGAACCTTTTAGGATGAGTTTCTATCAATTGAAATTAGTTTTTGAATCTGTCAAACCCTAAAAACATCAAATTCATAGTTTCAACCTTTAATGGAATCATCAAGTTCAAGCATAATCCTTCAAATAAACTTCCCCTAATCAGTTTTAGGCTGAAGAAAATAAGAATTACTCCCCTTAATATGCATTTAAAATCAAAATTCGATTCTCTTTTTCCTTCTTCTTCTTCTTCTTCTTCTTCTTCTTCTTCTCTCTCCTCTCTTCTCTCTATGCGTGAA
Source organism: Carnegiea gigantea (assembly GCA_029747015.1). NCBI lineage: Eukaryota > Viridiplantae > Streptophyta > Magnoliopsida > Caryophyllales > Cactaceae > Carnegiea > Carnegiea gigantea. Next base: position 521,596 of record JAKOGI010000318.1, read on the forward strand.
GTGTGGTAGGTTGGGGGAAAGAAGAGTAGTTAAGTCCCCCCTAATTCCACTTGATTAAAAACAAATCCCCCTTCCCTTTTCTTCTTCTTTTCCCTTTTTTTGGCTCCTTTTCCTTTTCTTTTTTTTTTTGGGTCCAAATACCTTATCTCCCTTTTACTCTTTTTGATTTTGCTACAAATACTATTAATAAGAAATGCATCTATTTATTCCCCAAACATAATAATACTAACGCGAACTCAAGCACATACATACATATTAAACACAGATAACACAAAATACGCACATAAAATATAAATTACCACATAAGTCAAAATTAGCAAAGAAATTTCGGGGTATTACATTCTTCCCCCCTTAAAATAAGTTTCGTCATCGAAACATATCATCACCGAGTTTTTAATCTCAAGTTCCATCTACGTCAAACAAAAACATAATGCAAATCACATAAATAAGGCGTTCACGTAAAACACACGTAGCTCAGATAATCGCACATCATCAAACAAATAGTCAATGACAAGCGCATAAAAGCCTTCTAGGTCAGAGGTCGTAGGATTATTCCTATGATACCACTTCTACAATGCCCTGCCCGATGGGCAGGTGCATCACCGCTGTGGATGTTTGATTAGACACACCCACAAAGCTATCTAAACTTCTTAACCATAATTAATCTATTATTAGGTAATAGCAGCTGATGTTTTTATCGAAATCTAACTAAAGTTGGGCAGAGCTATTCTAACACATGCATTACATACACACTTAAACCATATTCTTAATAGTCTTCCACACAGGCGAACCAAAAATACATTCAAAACTGTATTTTCTGAACATAATCCATAATACAAACATACAACAAGGCCTGCATTCCCATTTTGACAATCGAAAAGAGTATTTAGCAAATGGCTAGCCTTCTTAGTGCTTCCATGATCTCCTTTATCTTTCTGAAAATCTGAAAAATATTGAGTTCATGAGCTCCCCGAGCCTGGTGAATAACCCTTACCTTCCCCATTGTTACACTTTGCACATTAACCGACTAACACATAATCACACAGTATACGTATCTTATGACATATAGATAGAACATAGAATATGGCATATAGAAGGTGACATAAGAACGCGCTCGTGCTTCAGAAATCGAAATAAACCCATATCCTTCACATCTAACATGTTCCTAAACTTCACAAACACACACACCCACACATTTATGTTATGAGGTAGGCAATTAGACTAACTTAGTTGTACCTACCCCATATCAGGTATATTTTAAGGACTCTCGTTTTCGCTCAAGTCCCTGAACAAGCTTTGCTATTAGTCTATTCACTAAACTAACCATGGTTGTCCCATACCAACCATGTCTTTTGAGCTCTAATCCGCATTGGAGTCCAAAAGAAAGCACAGCCTACTAAGTCAAGCCAATAGCCTACCCGTAACCGTACTTAACACATACATAAAGCATATTCCTTATAAAAGTTCATATACTTGCTATAAACATTTAACATATTTCTTTAAATGGACTTGTCAATGACATATATACTTAAAATCCATCATAATCACGTAAATATCCCAAATGAGCTTCCAAATCCAAATCTAAGTTCAAAATTGAAATCCAAGCCAAAATCCAACTTCATAACATATCCCAAGTCCAAATCCAAGCCAATTACCATTTTCATAATGTATCACACGTTCTTAGCTAAATGCGAAACTTTTTAGTTAAGGGAAATCAACACAAGACTCACACAAAGAACCATCACAATATAAGGGTGACAAACACATCCTGGGGGCCCATCTATAACTCATTCATATGGTTCCAACCGACGGTGGACCAGCTGTAACTCATTCATATGGTACTAACCAGGCCCCAGATACTCTAAAGTATGTAGATGTCCTCAAATCACAAACAGTTGAGTAACATTCATATCCTCGAGTACCAAGGACTCCTACAACTCCCAAATAACACAAACTGAAGAGTCAATTGGCGGATCGAGCAGCGCCCACTCAAGGCACCAACCAATGACTAATACAGCTCCAAACACAAAGACAACTACTTTTATGGCTATAGCTCTAGAACGCTCTGTAATAACTCTAAGTAAGACATGACTTCTTTCCTAAAAAAATGCAACTTAGTTATGCCATACTCGTATTATCATAACTTATTATCTTCGCAAAAACTCTTATTCACATCATATACCAAAATATAACCGAGACATAATCAAACTCCAGATGGTTTTTACAAACTTCCTATAGTTCAATACAAAATTAAAATATTTAGGAAACTCAACAATGGCCTTTCCATATTTGACTTGCAGAAACATACAAATAGTCCATAATTACACTAAACAAGATAATTTGACTCAAAAGTTCATGACTCGAAGAATGCATATCCAATCTTCACGAAATTTTACAGGAAATTGACAAATAATATATAGCTTCTAGCATAAAAATTTCAAGGTTTTTCTCCAGGTCAATAATTCCCAGGAATTCAAACAGTGAGCCAAAATTATCAAACATCTGAGAATTAAGCTCGAAAATTCATAACTATAGCATACACAAAATTCACAAAACTTTACAAGAAATCACCCAATATCATGAGGAATCTACCGTAATATTTTCATAATTTTTCTCTAAGCAAATCTTTAAAACAAATGAAAACAATAACCAAAGCTATATACCGAAACAGGGAAATTTCAATTAAAAATTCATAAATACTAAAATACAAATCCAAAATTCGTGAAAATTCACGGCAAATTTTCACGCATCAGCGAGATTCTACAACAAAAATGTCAGAATTTTTCAAGCATCCAATAATTCGCAAAAAATCAAATAGTACACGAATTCTATCAAAATTCAAAAATTAATCTTGTTTTTTACAATTTTGTTCTTCCAATACAAGCAATTAAACTAAATATCCATAATTCATCATATATATAAACAAACTCACATCATATCTGTCAATTTTCAACATCTACATAACCCCAAAATCACAAATAAATATGAAACTTTTAGCGTGGGCTTCTACCCATTGAAATTAGTTTTTGTATCTATCAAACCCTAAAAACATCAAATTCATAGTTTCAACCCTCAATAGAATCCTCAAGTTGAAGCATAAATCCTTCAAATAATCTTCCCCTAATCAGTTTTAGGCTGAGGAAAATAAGCCCTCACCTTAATCTGTAATTAAAATCAAAACCCGATTCTCTTTTTCCTTCTTCTTCTTCTTCTTCTTCTTCTTCTTCTCTCTCCTCTCCTCTCTTTACGCATGAAGCGTGGTGGGTTGGGGGAAAGAAGAGTAGTTAAGTCCCCCCTTAATTCCACTGGATTTTAAAAAAAAAAAATCCCCCTTCCCTTTTCTTTCTCTTTTTCCTTTTTTCGGCTCCTTTTCCTTTTCTCTTTTTTTTTGGGTTCAAATACCTTATCTCCCTTTTCCTCTTTTTGATTTTGGTACAAATACTATTAACAAGGAACGTATCCATTTATTCCCCAAACATAATAATATTGACACGAACTCATGCACATACATACATATTAAACAAAGATAACACAAAATATGCACATAAAATATAAATTACCGCATAAGTCAAAATTCGCAAAGAAATTTCGGGGTATTACAGTCTTCCCCCCCAAAATAAGTTTTGTCCTCGGAACTTATCACTATCGAGTTTCTAATCTCAAGTTCCATCTACGTAAACAAAATCATAATGCAAATCACATAAACACAGCATTCGCGTAAAACACACATAGCTCAGATAATCGCACATCATCAAACAGATAGTCAATCACATGCACATACAAGCCCTATAGGTCAAAGGTCGCAGGATTATCGCTCTGATACCACTTTTGTAATGACCCGCCCAACATGCCAGGCGCGTCACCACCGTGGATGTTCGATTAGAAACAACAACAAGGCTATCTAAACTTCTTAACCATAATTAACCGGCTAATAGGCGATAGCAGCTAAAGTCTTTATCGAAATCTAACTAAAGTTGGGTAGAGCGATTCTAAAACAAGCATTAGATACATACTTAAGCCATATTCTTAATAGTCTTCCACATAGGCGAACGAAGAATACATTCAAAATTCTATTTACCAAACATAATCCATAACATGAACATACAACGAGGCTTGTATTCTCGTGTCGACTGCTAAAAGAGTATTTAGCAAATGGCTAGCCTTCTTAGTGCTTTCATGATCTCCTTCATCTTTCCGAAAACCTAAAAAATGGTGAGGTCATGAGCTCCACGAGCCCGGTGAATGTCCCTTACCTTCCCCGTTGTCACACATTGCACATTAATCGGTTAACACAAAATCACACAGTGTATGTATCTTATGACACACAGACAGAACATAGCATATGGCATATAGAAGGTGATATAAGAACGTGCTCATGCTTCAGAAATCGAGATAAACTCATATCCTTCACATCTAACACATTCCCAAACTTCACAAACACGCACATCCACACCCACACATTTATGTTATGAGGTAGGCAATTAGACTAACTTAGTCGTACCTGTCCTATACCAGGTACGTTTTAAGGATTCTCGTTTCCACTCAAGTCCCTGAACAAGATTTGCTATTACTATATTCACTAAACTAACCATGGTTGTCCCATACTAACCATGTCTTTTGAGCTCCTAATCTTGATTGGAGTTCAAAAGAAAGCACAGACTACTAAGTCAAGCTAATAGCCTGTCCGTAACCACACTTGACGCATACATAAAGCATATCCCTTACAAAAGCTCATATACTTGCTATAAACATATAACATATTTCTTTAGACAAACTTATCAATGACACGTATACTTAAAACCCATCACAATCTCACAAATATCCCAAACGAACTTCTAAATCCAAATGTAAGTTCAAAATTCAAATCCAAGCCAAAATCCAATTTCATAAGGTGTCCAAAGTCCAAATCCAAGCCAATTACCATTTTCATAACATATCGCACATTCTTAACAAAATGAAAAACTTTTTAGTTTAGGGAAAATCAACACATGACTCACACAAAGAACCATCACAATATAAGGATGACAAACACATCTTGGGGGCCCAGTTGCAACTCATTCATATGGTTCCAATTGACGGTGGATCAGCTACAACTCATTCATATGGTACCAGCAAGGCACCCAACATTGTAAAGTACGTAGATATCCTCAAATCGCAAATTGTTGAGTCACATTCATATCTTAGAATACCAAGGACCCGTACAGCTCCCAAATAACACAAACTGAAGAGTCAATTGGAGGATCGGCCAGCGCCCACTCAAGGTGCCAACCAATGACTCACACAGCGCTAAACACAAAGACAACTAGTTCTATGATCATAGTTCTAGAACACTGTGTAATAGCCCTAAGTAAGACATGACTTCTTTCCCCAAAAAAATAAATGCAACTTAGTTATGTTATACCCGTATTACTATAACATATTCTCTTCAAAGAAATTGTTATTCACATCGTATACCATAATATAACTATGACATAATCCAACTCCAGATGGTTTTTACAAACTTACTATAGTTCCACACACGATCAAAATATTTAGGAAGCTCGACAATACCCTTTCCATATCTAATTTACGGATTAAACATACAAATAGTTCATAGTTACACTAAACAAGATCATTAGACTCAAAAATTCATAACTCACAGAATGCACATCCAATCTTCACAAAATTTTGTAGGAAATTGATAAATAATATATAGATTCTAACATAAACATTTCAAGATTTTTCTCTTCAGAAATAATTCCCAGAAATTCAAACAGTAAGCCATAATGATCAAAAATCTGAAAATTAAGTTCAAAATTTCATAACTTATAGCATACACAACTAAAATTCACAAAAATTTACAAGAAATCACCCAATGTCATCAAGAATCTAAAGTAACATTTTCATAATTTTTCTCCAAGCAGATCTTCAACACAAATTAAAACAACAACTGAAACTATACACTGAAACAGTGTACTTTTAATTAAAAATTCATAACTCCTAAAATGCACATCCAAAATTCATGAAAATGTACAGCAAATTTCCAAGCATCATTGCGATTCTACAGTAACAATTTCAAGGTTTTTCAAGCACACAGTAATTCATAAAATTTTAAAAAAGTACATGAGTTCTGTCAAAATCCGAAAATTAATCTTGTTTTCTACCATTTTGTTCTTCCAATACAGTAATTAAACTAAATATCTATAGTTCATTCATATATATAAACAAACTCGCAGTATATCTATCAATTTTCAGCATCCACAAAACCCAAAAATTACAAATAAACATAAAACTTTTAGGATGGGTCTCTACCAAGTGAAATTAGTTTTTGAATCTATCAAACCTAAAAACATCAAATTCATAGTTTTAAACTTCAATGGAATCCTCAAGTTCAAGCGTAAATCCTTCAAATAATCTTCCCCTAATCAGTTTTATGCTGAGGAAAATAAGAATTACTCACCTTAATATATAATTAAAATCAAAACCCTATTCTCTTTTTCCTTCTTCTTCTTCTTCCTTTTCTTCTTCTTCTTCCTCCTTCTTCTCTCTTCTCTCTTCTCTCTATGTGTGAAGTGTGGTGGGTTGGGGGAAAGAAGAACAGTAAGTTGCCCCCATCATTCCACTTGATTAAAAGAAAATCCCCCTTCCCTTTTCTTCCTCTTTTCCCTTTTTTTCGCCTCCTTTTCCTTTTCTCTCTTTTTTTTTGGGGTCCAAATACCTTATCTCCCTTTTACTACTTTTTGATTTTGATACAAATACTATTAACAAGGAATACATCTATTTATTCCCCAAACATAATAATACTAACACGAAATCAAGCACATACATAAATATTAAACAAAGATAACACAAAATATGCGTATAGAAGTTAAATTACCACATAAGTCAAAATTAGCAAAGAAATTTTGGGGTATTACAGTCTTCCCCCCTTTAAATAAGCTTCATCATTGAAACTTATCATCACCGAGTTTCTAATCTCAAGTTCCATCCACATCAAACAAAATCATAATGCAAATCACATAAACACTACGTTTGCGTGAAACACACATAGCTTAGATAATCGCACATCATCAAACAAATAGTCAATCACAAGCATATAAAAGCCCTATGGGTCAGAGGTCATAGGATTATTGCTCTGATACCACTTCTGTAACACCCTGCACGATGGGGCAAGCGCGTCATCGCTGTGGACGTTTGATTAGATGCACCCACAAGGTCAACTAAACTTCTTAACTATAATTAACCTGTTAATAGGCAATAGCAGCTAAAGTTTTTATCGAAATCTAACCAAAGTTGGGCGAAGCAATTCTAAAACATGCATTACATACATACTTAAAACATATTCTTAATAGTCTTCCACATAGGCAAACCAAAAATACGTTCAAAAATGTATTTTCTAAACATAATCTGTAACATAAACATACAACGTGGCCTGCATTCCCATTTCGACTGTCAAAAAGAGTATTTAGCAAATGGCTAGCCTTCTTAGTGCTTCCATGATCTCCTTTATCTTCCCGAAAACCTGAAAAATGGTGAGGTCATCAGCTCCCCGAGCCCGGTGAATGACCCTTACCTTCCCCGTTATTACACTTTGTACATTAATCGGTTAACACATAATCACACAGTATATGTTTCTTATGACATATAGACAGAACATAGCATATGGCATACAGAAGGTGATATAAGAATGTGCTCATGCTTCAGAAATCGAAATAAACTCATACCCTTCACCTCTAACACATTTCCAAACTTCACAAACACACACACCCACACATTTATGTTATAAGGTAGGCAATTAGACTAACTTAGTTGTGCCTGTCCCATACCAGGTACGTTTCAAGGACTTTGGTTTACACTCAAGTCCCTGAACAAGCTTTGCTATTAGTCTATTCACTAAACTAACCATAGTTGTCCCATACCAGCCATGTCTTTTGAGCTCCTAATCCTCATTAGAGTCCAAAAGAAAGCACAGCCTGCTAAGTCAAGCTAATAGTCTGCCTATAATCATACTTAATGCATACATAAGGCATATTCCTTATAAAAATTATATACTTGCTATAAACATATAACGTACTTCTTTGAATGAAATTGTCAATGACATGTATACTTAAAATCCATCGCAATCTCATAAATATCCCAAATGACCTTCCAAATCCAAATCTAAGTTCAAAATTGCAATTCAAGCACAAATCCAACTTCATAATGTATCCAAAGTCCAAAGCCAGGCTAACTACCATTTTCATAACAGATCACACATTCTTAACTGAATGCAAAACTTTTTATTTTAGGAGAAATCAACACATGACTCATACAAAGAACCATCACAATGTAAGGGTGACAAACATATCCCAGGGGCTTAGCTGCAACTCATTCATATGTTTCCAATCGACTGTTGACTAGCTGCAACTCATTTATATAATACCAACTAGGCGCCCAATCCTCTAAAGTATGTAGATGTCCTCGACTCAAAGACAGTTGAGTCACATTCACATTTTGGAGTGCCCGAGACCCATAGAGCTCCCAAATAACACAAAGTGAAGAGTCAATTTACGGATCGAGCGGCGGCCACTCAAGATACCAATAAACGACTCATACAGCTCTAAATACAAAGATAACTACTTTTATGGCCATAACTCTAGAACGCTCTATAATAGCCCTAAGTAAGACCTGACTGCCTATACCCAAAAAAAAAAAAAAAATGCAACTTAGTTATGCCATGCTCGTATTACCATAACTTATTATCTTCAAAGAAACTCTTATTCACATCTTTTACCAAAATATAACCAAGACATAATCCAACTCCAGATGGCTTTTACAAACTTCCCATAGGTCAAGCACAAAATCGAAATATTTAGGAAGCTCAACAATGGCCTTTCCATATCTAATTTATGGATTAAACATACAAATAGTCCATAATTACACTAAATAAGATAATTTGACTCAAAAATTCATAACTCAGAGCATGTACATCCAATATTCACAAATTTTTGTAGGAAATTGACAAATAATACATAGATTGTAACGTAAAAACTTCAAGGTTTTTCTCTAGGTTAATAATTCCCAGAAATTCAAATAGTAAACCAACATTATGAAAAATTAGAGAATTAAGCTCAAAACTTCATAACTTATAGCATACACAACTAAACTTCACAAACATTTGCAAGAAATCACCCAATATCAAGAGGAATCTACAGTAATATTTTCATAATTTTTCTTCAAGGAGATCTTCAAAACAAATTAAAACAATAACCAAAAGTATTCACCAAAACAAGACAGTTTCAATTAAACATTCATAACTCTTAAAATACACATCCAAAACTTATGAAAATTTACAGCACATTTCTACACATTATCAAGATTCTAAAGTAGAAATGTTAGAATTTTTCAAACATCCAATAATTCGTAAAAATTCAAACAGTACATGAATTCTATCAAAATTCAAAAATTAATCTTGTTTTCTACCATTTTGTTCTTACAATACAAGCAATTAAACTAAATATTCTTAGTTCATCATATATATAAACAAACTCACAACGTATCTATCAATTTTCAACGTCCACATAACCCAAAAATTACAAATAAACATGAAACTTTTAAGGTGGGTTTCTATCCATTGAAATTAGTTTTTGAATCTATCGAACCCTAAAGACATCAAATTCATAATTTCAACCTTCAATGGGATCCTCAAGTTCAAGCATAAATCCTTCAAATAATCTTCCCCTAATCAGTCTTAGGTTGACAAAAATAAGAACTACTCACCTTAATATGCAATTAAAATCAAAACCCGATTCTTTTTTTCCTTCTTCTTCTTCTTCTTCTTCTTCTTCTTTTTCTTCTTATTCTTCTTCTTCCCCTTCTTCTCTCTCCTCTCTTCTCTCTATGCATGAAGTGTGGTGGGTCGGGTGAAAGAAGAGCAGTTAAGTCCCCCCTTTAATTCAACTTGTTAAAAAAAAATCCCCCCTTCCCTTTTCTTTCGCTGTTCCTTTTTTTTCGTCCCCTTTTCCTTTTCACTTTTTTTTTTAGGGCCTAAATACCTTATCTCCCTTTTCCTCTTTTTGATTTCGGTACAAATGCTATTAACAAGGAATGCATCTATTTATTCCCCAAACATAATAATACTAACACAAACTCAAGCACATACATACATAATAAACATAGATAACACAAAATATGCACATAAAATATAAATTACCACATAAGTCAAAATTCACGAAAAAATTTCGGGCTATTACAGTTTTCCCCCATTAGAATAAGTTTCGTCCTTGAAACTTATCATTATCAATTTTCTAATCTCAAGTTCCATCCACGTCAAACAAAATCGTAATAGAAATCACATGAATATGGAGTTTGCGCGAAACACACGTAGCTCAGCTAATCGCACATCATCAAACAAATAGTCAATCACATGCACATACAAGCCCTATAGGTTAGAGGTCGATGGATTATTACTTTGATACCACTTCTGTAACAACCTGCCCGATGGGGTAGGCATGCCACTGCCGCGGATGTTCGATTATAAACACCCACAAGGCTATCTAAACTTCTTAACCATAATTACCATGTTAATAGGCGATAGCAGCTGAGGTTTTTATCGAAATCTAATTAAAGTTGGGCAGAGCGATTCTAAAACATGTTTTACATACATACTTAAACTATATTCTTAATAGTTTTCCACATAGGTGAACTAAAAATGCATTCAAAATTGAATTTCCTAAACAAAATCCATAACATAAACATATAACAAGGCCTGCATTCCCATTTCGATTATCCAAAAGAGTATTCACCAAATGGCTAGCCTTCTTAGCCCTTCCAAGATCCCCTTTATCTTTCCAAAAACTTGAAAAATGGTGAGGTCATGAGTGCCCCGAACCCAGTGAATAACCCTTATCTTCCCAGTTGTTATACTTTGCAGATTGATCAGTTAATATATAATCACACGGTACATGTATCTTATGACATATAGACAGAACATAGCATATGGCATATAGAAGGTGACATAAGAACGTGCTCGTGCTTCAGAAATCGAAATTAACCCATATCCTTCACATCTAACATGTTCCCAAAGTTCATAAACACACACACCCACACATTTATGTTATGAGGTAGGCAGTTAGACTAACTTGGCCGTACTTGTCCCATATCAAGTACATTTCAAGGACTCGCATTTTCACTCATGTCCCTGAACAAGCTTTGCCATTAGTTTATTCACCAAACTAACCATGGTTGTCCCATACCAACCATATCATTTGAGCTCTTGATCCTCATTAGAGTCCACAAGTAAGTACAGCCTACTAAGTCAAGCTAATAGCCCACCCGTAACCATACTTGATGCATATATAAAGCATATTCCTTACAAAAGTTCATATACTTGCCACAAACATATAACATATTTCTTTAAACGAACTTGTCAATGACACGTCTACTTAAAAGCCATCGTAATCACATAAGTATCCCAAACGAACTTCCAAATCCAAATCTAAGTTCAAAATTCAAATCCAAGCCAAAATCCCATTTCATAATGTATCCGAGGTCCAAATCCAAGCCAATTACCATTTTCATAACATATCACAAATTCTTAACTAAATGCAAAACTTTTTAGTTTAGGGGAAATCAACACATGATTCACATAAAGAACCATCACAATATAAAGGTGACAAACACATCTTGGGGGCCCAGCTGCAACTCATTCATATGGTTCCAATCGACGGTAGACCAGCTGCAACTCATTCATATGGTACCAACCAAGCACCCAACATTATAAAGTACGTAGATATCCTCAAATCGCAAACTGTTGAGTCATATTCATGTCTTGGAGTACCAGGGCCCTATACAGCTCCCAAATAACACAAACTAAAGAGTCAATTGGAGGATCAGGCAATGCCTACTCAAGGTACAAACAAATGACTTACACAGCTCCAAACACAAAGACAGCTGCTTCTATGGCCATACTTTTAGAATGCTCTATAATAGCCCTAAGTAAGATTTGACTTCTTTCCCCAAAAAAATGCAACTTAGTTGTGTTATACTCGTATTACCATAATATATTCTCTTTAAAGAAACTCTTATTCACATCATATACCATAATGTAATCAAGACACAATCTAACTCCAGATGGTTTTTATAAACTTCCTGTAGTTCAAAACACAATTAAAATATTGAGGAAGCTCGACAATAGCGTTTCCATATCTAATTTATGGATTAAACATACAAACAGTCTATAATTACATAAAACAAGAAAATTTGACTCAAAAATTCATAACTCAGAGAATGCATATCCAATCTTCACGAACTTTTGTAGGAAATCGATAAATAATATATAGATTCTAACATAAAAATTTCAAGATTTTTCTCTGGGGCAATAATTCCCAGAAATTCAAACAATAAGCCGTAATGATCAAAAATCTGAAAATTAAACTCCAAAATTCATAACTTATAGCATACACAACTAAAATTCACAAAAGTTTACAAGAAATCACCCAACGTCGTGAGGAAACTAAAGAATATTTTCATAATTTTTCTCCAAGCAGATCTTCAGAACAAATTAAAACAATAACCAAAACTATACACTCAAACAGGGTAGTTTCAATTAAAAATTCATAACTCCTAAAATACACATCCAAAATTCATGACAATTTGCACCAAATTTTCAAGAATCATCAAGATTCTACAGTAAAAATTGCAAAATTTTTCAACCACACAATAATTTGAAAATATTAAAACAGTACACAAATTCTGTCAAAATCCGAAAATTAATCTTGTTTTCTACTATTTTGTTCTTCCAATATAAGTAATTAAACTAAATATCTATAGTTCATCATATATATAAGCAAACTCATAGTATATCTATTAATTTTTAGCATCCACATAACTCAAAAATTACAAATAAATGAAACTTTTAGGATTGGTTTCTACCAATTGAAATTAGTTTTTGAATCTATCAAACCCTAAAAACATCAAATTCATAGTTTCAACCTTCAATGGAATCCTCAAGTTCAAGCAAAAATCCTTCCAATAATCTTCCCCTAATCAGTTTTAGGTTGATGAAAATAAGAATTACTTACCTTAATCTGCAATTAAAATCAAAACCCGATTCTATTTTTCCTTCTTCTTCTTGTTCTTCTTGTTCTTCTTCTCCTTCTTCTCTCTCCTCTCTTCTCTCTATGCATGAAGTCTAGTCGGTTGGGGGAAAGAAGAGTAGTTCAATCCCCCCTTAATTCCACTTGATTAAAAAAAATCCCCCCTTCGCTTTTCTTTTTCTTTTCCCTTTTTTAGCCTCCTTTTCCTTTTCTCCTTTTTTTTTTGGAGTCCAAATACCTTATCTCCCTTTTACTCTTTTTGATTTTGGTACAAATAATATTAACAAGGAATGCATCTATTTGTTCTCCAAACATAATAATACTAACACAAACACAAGCACATACATACATATTAAACATGGATAACACAAAATATGCACATAAAATATAAATTATCACATAGGTCAAAATTAGCAAAGAAATTTCGGGGTATTACAGTCTTGCCCAAATAAGTTTCATCCTCGAAACTTATCATCATCGAGTTTCTAATCTCATGTTCTGCCCACGTTAAACAAAATCATAATGCAAATCACATAAACAAGCGTTCGCGTCAAACACACGTAGCTTAGATAATCGCACAATATCAAACAAAAAGTCAATCACATGCACATACTAGCCCCATAGGTCAGAGGTTGCAGGATTATTGCTCTGATACCACTTCTGTAACGCCCCGCCTGATGGGGCAGGCGCATCACCGCTGTAGATGTTTGATTGGAAACACTCATAAGGTAATCTAAACTTCTTAACCATAATTAACCTGTTAATAGGCGATAGCAGCTGAAGTTTTTATCGAAATCTAACTAAAGTTGGGCAGAGCGATTCTAAAACATGCATTACATACATACTTAAAGCATATTCTTAATAGTCTTCCACATAGGTGAACCAAAAATACAAAACTGTATTTCCTAAACACAATCCATAACATAAACATACAACAAGGCCTGCATTCCTATTTCGACTATCCAAAAGAGTATTTAGCAAATGGCTAGCCTTGTTAGTGCTTCCATGATCTCCTTTATCTTTCTGAAAACCTGAAAAATAATGAGGTCATGAGCTCTCCGAGCCCCATGAATGACCCTTACCTTCCCCGTTGTTATACTTCGCACATGAATCAGTTAACACAAAATTACACAGTACACATGCCTCATGACATATAGACAGAACATAGCATATGGCATATAGAACGTGACATAAGAATGTGCTCATGCTTCAAAAATCAAAATAAACTCTTATCCTTCACATCTAAGACGTTCCCAAACTTCAGAAACACACACCCCCACACATTTATGTTATAAGGTAGGCAATTACACTAAATTAGTCATATTGGTCCCGTACCAGGTACGTTTCAAGGACGGTCATTTTCTCTCAAGTTCCTGAACAAGATTTGCTATTAGTCTATTCACTAAACTGTCCATAGTTGTTCCATACCAATCATGTCTTTTGAGCTCCTAATCCTGATTGGAGTCCAAAAGAAAGCATAGCCTGCTAAGTCAAGCTAATGGCCCGCCCGTAACCATACTTGATGCATACATAAAGCGTATTCCTTACAAAAGTTTGTATACTTGTTATAAACATATAATATATTTCTTTAAACAAACTTATCAATGACATGTATACTCAAAATCCGTCGCAATCTCAAAATCTAAGTTCAAAATTCAAATCCAACCCAAAATCCAATTTCATAACATATCCAAAGTTCATATCTAAGCCAATTATCATTTTCTTAACATATAACACATTCTTAAATGAATGCAAAACTTTTTAGTTTAGGGGAAATCAACTCATGACTTACACAAAGAACCATCACCATATAAGGGTCACAAACACATCCTGGTGTGCCAGCTGCAACTCGATCATATGGTTCCAACCGATGGTGGACCAACTGCAACTCATTCATATGGTCCCAACAAGGCATCCAATACTCTACAATACGTAGATATCCTTAAATCTCAAACTATTGAGTCACATTCATATCCTGGAGTTTCAGGGACCCATACAGCTCTCAAATAACACAAATTGAAGAGTCAATTGGCGGACCGAGCAATAGCCACTCAAGGTACCAACCAACAACTCATAGCTCCAAACACAAAGACAACTACTTCTATGACCATAGCTCTAGAACGCTTTATGATAGCCCTAAGTAAGACATGACTTCTTTCCCCCCAAAAAAATGCAGCTTAGTTATGTCACACCCGTATTACCATAACTAATTATCTTCAAAGAAACTCTTATTCACAACGTACACCAAAATATAACCAAGATATAATCCAATTGTAGATGGTTTTTACAAACTTCCTATAGTTTAGCACACAATCAAAACATTTAGGAAGCTAAACAATGCCCTTTCCATATCTAATTTACGGATTAAATATGCAAATAGTCCAGAATTACACGAAACAAGATAGTTTGACTAAAAAATTCATAACTCAGCGAATGCACATCCATTCTTCACAAATTTTGTACGAAATTGACAAATAATATATGTATTCTAACATAAAATTTTCAAGATTTGTCTCCGGGCCAATAATTCCCAGAAATTCAAACAGTAAGTTCAAATTATCAAAAATCTGAGAATTAAGCTTAAAAATTCATAACTCATAGCATACACAGCCAAAATTCACAAAATTGACAAAGATCACCCAATATCATGAGGAATCCACAGAAATATTGTCATAATTTTTATAGAAAGCAGATCTTCAAAACAAATTAAAACAATAACCGAAACCATACATCAAAACAGGGCAGTTTCAATCAAAAATTCATAACTCCTAAAATACACATGCAAAATTCATGAAAATTTATAGCAAATTTCAATGCATCATCGAGATTCTCGAGTACAAATTTGAGAATTTTTTAAGCATCCAATAATTTGCAAAGATTCCAACAGTACATAATTTCTGTCAAAATCTGAAAATTAGTCTTGTTTTCTACCATTTTGTTCTTCCAATACAAGCAATTAAAGTAAATATCCATAGTTCATCATATATATAAACAAGCTCACAGCATACTATCAATTTTCAACATTCACATAATCCAAAAATCACAAATAAATATGAAACTTTTGGGGTGGGTTTCTACCAATTGAAATTAGTTTTTGAATCTATCTAACCCTAAAAACATGAAATACATAGTTTCAACCTTCAATGGAATCCTCAAGTTTAAGCATAAATCCTTTAAATAATCTTCCCTTGATCAGTTTTAGGTTGAGAAAAATAAGAATTACTTATCTTAATCTGCAATTAAAATCAAAACCCGATTCTCTTTTTTCCTTCTTCTTCTTCTTCTTCTTCTTCTTCTTCTTCTTCTTCTTCTTCTCTCTCCTCTCTTCTCTCTATGCGTGAAGTGTGGTGGGTTGGGGGAAAGAAGAGCAGTTCAATCCCCCCTAATTCCACTTGATAAAAAAAAAAAAATCCCCCCTTCCCTTTTCTTTTCTTTTCCCTTTTTTTGCCTCCTTTTCCTTTTCTCTTTTTTTTGGGTCCAAACACCTTATCTCCCTTTTCCTCTTTTTCATTTTGGTATAAATACTATTAACAAGGAATGTATCTATTTATTCCCCAAATATAGTAATACTAACACAAACTCAAGCACATACATACACATTAAACATAGATAACACAAAATATGCACATAAAATATAAATTACCACATAAGTCAAAATTAGCAAAGAAATTTCGGGGTATTACGCCGTGTCAATAATTGGACCTTATAGGTTAGGTCACACCATTGTAGAAAACTTATACAATCATCCATCGTTGAAGACCATGGTGAGGGCACAACCGTAACAAATCCTTAAACCGCTCCCAAGCCTCATAGAGTGTCTCGTCATCGCTTTGAGTAAAGTTGGTGATTTGATTTCTCAAACTTACCGTTTTGCTTGGTGGGAAGGATTTGGCAAGGAAAGCTCTAGCAAGCTCATCCCATGTGGTGATACATCCCAAAGGCAAAGAATGCAGCCATGCTCACACCTTATCCCTAAGTGAGAAGGGAAGTAGGCTCAGTTAAATAGCATCGGTTGAGACTTCGTTAAGCTTCATTGTGTCATACAGCTCTAAAAAGACCGAGATATGTAAGTTCGGGTCTTCCAAATGGGTGCCTCCAAATTGGAATTGTTGCACTATGGAAATGAGAGACAGCTTAAGCTCAAAATTATTTGCCTCAACATTAGGACGAGCGATGCTTGAGGTGATGCCTTGGACTCCTGGGGTAACAAAATCCCTAAGCGTCCTTCTTTGGTCACCTCCTCCTCCCACCATATTTGGTGAGGTTCTTTTAGCCTTGCGTCTTTATTCCTCAAGTTTTTGCTTCTTTCTCCTTAAACAGAAAATCCTCTCAATCTCAAGATCGGATTCGTATAGACATGGACTTCGCATAAACGGGGAATATTCCTACAAGCACAATCACCAACACTACCAATCCAATCAAAAAAAAGGAAAATAAAAAAATAAAACACTTAGTCAATTTCATAAGACTTACTCAATAGTTAACAATTTGGTCCCCGGCAATGGCACCAAAAACTTAACACGTCTGCAAGCGCACAGGTGTCGTAGTATAGATTAAAAGATCATCCTCAGGTCAATGACCTATTGAAATTGCTAAGCAATCAATCTTTTCAAAAAGAGTTGACTTAAATAAACCAATTAACTATTTGGAAATCAAAGTAAAACATCTAAGAATTTGATTCACCAAGAGTTGGATCATAGATTTAAGCATGCACCTTTCATGGATAGAACAATTCAAGGAATTGCAATCGAATTAAATTTAATACTTTCTCTCGAAATGAACTAAAATGCCTAAATGAATTCAACTAACACTCTCTCAAGTGTCTTTGATTTAATCCAGGTTAAAGATCTATGAATGCTAAGTCTCCTCTTAACAAGCAATTCTCTCTCGAGTTTCACTAAATCAAGTTCTATCAAGATGATCAAGTAGCAAGTTTCACCTTTCAGTACTTCACCCCACTACCTAATATAAGGAAGCAAAATTGATCAAATTTCACTCACAATGTTCCAATTTTCAAACATGAAATAAGCACAAGATTCAAGGATAAAGGATCCAACAATAATACTATGCCTAACAAATCCCTAGATTAGATAAAACTACTCACTCGTGTTTCTAAATTCAACTAAAGTAAGAGTTTAAAAGCAAATTCAAAGGAAGGAAGGAAGGAAACCTTTACAACAATGGTAACCTTTGAATTGTGCAACAATCTCAAGCTTCCAAGAGCAAGCTTTTCCCTTCTAATCGCAAAGAAAACTAAACTAAAACTTAACTAAAACTAAACTAAACTAAGCGAGATCTAAGAGTAGGTTATGGTTGCTACCAAAAAAAAGACCCCTTTTCCGCTTTGGAACATGCCTTTTAAGGAGCAAATGGATTGACCTCAGCCGCACAGCGAAGGAAGATGAAGAGGCTAGTAGTTACAGGCTTACCACGGTCTATGAAAACCACCATGGTTAGATGGTCTAAAGTCCTACAAATGTCATCAAAGAATCATACCCAAGCATAAAACGAGAATAGGAGTATAAATTATGACATTAAGCATATAATTCTCCTTAAAAATGTGGCAAAATGACCTTAAAATGATATACACTTTAAGCATGTATCACCATCATCTATGCTCCATCACTGCCAGATCACTCCTCTTCTTCTTTATCTTCACCATACACCATTTTCAGCTACCAAAAAGGAGGCAATCCAGCAGGGCTATGAAAACGGGGTAGCGAAAAGCCATGTTAGAGTTTTTTCAATTTTTCCATAGTTCATAATTGATTTAGAGTTCCATTTAGGGTTTGGTTTCGAATTTCTTCATCGCTGTTAGTTTGTTTATTTCAGATTCATTCTGTTAGTTTTTAATTTTCAAACATCGAATTAGATTCTGTTACAATATGTTTGGATTGAAGGGAGAGCAGGGAAGGAGAGGGGAATGAAGGTTATTGAACACTTATTTCCCTTGTTTGGGAATATTAAATGAGGGGGAAGGAGGGAAAACATTTCACCCTCATTCAACCCCATTCCCTCATTTTTATTCACCCTCGAAATGAGGGGAAAAGGAGGGAAAGAAAAGATTTTTAATGGTTCTCCCTTCCTTCTCCTCTTGCAACATATCCAAACAAGGTGAATACAAAACCTTCCTTTCCTTCCCATCCCCTCCATTACCTTCCCCTCCCTTCCTCCACTCTATATCAATCCAAATAATGGTTTAATATTTGGGAGTTGACTTTATGATTAATACTTAATCTAAATTTGATCTCTTTGTTCACTGAATAGTTCGATCCTCAGTTTTGACTCTGGTCTTCTTTTTTGCCTTTGACTTTGCTATTATTGGCATTGGTTGGTGATTTACAAACTAGATTTATTTACTACATTGATTGCTGTCATTAATGGAGGCGTCTTCCAGCTAGGGCTGAGCTAAAAGCAGGGATCCCTCTGCTTCGCCCCTTCCCTTTACCTGTTCATCTTCTTCATTGTACTCTGTTCTTTAATTTAATTCTTCAGGTTGTTGTTCTAATTTTGGTTGATTGTGCTATCTGGTGTTTCAACCTCCATTGATGGAGCTTTTATCTGGGCTGCTGGTACTCTGAGATCTCCACTAATGTTGATGGTTTGAATTTAGGCAGAGCTTGAATGAGCTAAAATGTCTTTGTTCTTCTATCCTTTTTTACTGATTCGCTTATTCTTAGCTTCACCTGGTTTTATTTTTGGTTGCTTTTTCTCTTTGGTTTGTTACAAGTAGTGTTCCTCTATTCAAGGAGGTTTTAGAACTTTGATTAAGCTTCTATACGCGAGAATGCATATAGCCCCTATTTTCTTTTGCATCTTGTTCTAATTCCCCCTTGTCTTTTCTCCCTCTCTAATTTTTGCTTCTTCCCTTCCTCTTGTTTTCTAGGTGTTTTCATTTCCAGGCCTAAATTTATATTATTCACTTCTAGTTTTACCAGTGTTGAGCTATCTCATTTTAATTAGTTCTCCTTTTTATTCTTGACTCAGATGTTTTGGTTGTCAATTATCATCGATCTACTTACTGAAATAAAAATCCTTGTCTATCTCATCCTTTTAGTTGATTACACTAGGAGTATGATAGATTTTGATTACTGGGGATAATGATTTACATGATTACATGAGTGCTCTTGCAGATATTTGCCTTATTTGTGTTGATATTGTGAACCATTTGTCTGTTAACTTGGACCCATAGTTTGCTTTTAATTATGAGTCAGGTAGATTTATTAGCTTTTAGTGTTATACATATGATTTAGTTCAAAACTTAGGAAATTTAATCATTTCTGACTTCATTAGATATTAACAACTTGTGACATGTGTTTTTTATAAGTATTATACAGTTAGTCTGCCTAGTTCATTATTTTACTCTCTGTGGTCCAGCAATCCATTGTACTCATGCTTTTAAGGACCTAATTTCATCCCCTTTCTTGAGGAGATGATCCTCAAGTACTATAGTGAAAGTTGTATGCTTGCGACTATATAAATTGAAAAATTACGGACACCCATTATTAAGCCAAAAAATCATGCATTGTTTTAACAATTATTTTGATTATATTTTACACATTATTGCATCTATTTTACTTTATTTTTTATCTTTTCCAGGTTAGGCATTAATAAAATAAAAAGGAGAAGACAAGTCATCAAGGCACGGGTTTTACACGCTTGGCTATAAAGACGGTCTAAAAATAATAATTATGGAAAAAATTATTTCCATAATTATTTAGTTTGGGCCAGGGTTTCAAGAGTTCGGAAAAGGCTAAAAGTCTTGAAGGAGAAGAAATCTAAGGAAGAGATGAAAGAAACCCTGACTTACCAACCCTAATCCCCCTCATTTCTAATATATACCTCCACCATAAATCAGCTCGATAAGACCCCATCCCACGCTCTATACCCCATCTCATGCTTTGCTCCTCCCTCTTCATAACCTCACCATATCACGCCTTCAATTTTCATTCAAGCCCCATCATCATCCTTCACGCTTATATTGCCACCGCCTCACTTTCATGGTTAATAATTTTTTTTTTTGGTTTTAGTTGTTATTCTTATTTTATTTAATTAGGTTAAACTCCTTAAATTATTATTACACATGAAACCTTTGCCAAATTATTGTGATATAATTTTCAATATGAGTGAGTAATTTTTTTTACTTAGTATAATCTTCTTGAAGCCATGCTAAATTTACTATTTTGAAACAAGTCTCATGCTTTATTGCCTAGTTGATTCATATTCATGATTCTATAGCAATTAGTATTTATCGTTCATGATATTCGTATTATATTAATTAGAATGCATGCTAGTTAGTTTAATACGAATTCATATGATAGTTTAAAATGCTTTAATACGTAAAAGTTATCATCTTTTAAGCATTAGTATCACCCCAATTAATCATGGATGGCTCAACCCTATCTCTTTTAATTAGGTAATCGTTATAGATCTTTGTCAAATTGATTTATTGGTAAATTGATTACAAAGCGTTAGATGATATTTTTCTAGTACGTAATGCTCTAGTTTGATTAAATTCTTGTGCTGGTGTAAGGGTTATCAAATTAGTAGGGTTTACATTAGGGTTGGACCTAATTAAACTAGAATCTAAGGAAAAACGGGGAAGAACCGCTGGTGGATGTCTTCTACAGTTTAACTCATGAATGAAATTAACTTGTGTGTTAATGATAAATATTAATTTGCATGGTGGATTGAGATTATACTAAGTATCCGTCATAAATTTGACAACTTTTGATCATTATTTGTTGCTTAGAGTTAATTTGATTAGTTTGTTAATTTTTGTTCCATTTTTATTAGCTTCAATATAATTTCAATCGACACCCCCCAAAAGTATAGTCTTTTAAGAGTGTCTAGGTAATTTTAGATACTTTAGATTTTGATTATTAGAGTGGTTATAATTTTAGATTGATTTATATTCAGTTTTAGTATTTAATTACGGGTTTGTTAGAAATTAGACTAAAAATAGTTATTTTTGTTCTTTTTCCATTTTTATCAGTTTGTAGAGTTTATATAGTGTCCTAGTCTAGCCATACTTAATTCCCTAATTTTGGAAGTTATTTGATAATTTTTCAGAATTATTTTGTGAAATTGATATGTGCAGGTTTTTAGGTTTTTAATTCTGAAAATTTCGATTTTAATTGTTAATTCATGATTATTAGGTATTGTTAAGTCCAGAAAATTGTGTCCTAGAAGTAGGGTAATTTTTTTAATTATTTTCGTATTTATATCTATGCAGATTATTTTATTTCTAATTTCAGATTTAATATTCTGCATTGATATTCTGTGGTAATTTTTTGATTTGATTTTTCTGAAATTATTTGGATACAATTGAGGAGTTATAAGCTTATATACCTGAATAATAATATTTTAGGTTACTGTTTGACATTTTTAATATTTATCTTCGGATTATTATTTGCTGTTTTGATTTTTAATTAGAATTTCAGCTACTATTCTATTTTTATTTTTTTAGATTATTTAGGAAAGCTTTTTACTGTTTTCTTTCCAGAATATAGTCCAAAATATTTAGGGGCATCATTGGGTGTTTTTCCAGATTTTGATTCATTAGATTTTAATTATTTTAGAATTATTAATATTAGATTTAATAAATTGGATTAATAAAATCATTTAGGATTAAGCTAGCCTTTTTAAAACAATCTTTCTTCGTGGATCGATCCTTACTTCCCTATGCTATAAATTGTATTTAAAAATCGAAGTAGTGGTTAAATTTGTGGCTCCATGACAAGCTTTACAAATTTTGGCGCCATTGCCGGGGAAAGAAAATAAAATTGCTAGTTTACTTCTATTTTATTTTACTACTTTTATTGTTTTGTTTTAACTCTAGTATTTTAATTTTTGCAAATTGCCCGTAACGTATGAGATTAAAGAGTGGTAAGGAAATTGGAGAGGACAAGGAGCAGACATTAGTAGATAAAAACAAAGAAGGTTATCCTAACTCAGTGGGTATTAAGATTAGAGAAGTAAGAATGTCCACTCTTCGAGAACTTGCCGCCCCTAACCTAAAAACTCAACCCATGTCTATTATTTATGCTGCATTAGATAAACCTCTAAAACTGAATTCTGGATTCATCAATCTGTTATCCAAGTTTCATGGATTAGGTGGAGAGGACTCATACCGTCATATTAGTGAATTTCTTATTACATGCTCTACTATGGTGCCTAAGGGGATTCCTGAAGACCAAATGAGGTTGAGAGCTTTTCCTTTTTCTTTGCTTGATAATGCTAAAAATTGGTTGTATTACATGCCTGCTAGATCTTTCTCTACATGGACTGCATTGCATAAATCATTTTTAGAGAAATTTTTTCCAGCATCCCGAATTGGATCTATTAGGAAGGATATATGTGGAATCAAACAACTAAATGGGGAAACTTTTTGTGAGTACTGGGAAAGATTTAATAAACTGTGTGCTAGTTGTTCCCAACATCAAATAACTGAATAATTATTGGTTTAATATTTTTATGAGGGTTTGCTTCCTATGGATCGTAATATGGTTGATGCTACTAGTGGGGGGCTCTAGTTAATAAAACTCCAGCAGATGTTAGAAATTTATTCAATCTAATGGCCCAAAATACTCAGCGGTTTGGTGCTAGGGAGTCACAAATTAAAAGGGTTAATGAGATTGGTTCTAGCTCATCTGTAGAGAGTCAGTTATCTCACATTACTGCTATGTTAAATAAGATTGTCACCGGGGGAGTACAAAAAGCAGTTATATGTGGCATTTGTTGTCTAGAGGGGCATCCTACTAATGCATGTGCTACACTTCAAGAGGGTAATGTTAATGCTATCTATTCTAACCAAGATCAAAGGAGGTATGATCCCTATTCTAACACTTATAATAAAGGATGGAGGGACCACCCTAATCTTAGGTATGGCCCTCAAATCAATCCACCTGGTTTTGACCAAACATCTTGTCAACCTTCTAACCAAGATAGGACCAACTTTCTACTAGAACAAGTTCTTAAGAAGATGGATGATAGGTTTCAAAATTTGGAGATAACTCTTAAGTAGGTTCAAGAGAAACAGACTGCAACTGATATCATAGTTAGCAACTTGCAGGCTCAAATGCAAAATAGGTTACCATCTCAGCCTTACCCTAACCCTAAGGAGAATGTTAGTGCCATAACACTTACGAGTGGGAAAGAGTTACAAGAGCCTTGGAAGAGTAGAGAGGTTGAGCCTGAGTTAGAGGTCAAAGGAGCTAAACCAGAGTTAGATACAGATTCTAATCAAACTACTAAGGAAATAGGAGAGAAGAAAAGAGAACCTTATAAGCCAATTCTACCCTTTCCCAGTAGATTTCGAAGCCCTACTTCTAAGGTTAATGAGGCTAACCAAGATATCTTAGAGACATTAAAGAAGGTAGAGATCAACATACCTCTCCTTGATGCCATTAAACAGGTGCCTCGTTATGCTAAGTTCTTGAAAGAATTATGTACTGCTAAAAGAAAATTAGTAGGGAATGAAAAGGTAAGTGTGGGAAAAAATGTGTCTGCAGTTTTTCAAAGGAAACTTCCTCCTAAGTGCAAAGACCTAGGTGTATTTTCTGTTCCTTGTAAGATAGGAAATCTTTACTTTGATAAGGCTATGCTTAACTTGGGTGCTTCTATTAATGTTATACCTAGGTCTGTTTATGACAAATTGAACTTAGAAAAGTTAAAGAAAACTGGTGTAGTGCTTCAGTTAGCTGATGGGAGCAGTATTCACCCAGATGGAGTGTTGAGGATGTCTTAGTCTAAGTGAATGAACTTGTGTTTTCTGCTGATTTTTATGCGATGAACATAGGTGATGCATGTCATGATATTCCCATCTTACTTGGCAGGCCATTTTTAAAAATAGCTAGGACTAAAATTGATCTGCATGAAAGAACATTAACCATGGAATTTGATGGTGAAGTAATTAAATTTAATATTTTTAATGCCATGGGATTCCCTGCTGATGTAAATTACGTGTATGCACTTGATGTTATTGATGAGTTGCCCCAAAATATTCATGACTTGTCCAAGGAAGATGAATTTTTAATTGTGCTTACTAAGAGTGTTGATCATGTTGAGTTTCAAAAAGTGCCCTACCAGATTAATAATGATTTATTGGAAGAGATCCAACTAAAGGATCCAGGAGTTTCATGAAGTCGAGCCAACGACTATAAACAAAGGCGCTGGTTGGGAGGCAACCCAACGTTGTTAGAACAGTACTCATTTAATTTTGCTTTTATTTTCATTATTTCTATCTTTTTGCATGCATTAGGGACAACGTATGAATTAAATGTGAGGGGGTGCATCCTGCATTTAATTCTTGCAGTTTTTATTCTTAAAAAAAACAAAGAAAATCAAGAAAAATTTTTTTCTTATAAATAATGCATGATATGAGTTTATGCTAGGCTTGCTTGTTTAAAAATTTTTTGTTTTCTGAGCTATTTTGTAGTTTATTTTTCTATGAGTGAAAACTTTTAAGCATGCTAGCTGTCTTTCAGAGAAGTTTGAATTGATCCTCATATATCTCTTTAATGAGTAACTGTCATAATTATTCATCTTATTTTATCATATTATATAGTCCTTCAGAGGTAATAAAATGACCTGACCTATTTTCTAGACTATTGAATTAGTAGAATAACTCCAAAAAAAAAGAGAGAGAGAGAGAGAGAGAGAGTCCAAGTCGGGAATGACAAGTACTCCTTTGCGGCATGCGCTACTGGGTGCTACCCTTGAAGGCAATACTGCCACTAAAAAGCATGCTTTTCATACTAGTGAGTCAATAAAATAAATAAAAGTAATGATGAGAGTGAAATGTTTGCTCCAGCACCTCTATTCGGGTGAGAGTGAGACAGGGAGTGTTTAATTTCTAAGACCCTATATGAGCCTTGGATATGTACGAAAGTGGAGTTTGAAGGGGGAAAAAAAGAAGAAGAAGAAGAAGAAGAAGAAGCAAAAAGTACAAGGCAAGTTTAGAATCAATATCAATGAGTTATTCTTTCTAGTTCAATTGTTTCATAGCCATACCATACTTCAACATTTCTATCGTAAATGTTTTAAACCTCTTGATCAGTGTACGCATGCTTAAAAGAGCGAGATAATTATTGATCTTGTTACTTCATTACAGAAATGTTGTGAGGCTGATGAATAAACTCTCTGATGGTAATTGAATGTCTAGCAGTTATTCACTTATTGGAGGAAAAACTAATTAATTTTCAATAGAACTGTTTTTAAAGCAAGCTAAGGCCTAGTATGAATATCAAAGTATGCATGACTTTATAAGAAAGAAAGAGGGTAAGTTTAAGTCGAGTCTAAGATTTCTTTGCACGAGGATGCCCAAAGTCTAAGTGTGGGGGAATTCGTTAAGCCAAAAAATCATACATTGTTTTAACAATTATTTTGATTATATTTTACACATTATTACGTCTATTTTACTTTATTTTTTATATTTTCTAGGTTAGGCATTAATAAAATAAAAAGGAGAAGACAAGTCATCAAGGCGCGGGTTTTACACGCTTGGCTATAAAGACGGTCCAAAAATAATAATTATGGAAAAAATTATTTCCATAATTATTTAGTTTGGGTTAGGGTTTTAAAAGTTAGGAAAAGGCTAGAAGTCTTGAAGGAGAAGAAATCTAACGAAGAGATGAAAGAAACTCTAACTTACCAACCCTAATCCCCTTCACTTCCAATATATACCTCCATCATAAATCAGCTTGATAAGACCCCATCACATGCCCTACACCCCATCCCACGCGTTGCTCCTCCCTCTTCATAACCTCACCATATCATGCCTTCAATTTTCATTCAAGCCTCATCATCATCCTATCATCTCATCACCATCATCTATCATCATCATCGTCTTCCTCTAAACACACAATAACGCACGGCTGCTTCAATCCTTCACGCTTATATTGCCGCCGCCTCACTTTCATGGTTAATAAGGTTTTTTTTTGTTTTAGTTGTTATTCTTATTTTACTTAATTAGGTTAAACTCCTTAAATTATTATTACACATGAAATTTTGCTAAATTATTGTGATTTAATTTTTAATATGAGTGATTA
This sequence comes from Carnegiea gigantea, assembly GCA_029747015.1. Taxonomy (NCBI): domain Eukaryota; kingdom Viridiplantae; phylum Streptophyta; class Magnoliopsida; order Caryophyllales; family Cactaceae; genus Carnegiea; species Carnegiea gigantea. Next base: position 548,702 of record JAKOGI010000318.1, read on the forward strand.
ATTTTTTTTACTTAGTATAATCTTCTTGGAGCCATGCTAAATTTACTATTTTGAAACAAGTCTTATACTTTATTGCCTAATTGATTCATATTCATGATTCTATAGCGATTAGTATTTATCGTTCATGATATTCATGTTATATTAATTAGAATGCATGCTAGTTAGTTTAATACGAATTCATATGATAGTTTAAAAGGCTTTAATACGTAAAAGTTATCGTCTTTTAAGCATTAGTATCACCCTGATTAATCATGGATGGCTCAAACCCATCTCTTTTAATTAGGTAATCGTTATAGATCTTTGTTAAATCGATTTACTGGTAAATTGATTACAAAGCATTAGATGATGTTTTTCTAGTACGGAATGCTCTGGTTTGATTAAATTCTTGCGTTGGTGTAAGGGTTATCAAATTAGTAGGGTTTACATTAGGACTGGACCTAATTAAACTAGAATCTAAGGAAAAACGGGGAAGAACCGCTGGTGGATGTCTTCTACAGTTTAACTCATGAATAAAATTAACTTGTGTGTTAATGATAAATATTAATTTGCATGGTGGATTGGGATTATACTAAGTATCTGTCATAAATTTAACAACTTTTGATCATTATTTGTTGCTTAGAGTTAAATTGATTAGTTTGTTAATTTTTGTTCTATTTTTATTAGCTTCAATATAATTTCAATCGACCCCCCCCAAAAGTATAATCTTTTAGGAGTGTCTAGGTAATTTTAGATAGTTTAGATTTTGATTATTAGAGTGGTTATAATTTTAGATTGATTTATATTCAGTTTTAGTATTTAATTACCGATTTGTTAGAAATTAGATTAAAAATAGTTATTTTTGTTCTTTTTTGATTTTTATTAGTTCCTAGAGTCCTAGTCTACCCATACTTAATTCCGTAATTTTTGGAAGTTATTTGATAATTTTTCAGAATTATTTTGTGAAATTGATATGTGTAGGTTTTTAGGTTATTAATTCTGAAAATTTCGATTTTAATTGTTAATTCACGATTATTAGGTATTGTTAAGTCCAAAAAATTGTGTCCTAGAAGTAGGGTAATTTTATTGATTATTTTCATATTTATATCTATACAGATTATTTTATTTCTAATTTCAGATTTAATATTCTGCATTGATATTCTGTAGTAATTTTCTGATTTGATTTTTCTGAAATTATTTGGATACAATTGAGGAGTTATAAGCTTATATACCTGAATAATAATATTTTAGGTTACGGTTTGACATTTTTAATATTTATCTTCGGATTATTATTTGCTGTTTTGATTTTTAATTAGAATTTCAGCTACTATATTGTTTTTATTTTTTTATATTATTTAGGAAAGCTTTTTACTGTTTTCTTTCCAGAATATAATCCAAAATATTTAGGAGTATCATTGGGTGTTTTTTCAGATTTTTATTCATTAGATTTTAATTATTTTAGAATTATTAAGATTAGATTTAATAAATTGGATTAGTAAAATCATTTAGAATTAAGCTAGCCTTTTAAAACAATCTTTCCTCGTGGATCGATCCCTACTTCCCTATGCTATAAATTGTATTTAAAAATCGAAGTAGTGGTTAAATTTGTAACTCCACGACAAGCTTCATACCCATATTGAAGTTGACTAAGCCCTCGCATTCAGACTTGCACTCATGACGGAAGGAGAAGAAGCGCAATCTCCTTCTCCTCATCCTCCAAGAAGTCTAATGTTTTACCCTCCGAGGTCTACCAATTGATCATGTTGTGGACTTTTACTTAGAAGATGATGTGTAATTTGAATTTTGATCTCAATATGGTAGCATGCTCCCCAGATCACTAGTGTTAAGGAATCCTACTTCTTTTTAAGTCATTTTAAGGAAGCGTGTTCCATGATATAATTCCCTAACATGCCTCAAAAGGCGGATATAGGTTTCATCCTTTTTTCTTTAAAGGATCTTACCAAGAAATGGATGCAAAGCCTTCTTACAAATTCCATCTCTTATCAGGATGCCTTTGCTTAGGTATTTTTAAGAAAACATATTCTAAATGGCAAGACAGTCAAACTAATAAATGAGATCAACAGCTATGTATAATTTGATAAAGAGTCGTTTGGGAAGTGTTATGAAAGATTCAAAATTTCTTGGCTCAATGTCCCCATCATAGATTTGAGCAATGGCATTTGTGCCAACTCATTTATGAGGGACTTGATTAAGGTACCTAACAATGGCAGAATTCATGTATTAAGGGGATTTTCTTAATAAAAGTGAGACGGAGGCTTGGATTTCTTTTAGGTTCAGTTGAGAAAAATTTGCAATGAGAGATTATTATGAATAAGAGTCTAAATACTAGGATCAATACCTAAAAGGGGGATGCATGCGAGGTTGGATACTATCTACATTGATTTAAGATTTGCTGCCTTAGAAGGTATGCTAAAGGGGTAAGTCCTTTTAGACCCCAAACCACACTCCTCATCTTAAATTGGTGTCGTGTTTTCAATGCAAAGCATATGACCATACTTAGAGTGCTTGTTCCCTTTACGCTCAACAATTAGCCATGGGTCGAGAACAAGTCCAAGTCAATGTGGCATTCAGAAGGCCAAATTTGACCCGTGCTTCCCTATCTTCCACCAGGAGTGGTCTAAATAACCCAGGTTATCATAGACCAGTCCTAATGCCTTGATACCAAATGCTCAAGGTGGTATTTTTGGGGAAATACCTTCTCTTTTTCTTACCAAAGGCCACTTTAGCAAGGGGCATGTAATGTATCTAAGGGGCCTCCTTAACTGGTTGTTGTTTAATCACCCCCATCCCATTATAATGAAATTGATAACGTGATGACGAGTGTGAATGACATGAAAAGAATTGTGAGAAAAACGAAAAAGTCCAATGAGAAGATGATGAATACCATGAATCACCAATTTGCTTAATTTTCCTTGACAAAAAGAAAGAGAGGGACCTTTCCTAGTTAACCAAAGGCAAACCTGAAATGGGGCCTCTCTTCTTCTTCCTTTGACCTTAGTGACATGAGAAAGCAAATTTTTGCAATTGCATTTATGTCAGGAAGAAAGATTGACACGCGTGTTGGTGATAATGAGGTGAATGTGTTCCCTCCCCTATCTTCTGTTCCTTCCCTTTCCAGGAATGTGTTTCTCATGAGGTACTCACTTTTTTTATATAATCCCCCTCTTTTTGAGGACATGAAAGAACCTAAGGGGGATGAGTCTTTGATCATTGTAGACTCTACACTCCCTAAGGCCAATTCTACTTTTTCCCCAAGAGCTTCAAATCCCGCTCCCCCTTTTGAAACTGATTTTTAAGGGAAAGAAGACCTAATCCCTTGTTGACAAGATAAAGGAGACCTTCTCTGAAGTCAAGATCAACATTCCCCTTCTTGATGCTATTCAACAAATGCTCTAATGCTTGTTTTCTCAAATAGTTATGCACTATCATATAGGTTATGGAGATGGCCAAGAGAGCCTTTTTGGTCTCCATTGTGAGTTTGATCATTTCTAATCAAGTGTTCATCAAGTGTAAGGGCCCGAGATGCCCTATCATTTCCATTGTCATTGGTCACCACACTATACATAGGCCTTACTTGACCTTGGGGCTAGTGTGAATCTCTTACCCTTTCAGGTGTATGAGAGACTAGGGGAGCTTAAGCCTACTAAGATGGTCCTTTAATTAGTCAACTTTTCCACTAGGCTACCTAGCAGAATGGTAGAGGATGTATCAGTTAAAGTAGGATAATTCATATTTAGCTATGCTTGAGACTGAGGCTGTTGCTTGCCTCAATAATGAAATTCCAATCGTCGTAGATTGTCCTTTCCTTGCTATATCTAATGCTCTCATAAATTATAGGGATTGGGAAAATGAAATTAACTTTGAAAATATGACAATGGAGTTGAATGTGTTTAATTCATAAAAACAACCTGTGTGATTCAAAATGTGCTACACTCTACCTTCAATTGGATAGGTGACTTTTGTTTGAAAAAATGGACTTCGATCATAAAAAGAAGTTGATGCCATATGCGTATGAGTCATTTTGCATGGAGTATGAATCCATATATGATACATTTAATTTTAACAAACAATGTGATGACTTGTTACATATATCCACTTTCACATCCATCTCCTTTTCCCCTCTCCATCTCATGAGGCACCTTCTAATGTGCCTTCATCTTCATCTCTTGCATTGAAGCCCCCTCTTGATTATCTTAAATATGCTTTCTTAGGTTCTCATGAGTCTTTTCCGATGATAATTGGTGATGATTTAGACTTGGATAGAGAAACCAAGGTGTTTGATTTGCTTCGAGGCAAAAAAGTTATTTTAATGTAGACCTTAGTCAATAATAAAGACATTCATCCAACCATTGTGGAATATACAATCTGTCTTGAAGACAATGCCAAATCTTAGTGAGACCACCATAAAAGATTAAAACTTATTCTTCAAGAAGTGGTGAAGAAAGAGATTCTTACATGGTCGAATCATGACATTATGTACCTAATCTCGGATAGTAAGTGGGTAACTCCAATCCAAGTTGTTTCTAAGAAGACTGGTATCATCATGATTAAGAATAACAAGGATGGGCTCATTCCCACAAGAGTCCAATCTAGGTGAAGGGTATACGTTGATTATCAAAAGTTGAATCCTATCACTAGAAAGGATCACTTCCCTTCACCCTTCCTTGGCCAAATATTATACAAATTGGTCGGGCATGTGTTCTATTGTTTTCTATTAACCAAATCTAATGGTGGGGTATTTTTTTCTGGTTCATAATCAATACAATTTTAACACCTCTATCACATAAATTTAGCTCCTAGTGAGATTGAGATTAGGCAACTTACATCAATTTTGTGTGTTTTTATACATAGGGTTATAAAGTGCTAACCATAGGCTTTTTGAGAGCAAATGAGGCAAAATATAGTTAATTAGGCTTGAGATACTACAGAAAAAACACAAGAGTCAAAGGACGCCTATAAGGGGAAGCAGGACCAGACTAGCACATAGTATAAAGAATTCAACAAATAGAGACTAGGCACAGGCTGCCCATGCCATATGGCATGCCTGTGTCAAATCTGTTTCGCACCCCAAAAAAAAAAGGTAAGAATACAGGAGTAGATACTTGACATAGTCTACTTGAGCTGAGTGGCATGACCATATTAAGCGTATATCTACTATCTATAAAAGCTTCCTTAGGTCTACTTTTTGTACCTTTTTTATTACTTTTTAATGTTTTTACTTAGTTTATGGATGATATTCTCTCTCTCTCTCTCTCTCTCTCTCTCGTAAACCCCCTTTTTGAAGAAATGAAAGGTTATGTCTTTGCTGTGGTTTTAGATTTATTTTAATGTTCATCACTAGTCATTACTCTTCTTAGCTTTATCTCTCTGTAGTCTTCCCTATACTATATTTTTAACCCATGAAGACCATATTAAAATTGATGATTTTTGATGATAAGTGGTCTAAGAAGATTAAAGAGTCACATTTGGGAGGTTAGAGTCGTTCATTTATCTCTCACAATTGCAATGATTCGTTTTTTCTTTTCTATTTTAACTTCTTTCTCCCTTGTCCCCTTCTTTGAGTTTCAACATTTCTAAGCTCAAGATCCACATTCAAAAGTAGCGAGTTGGACTTAAGCTGGTAAATAGAAGAAATTCAAAGGGTTTGGAGAAATTTCAAGGATCAGGTTAGCAATTTATGTCACGGGTTTTTGTAGGCATTATCTCTTGACTCTCTCTTGTATTACTTTATACTAGGTTAGATAGTTATGGATAACGAGGATCTCCTCTTATATTATGGTGATCCAAGTTTGAGGAAAATGTTTGGTTGTTGAGGCCATGTCGTGTCAAATAATCACCTTAGATGTTTTTGTGATGTTTTTGATGTGTTTATGTGTATATGGTGTTAGTATATCATTAATTTTACTTACCTGTTAGTTTAATACAATAGTAAATAGTAGTTTGTCTTATTTACAGTAATCAATTCTCTTGAATAGATTCTTAGGGTTTAGTTTAGTTTTAGGTTAAGGTTAATTTCATTAGTCTCCACTTTTCTTTGCAATTAAGTGGTGATTAGTTGTAAATCACCTCTTTCATAGAGAATAACATCCCTTTCTCCCTAAAAATACTTTAACACATCCCAAGAGCCTACCCAAGGTAATCCACCCATTCATCAAGATAACCTTGCCTTACTCGTACTCACCTTTGACAATCCTAAATTTAAGCCTTCCATTCACCTGCCAAATGGGGCTAACCTTAGCAAACCTCTACTACTTTTGGGCCCTTAGGGATATATTTTTTGTCCGTGTCCAAGAAATCTTTTTGAGGCAAAATACTAAGCATCTCAAAAAGCCTATGTAGTCATGCTTACAACCTGCAGGTTCTAATAGTTTGCTAGGTCAATTCTATAAGGATTTTCAACAGAGTTTTGGAGATTAACCCATGCAATACAATACTCATTTGACACCTTATATTTTAACTATAACAAATGAAGTTAAATTGACCCTTGCAGTTCTTTGAGTGTTTTAAGTCAAATCAAGTTGGAAGTGGTATGTTGACTTCATGGCATAATGTTCATTCTTTTTGAGCCTTTTATCCAGTTTTATGATTAAAAGAAAGGTCAAGGACTAGCTTAGAAGAGGAAAGATCCCTTTGGACTGTATGATAATTTGATCTCAGCTTAAAAGGACTCCTAGTTGCATTTAAGCCTTCTTTTGGGTTTTCTTTCTTGATGGCTCATTGTACGATTTTACTTATTTCTTATTTAAAGTACATCACTGATTTTCGTAGTCTCAAAAAAATTATACTTAGGGCTTGTTCGTTACGAACATGTTGGATTAGGTTTGAGTAGATTGGAGCATATTTTGCTAGCAAAAAGAAGGTTAGAGTAGGTTTAACCAGCAGATAGTAGATTGGAGCAGTTTGAAATAGGTTTGTGAGGGGGTTAAAGCAGGTTTGATTAGCAGGTAGCAGGTTTAACTAGATTGAAGCAGGTTTGATTAGGAATTGGCATGATTGAGCACGCTGGAGTATATTGGAGGATGTTGGAGTAGGTAGCAGGTTTAATGTGCTTATAATCCACATGCCGTTAGTTTAAATTCACCTTAATGTGTTGCCACCTCATTTGATAGGTTGTTTTAAGACACTTAAGAGTGTATGCACATTTTTTTACATCTATTGTAGCTTGACCAAGGGGTTTAGACTATCTAAACTTTAGCCTAACTTGGTCATGTTTGGGAGTGGTTTCTTTAGCTGAATTCTAGTAGTTTTTCTTTGCAAAATTAAGGGTAGAATCTTTGTATTGAGAGGTAGCTGGCCTTTAGTCAAAAGATGGCCACTTGGATTTGTATTGTTCAAGTTATAGTCTACCCAAGTTTGTTCAAACACGGTTCAAGTACTAAGGCATGCACATAACTTAATTTGCACGGATGCATTAGACCATCCTATATGTTTACTCTAGTGAGTTCTTACCATTAGTCATAACTGCTAATGGTAAGCCCCAATGTTCTTAGTTTTTAATGCCTTAATTAGTGCAGTAGGAGATTTATTGATAGTTTTGTGTATGCATTCAATTAATTTTCTCCCCATTGCATAAGAGTTAGGGTTGTTGCTTTTAATTTAGGTTGTCTGCTCACCTTGGTGTGATTCTTTTTTTCTCTTGCCTAAGTGCGATTTTTGGTGTGAGTTTAACTTCTCACATTAGTGCAAGTTTTCCTAGATTTAGAAGTTTCAAGTTGTGGAAGATTGCTAAATCCTATCGTAGATGAGGTTTGCTTGTGTGTTAGTCAGGGATGAATCAACAATAAAATTTTATATGGACATGTCATGATGATCTTCCTTTCAAGCATAATTTATCACATCAAATAAATATTTACTACTAAGGAATTTATACAATAAAATGCTGCTAGTCGGAAAAGATTAAAAACGTTGAAGAAGATAGGTTGTTTGCCTTAAAGATGCTACAAGTTAGAGATAAAAATTTGTTGTTGACATTTTACATTTATTTGCATCAAATTTATTCAAAGATTTTTAGTGAAAGAGATGAGGATGACTAGGTGAGTGTATGGTCACACAAGATTGGATGAGATTAAGAATGAAGTTATCAGATATAAAGTAGGGGTGACTCTCATAGAGGATAAGATGGGAGAAGTAAGACCCAATTGGTTTGATCATATTAAGAAAATGGATATAAATGCACCAATGCGAATGTATGAGAGGATTGATGTTCCAGATTGTAAGAAGGGTAAAGGAAGACCAAAGAAGAATTAGAATGATGTGATTAGACCAAATATGAGCCATTTGAGACTTAGGGAGGACACAACTTAGGAATAAAAGTTTTTAAAGGTCTACACTTAGAGTGGTAGATCTCAAATAGTCATTTAGCAAACATTGAAGTTGTTTGGTTTGTACACTAGCTAATAGTGTAGTGATAAGTGCTTCATATGTACATCTTTTTAGGGCTATTGTGCCTTGTTTTTAAGAGAATTTTGTGCTAAATGATGTTATTTACTCTTCTATTGTCGATTTGTGCTTAGGTGTAGTTGTTTTATATGTTTTGCAGGATTTTTAGTCTTTTCACTCATCATTTACCTTTTAATGGCTGTATTTTGATCTCCTCCACGGTTATCCATAAGTTGCCACGACCCTAGAGCAAAGAAAGAGCAGAATTTCAGATCCAACACAGACCATGGTCAGCCTGTGGTGGAGCCCACGGTCCGTGATGGGCCTGTAACTGTTGTCTCTTCATTTTTCCTCGGCTATGTGGTTAAGATCAACCGAAGTTCTCTATAAATAGAGACGTTCTGCAGTGTTCCAGAGCACACACTCAACACTGTTAACTTCATTTGCAAAGCAAGTAGTTTAATTTAGATTAGTTTTCTCTCTAATTTTGTTTTTAGTTTAGTTTTGAATGAGTTTTGAGTGAAAGCATTAATTCTGAGTTGGTTCCAAGCCCTTGGTGAAGGCCATTTCAGTCGAGTCCTTTGCGCTCAAGATTTCATCAAACTTTTTGGTTAGTTTATCTTTAATCATGTCTAAGTAGTTTTCTTAATCTAGGAATTTAGTAAATTTTGAAATTGTTATTTAAAGAATTGTGCTTATTTTCATGTTTGGTTTGATTTCGTTCTATCAAGTGTCATTCTTGTTGTTCGTAGATTTTTGGCCAAAATTTACTTGCACATTTGAAATAATCGAGTAAACATTCGAAAGACGACATTTGGTTATTGGACTGCTTGATTAGACACAGCATAACTTCATCTGGAAAGAGAGATTTATATATTAGGAGGGCTAGTAAGTAATTGAAAATGTTAAACTTGGATTAAGTCAAATTAGTTTGAAAGAGCGACATTTGCTTATTTTAGGCAAGTTTGATTTCTAAAGAATAGATCAAGTTTTTTGATAAGATTACAATTCCTCAGGATCAACCAATTTGAGAATAGCACATGTTTATTAATTCTTATCCAATTCTCTTCCATAACTGCGAAATTTCTTAGACGTCTTTGTCTTATTGATTTAGAAAAGTTTATTTGCAGTAGTTAGTCAAATCCATTTAAAATTGAGTTTAGCTTAGCATATTCTAACAAGACTGGACTCAATAGATTACTTTAGTCTCTGAGGAGCGATGTCTTTATCTATACTGCAAACACTCATGCGCTTGCGGCAGTGTTGATCATGTAGTTCTAGCGGCTTCCTAGTATCTTTTTTAATTATTATAATATTACAAGGCCATACTTATTTTCCAATTGTTTATTTATGTATTTATTTAGGTAGTTTGGTTGGGGGAAAATAGTTTTGTCGGAAAATCTTTTCCATGTAAAATGTTCTCCAAGAATGGTTTTTCATGTCCCATTTTTCCATTGTTTGGTGCCAAATAAACCATTTTTCATGAAAAAACGAAAATGTCAACTGAATTGTTTAAATGACCAAAAATATCAATGGTCGTAGCAAAGACAAACATTAACCAAATGAAGGAGTGTTGAGTTTAAAATTTAATTTTGAGCTTATTTTAATATTTTTTATCTGATAATCAAGTCTTGATCCAATGTTAAAGTTTGATTTTGCTTCTGAATCTTGGATGACCATATCGCCAAAAGAGTAGAAGGAAGAAGATCAACTTCCATTTTTCTTAAAATCGAAACCATTTTCCTTTAGTGAGATGAAACTGATTTTCCTGGGAAAAGAATTTTCAATCATTTACTGTGCCAAATAATGAAAAATTGAAAATTATTTTTTAGGAAAATCATTTTCCCGTTAAACAAACACTACCTTAATGTTTAATGTTCTTTGTGATAATTATTTAATGCTTCTATTTTCTATTTGTCACAAAAGATTTTAACTCAATAGAATGTCTTTTGAATTTTTTTTGTATGTCTGTTTGAATCAAACTCTTTACTTGTACAAGTACTTGAAGGGGTAAGACTGTTTGCATCTATATTTCCTCCAAACTCGGCGAAAGCTAGACTCACATTGAGAGTTGATGTCTTAGTTTTAAGAAGGACGCCAGAGGCGTGCCTAAGTGCAGTGAGGCGAGAGGCGAGCATCCTAGTGCCTTAGAGGGGTGATGCAAGGCGAATGCATACAGTGAGCTAAAGTGCATGCCTTATATGCGCCTTACCTCGTGATTTTTAAAATTGAGGTTGCTATTGTTTTATTTGTACTATATTTTCATTACAAATATTATACGACTTTTCATTGATGTATCTTTTTTGTTCCCCAAAAAAAAAATAATTAATGTACAAGGTACAGATCAAATTAGCATGATAAAAGTTATCACGATTTTAGTTACAGAAACTCCTAGGGTGGCCATTTTACCAAGAAATGAGACACTTTTGTTTTTTTGGATAAGGAGAAATGAGCTTTTGTTTCACAAGTAGTAACTAATTTCAGGGTAATGATATATGCCTTATAGCAAGACACCTTTTAAATGTCTTTACCTTGACTGTAATTAACATGCAAAATAATTTAAAATCACATAATTTTCATTGGTTAGATTTAATTATGAATTGTAAGGCCCTAGCGTTCATCAACTACGACCGCGAATATAAAATAATACCATAATCGAATTAACCTCACCCGCGAGAGTGTATAATATGTGTAATTTTCTAATTGTAAAAGAGTAATGATAAAAAGATGATTATATGCAATTTAAAACTAATAGCATTCTTTTAATCTCATCATTTTTTTTTCAAATTTCATACATGTACATGATAAAACAACTTTTAACTTTAAGAAATGCCTACATTAAGACATTTATCATTCTGCTTAATTTTATTTGTTATAAAAAAATTTAAAAATTCACCTCCTCCTATATTTGCATTTAAGAATTTTTGAAACACGATACACATCTTCTTATACAGGCGTGTATATAGCAAAATATAAGGATATGTACATAGAATTTTCCCATCTTGCCCTAGTCTCCAGAGCCTCCATCAGGCTCTCTTGCTCTCGCTCTCTCTCTCTCTCTCGCGGAGAAAGAGTAATCAGTCACATCTTGCTCTGCATTGTTCTTCAGTGCTTCGTCCTGGATTGGTGAAACCTCTTCGCGCGAGCCGAAGGGATGGAGCGAATTGGCAACTATGGCTGCAACAACTTGTTAGCTGATTCTTTGCCTTAGTGGATTTAGCTCCTTAGGGGAAGAGAGCTGTTCAGCTTTGAAGAAATGGACCAATCCGCAGAATCCAAGGCCACCAAGCAGCAGCCTCGTCTTCTTGTCTTCATCTTGTTTCTTCTTATGTCTCATCGTGTTCTTTTTAGGTACTCTTTGTTCCAATTGTCACTCTTCTTTATTGAATTCAATTTGTGTTGGAGTTGTAGCTTTGTTTTATTTGTTGGACTATTGCTTGATTTGTTTCCTCCAGTTTTCTTTGCTGTATTGCTGGGTTGATCGCCCTCTTGGTCTTGCCATCTCTTGCAAAAAACACTTATATTTCAGAGAATGCACTCATGCCAGGCAAGTTCTTCTCTCAGAGTTTGAATATCTGATTCTGATTTAATTTGGTTGGTCTTTGTACATTAGTATGCTGGAATCTATTGAACTGAAGTTGTTACGTCAATAAAATGGCAAATGACACTTACAATTAATATTAATCAAGCATAATTTTCAATCTAACCCTGTGATTAAAAGTCCAACTTTCAAATAACTGGTACAACTCTAACTTACACTTGCGTATGAATTAATCACTACACTTAGACCAAGAGGGATCAATATTCCCATTAAAAAGGGTTATAAAAAGATGGTCCCACAGGCAAAGACATTTACTTTATTGGAAGAAAAACTATTACCAAACCACCTACTAGCATAGCAACTGAAAAAATCAGGGCTTGCGTCAACAAAAAAAAGGCTAATGACAACCCTTTCCAGAGAGGGAAGAGACCAGGCCCACCAGGGCCTTTCCCTCCCATCCTATAGGGAAGGAGGTTGCTGGGATCCGCGATTTGAGCGATCAAAACCGCACTAAATGCCTCCAAAATTTCAAGGAATCCTGGTGACCAACTTACTATGCCAAGCTTGAATGTCCGGAGTGTGCAAAATGGAATTTGAAACTTATGAAGGATAAGGGGCATGAATGCTGTAAAAGACATCCAAATGCAGCCTAGATAAGGGGATATTTACCCATTAGATGGTATCAAACTAGGATGAAATTAGTTCTTCATACTGAAAATACATGATTTTAACCCTCTTGCGCCTAGTTTCATAGACCCGGGGGGGGGGGGCCCAGAACTTGAAACCTTTGATGGATTAGCATTACTTGTCAGCAGCATGATACGGTTAGAAGATAAGTAATAATTATATTTGTATCAACATTACATATTTGCATTTGAAAGATTATTACTGAGATGTCATGTAATATGATTCTGGCATACCTTCTGTTTTTCGGATCAATTTTTAGGCGATACTTCAATCATGGGATTTGCTTGACAGAGTGCATTTGGTTTCTTTGTCATAGGTTCTGCTAATCCCATGCTCTCCAGTAAGGATGCCTCAGATGCTAATAAACTTGTTGCGGATATTGTGGGCTCGAATCTAAAGGGTGATACTGTAGGCCTGTATGTGCCTTCTCTGCAATTGTTATTTTCATGATTGTATCCCACTTGAAATAAGTTGCTTAAAATATTGAGTCACTTGCACTTCTTTTTGATGTGTGGAATTTTGATAGCTTAATAATGGCTGTGCTGTACTTTAAAATGAAGTTAGATTCCTTGTTTGATAAACAATGTGCTTATGGGATTTTTTATATATTTTTTTGGTGTTTATATTGATGCTGCATATCTGTCAAGATATGTTTCTGTCCACTTGCCAAGCGGGTGAAAATGTCACTACTAGGCAATTTTTAGCTATTCTTAACTTCTTCTAGAGTGGAGCCACACTCCTTGCTTTTCGTATCTAGTGTCAAACATCCCAGCAGTCCACAGCTGAATTCTCATATCGATGTACCTGCCCTAGCCCCGAGCCAAGTGTCTGAGCCGCTGTTTTGTCTTGCGTCGGTTTTTTGCATGCTAGAATTTTGGACACCTAAATTATCTATGACTGAGTGGATAACATTAAAGATTAGTTCAATATAAAGCCTACTTGTAACAAATCGTAACAAATTGTGATTTGTATCCTGAATTTTTCAAACACATTAATGCAACAATGTTGTAACAAATCATGGTTAACCTTTGTGAATTTTTGAATCACATTCACCACACAGGGTCTACTACTCAGGAAGATTGTATTTATAATCCTGTTATTATCATGGCTGTAGAAAGGTGTGCTGCAAGTACACGTGAACAATAAAATATATCAGATAACTTACTAAATAATTAATAAATTGAAGATATAACTGTAGTCCTTAATTTCATAGCTCTTGTTGTGGCTAATAAGACGGGCTTCTATTGTACAAAACCATCGCAGCGACCTTTCCTTAGATGAAACAGGACAAACAACTGTGTGAGGCAAAACAAGGTTTGCTGAACCTCAAAACCTTTTTTAATGCAGTCATTTTGTCACTGAATGACTTTGAAGCCATGGTTGTGATGTCATGTGGACTACCTCTGTCTAATTGAATGGTAGGGGGAAGGCTTCTTATCCCTAGGAGGAACTCTTGGGCAAGTTTGGGGCGTAGAGGTAATTGAGACACACTGTCTGTACATGTATCAGAAGATATCCTAGCAACCCCCCCCCGGCGGGCGGGCCAAGGAAATAGTAGTATTTAGGAACTAGAAGGGGGGATGCAAAATGAGACTTCTACATTGAAGCTGATTATAACAGGGAAAAAAGATGAAAAAAATTAATCAATGAATGTAGGATTTTATTGATTCCCCTTGTCCTATAAAATACAAAATCTTGATCGAATTTTTTTGATGTGCTAAGAGGTTTCTAACCATTAAAACACTTCTATTCCTATTTGATCCAAATAATCCAAAAAGGGAGCGAAAGATGACCTTAATAAGGTATTGAAGTTTGTTTTTTTTCCCCTTTTTTGAAAGGAACTTCCAAAGAGATCAAGTTATGATTTAAACAAGGAATAGCCAGAGCCTAAAGAAAATTCAAGTGGTTGAATGTTGTAACCCAAAGATTTTACAAACAGACAATACAGTTCTATGGATTCGGCTCATTGAAGCTCCTATTAATAGAGACTTTATGCAAATTACCACCCCCTGTTGTGGGTCCCACCTTAGCTGGTGCTGGCAGACTTTGTGCTCTAGAAGGGAATTGCTTCCTGAGTGAAAAAGTCAATCCAAGTTGAATGTCGCAACCCAAAGATTTTACAAACAAACAATAAATTACTATGGATTTGGCTCATTGAAGTTCGTACTAATAGAGATTCTATGCAAATTACCACCCCCTAATTGTGGGTCTCGCCTTAGTGGGTGCTGGCAAACTTTTTGATCTAGAAGGGAGTTATGTGAAAAGTCAAGAATGGTTAGGCACTTGATGATAGAGAACAAGAAGCTTAAAAGGGGGCAGATGGGAGAATTTAGAGAGGGAGAAGAATTGATAGGGAGAAGAGGAGAAAATTTAGAGAGGGAGAAGGAATTGATGGGGAAATAGGGAATTTACGGGGGGAGAGGAGGACTGGACAGGAAGAGGGGAAGAAGGGAAGAATTAGAGGGAAGTATAGGATAAAATCAGCATCTCAGTGCTTAATTCAATATATCAATATTCATCAAAGGGTTCTAATAGCCTATGCCCTATGATGTATAATCTATTTATAACACTATGACTTCGAAAACAAGCTAAAACTTTGTGACTCAGAAAACAAGCCGAAACTCTATGACTGGGAAAACAAGCTAAAACTTGCCTAATTTATCTAAATAGTGTAAGAAACTAAACCTTGCTAAATGCTCATGAATAACCTTATTTTGACTTAATTAAAATGCCCTATTATATCGTATTGTATAAAAATACAATAACTTCCTAAATACAAGGCTATTCCCTATGTTCCTTATTATAGGCCGATTTCTTTTTATCTTCATCTTCATCATTCTCCCCTAGTTGGAAAAAACTCGTGCTCAAGTTTTATAATGTGTTAAATTGATAATGCTTTACCAAAACCAACATCAATATGGAGGAAGAAGTAACAAGGAAAATCTTCAAAATTTCTCCATGGTCCATGCACAGCTACCTTGAGAGAATCAGATGTAGGTTTGTGACAGCCAAGAGATACGAATTGATGATGTAGTCGATAGAATGAACATCTTTATATGTTATTTCATGTTCAACTTCATTTGTTAAAATTTGACTTTTCACGTCAGATGTTTCTTTAACTTATTTCTCTGGAATTGTAACTTCATTAGCTTTTGTAACGTCTTCTGTAGCCTCTCATTGGGATTTTTTCTTGCTTCTTCTTGCATTGTCTCATCTTCCACTGTTACATCTTCAATGCTATCAGTACTCATCAAGTTTTTATCTTCCTGAAGTGATTCTTGGAGTTTATTCCGCCTAGCTTCCATTCTTTCAAACACTGCATTAAAAGAATTTTTCATCTCATGAAAATCACCTTTAGCTGGTTGTTGAGTTCTTCCATTCTCTTATCAAAATTTTCTAGTCTTTTGTCCCTAATCACGGAGAACTTCATGTCAAATAACTCTTTCCTTAACCTGAGTGCTGAGATCATAGTTTTTCCGATCAAAATCAGATTTAACTACAACTTCCCCCTTTTCAGTCTTATTGCTCTTAATTTGTGGAAGTGCACTAGCAGCAGTGGTATGCCTTCTAGCAGGATCATAAGAAGTAACCTATAAAAGGTTTTCTTAGATTTCAATGATGTAGTGACTAAATCAGCGTCATAGGCATCACAAGTGGGAAGATTTCTAGAGTATGAATGCCACAATTCTGGCTCACAGCAATCATCATATGTATATATATTTTATACATATATAAAATATTGTGTGTGTGTGTGTGTGTGTACACCTTTCTTGAAGCATGTGGAAGGCTTTTGTTGCATCTCTTCAGGAATAAATGGGCATGGAAATCAATAGAAGGCTTGTACTTGCTAATTTTCTCCGCATGGCCATAAGATGAGAACACTTCATAAAGAACTTTCTTTGTTATTGGATGTAATTGATGATCAACAATCACATACAGCGACCATTCTAAATCATCATTATCCATGTGTATATGTCCATGCAGCAGGCCAAAATCCAGTCATGAAAGAATGTTAGCAAACACTAATATAGCAGCAAAACAGCAGCTGGTGCAAACCGCAGTGCTATGGATTTTGGAATGAAAACCTGAGGCAGATCTGAATATTTTTGTCTTTTCCTTTGTTTTTTTTTTGGGGGGGGGGGGGGGAGGGACAAAGTTTCAATATTTTTCTGGAGATTTTGCAGAGGTCAAAGATCAAAACTTTATGGTTTAAAAGGCTGCACCTAACAAGATGAGTGATGGTGGCACAAGCAAGGTGTGGAATGGCTATAGGCATGGTTAGGCTCTGATACCCAATTGATAGAGAACATGAAGGGAAAAATGGAGCAGAGGAGACAAATTAGAGGGGGAGAAGGAATTGGTAGAGGGAATTTAGAAAGAGGGGGGTGGGGGGGAGGGAGAAGGATTGGAGAGGAAGAGGGGAGGAATTGAAGAATTAGAGGAAAGGAGATGTGAAAATCAGCATCTTAGTGCTCAATTCAATATATCAATATTCATCAAAGGGTTCCAGTAATCTACGGCAAATAGTCTATTTATAGGCTCTGTGACTTGGAAACAAGCTAAAACTCTATGACTTAGATAACAAGCTAAAACTCTATGATGTGGAAAGCAAGCTGAAACTTTCCTAAATTTTATCTATGTAGTATAGCAATTAGGAAACTAAGCCTCATTAAATACTCCAGAATAATCTTATGTTGACTTATCTAAAATAACCTAGTATATCTTATAATATAAAATACAATAATTTCCTAAATATAAGACTATTCCCTGTATTCCTTATTCTAGGCTCGCTTCCATTCATCTTCATCTCCATCACTTGGGTTGAGATCAAAAGATTTTCTACATGAGCCTACATTTTCTAAATCAGCGAATTACTATGAGCTTCTGCACTCTGTGGAGAAAGATGTAGACTAATCGCATGGTAGATGGGCATCTTCGAAGGTGTCCACAAGTCTTCTTGCCATATTATGTCACTAAGATATAGAACTGTAAATAATTCCAGGCTGGATTTGCGTCTCCAGTGAAGTACATGAATAAAAATTTTATTCGATTCCCTATATAAAAGAATGTAAAATGTCTGTTTTTCTTGTCCGACCATTGGGGCAGCAAATATTTGTGTAGACTGGAGCAACCTCATGAGTTGCTATCCTTGTTGTCTTGTTATTCCGTGACTTCTGATTTTCAATGGTCTGACACCAAACATTCTTAAATGGAACCCTCTGTTCTGAAACCAAGCGTTCTAAAATTTAGCATTTTGTTATATTGGATTCTGTGAAGCCCAGCATTCTCAGATACTCAGAACCGTGCCAGCTTGAAATGATACACTCCCTTTTTGCTTCTTATGATGCTTATTGCAGAGAAATTCCAAGGACAGTTGCCAAACGTATTGCAGACTTGGGTGCAGAAGCTAGTCTGTTCCGTTTCCATCCTACGTTGAAAAAGTTTCATCCTCTTAATTTTTTCTCTAACCCAGCTCATGACATGATGCAAGAAAACAGAAGCTGCTCCTGCGCGGCTGTCAGTATTGTTGGTATAATAAGGGCTCCACGTGGTGATGGAAAGGAGGCTATTGTCTTGGTGACCCCTTATAACTCTATGAGCCCTGATGCTGGTGAGGTCTTGTCATTAGGTGTGGCGTATTCAGTTTTCTCTTTGCTCACACGAGTAACCTGGCTGGCAAAAGACATCATCTGGCTTGCTGCAGATTCTCGACATGGTGAACAGGAGTCGGTTGCTGCCTGGTTGAGAGAGTATTATGCCCCAATATATGATAATACTGGAATATCTGTTGCTAATTTATGTCCTGCTGACAATCTTCATGAACTAAAGGAGAGTCAAGTTTCGGGTGCGAAACCACTTGAGAGCTTTAGACGTGCTGGTACTATGGCTGCTGCTCTGGTCATTAAAGTTGTAAATGGAAATGAAGATGTTCGGGACTCTCTTAGCATCTATGCTGAGGCATCCAATGGTCAAATGCCCAATCTTGACCTCATTAATGTTGTGAACTATTTAGCAGTACACCGGCAGGGCTTGCATGTAAATGTGGGGAAGCTGAAGTCTTTGTTAGATTCGAAATGTCTGATGATGGTTGGTCAAATTATTAAGTATTTAGGGAACTTGGCTAGAAGCTTACATCCTCAAGGGGGCTTTGGTGTGCCTGTTGGAGAGTATGTTGAAGGTGCTGCTACCCTTGCTAGTTCATTGTATGCTCAGGTGATGCCTATTCCTCATCCTATTCTATATTCCTCATCCTATTCTAATTACCTCTCTACTGCCCACATCATGACTATTGCATTATGTGTTTGTCTTCTGCATTTGCACATTCATATGTCATCCTTTCTGTTTTTTAAACTTTTGATTTGAATTATCTTTCTATAACCCGTTCTTACTGCTTTAGTAATGCTCTGTTGTATGGTCAGGCCTCATCTATTCATCTCCCTTCTGCCCACACATCATGACTATTGCATTATGTATTTGTCTGCTGCATGTGCACATCCACATGGCATCTTGTTCTTCAGATTAGTGATTTGAATTATCTTTGTAATATCGTTTTGTGCTGCTCTAGTTATTTATCTTTTGTTCCCCATTTATTGCTCTGTCTCTTACTAGGCTCTAGGTGTTCCAACTGGTCCACATGGTGCTTTCCGTGATTACCAAATTGATGCTGTAACATTGGTGATTTCTCCCAAAGCTTCTCAACATAACAATGTCACGCTGAACGACTTTCTATTGCGAAGTGGGCGGTAGGTTCTTTTGCAAAATTTACTGTAACGTTCCGAATGCCTCTCAAAAAGGATCTTCTTTTTAATCATTCATTTTTAGTTTGATGCTTTAAATGCAGTGTAGTGTGGCAATCAACTAATTCTGATGGAGTTCTCTCGTTGTCACTTAGAAATTTATAGTTGCCCAAAAGAAAAGTATTTCGTGATACTGTTCCTAAGGCATTCTGTTCAAACCATGTGCATGTTTATTGGCCTGCAGAGTATATTCTTTATGTGAGAATGGTACTAAATGGGTGAGGAAATGTACACTCCTCAATTTTTTTTTAATTTTTTGGACCCTCAAAAATTTTGGAGCCACATAGCAAAAATTTTGAAGCCTGGTCGATAGAGGTTAGATTCTTATGCAGAGTTTAAAGGCAAGCAGATACAAAATTGTAATTCCAAAATTTAGCCTTTTTGCTTTGGTATCAAGAGACCTGATTGAGCAGCCTAGGTACACTTTATTTAAGTCAACAGTTGGGGTTGACTAACTTGGATTGAGATTCTACTAGAGTCTGCACTGGATGCCTTCTTGATGTTGATTAGAGCTTGGTTGCCCAACTGTTATGATTTTTGAAAAGATCATGGGTTTATGTTTTATTATTTTATTTATATTTTTTGGGTCTTCCTTCTGTTGTCTGAAGCTAAGAGAGAGCACATGTATTGAAAGATTTCATATGTGGAAGCTGATTAGTTTGTCATCAGATGCTAAAAACCTCATATAGAAGCCTTCTGTGAGACTGGGATTTTGATGTGGCGAAGTCTGAATTTTGTGGAAAATTGATTCTGACTAGTCTCCTGGGAATGATTTGGATCATAGAGAATGCTTGCCACATCTTGTCTATGGAGAAACATTATCTTTGGTTGTTATTGAATGATGACTATATTCAAGCTGCAAAGAAATTGGGAATCAACCAGTCTGCATTATTGTGAGGGCTATAAAGGGCTACACTGTTTATGTTCTCTCCATAACTTCTGAGTTCGATGCATGAGGAAGCTAATTATAGGGCCCTTCAATTAATAAAAGAATAAAACAAACCCCAGTTATGGGGCCTTGCGTCTCATCAGTCACGTGTGTAAAGTTAGGTTGCAAAATGAAGCTATTAACCCTCTAGTACATCTGCATTGATTGTTTTGTGTTTCTCGATGCAGGTTGATTGAAGGAGTAATAAGATCCGTGAACAACCTACTCGAGAAGTTTCACCAATCATTTTTCCTCTACCTACTAACTGGGCCCAGCAAGTTTGTTTCGGTAGGAGTTTACATGGTTGTCTTTGCACTCCTTGTTGCACCCTTACCCGTGGTTGCTGCTTCCCTTTATTCTGATGCCGTCCAATGTGATTCAAAATCTGACACAACAGATACCTCCTCTCACTCAAAACATTCTGTTGAGCCAATCATCTCACATAGTTCTTGGAGATGGCTTCATGCAGCAAAAACTGTGTTTGTCATTCACATATGGGCTGTTGTCGTGGCCTTGCTTCCCTGTCTCATTTCTGAAATACCCAGCAGAACGCCAACAAGAAGTCTTCTTGCCTGGATTTCACTGTCAATATTTAGCCTTCACATCTTTTACACTGTCTTGGGCTCTCCTTTTTCGCACTTGGCGGCAACCTGCGTACATAGCCATGAATGGGCCATCTTTAAATCTGTGATGATTGCAGCTGCCTTCATTGGTTTGGCTATCATGTCTGTGGTGAACTTCGCAACAGCAGAGATTGGGGCATTGTTGTCAGTGCCTTTGTGCCTGATGGCTCATCCTTTAAAGCTAGATATCCGAACTAGGGGCATGAAAAGTCTTGCTCGAATCACATGCAATGTGGTGTTCGCATTCGTCCTCTTCCCACCGATAGCTTTCTTTTTGGTGAAAGGCTTGTTTGAAGGTTTCAACAGCATCAACATTGGCCACTTTTGGAACTGGGTTGAGTCACTTTGGCTGTGGAATAGTGCTAGTTATCTTTACCTGGTGTTGGTACAGCTTCCTTGCTGGGTTCTGTGTATTCATACCTTGTTACATCCCTGCTGATTCTCATGGTCATCTATTTCCACTGAAACCTTACTTGTTAATTGAGGTGAGACTGTTCTCTCTCTCTCTCCCCTCTTTTGGCCATGTCTTGCTCTCCCTTTGCTAAAATTGCCATTTATGAATGAAAGACGTGACTTTATTTGCTCATTTGCGCCTGTGACTTGATCCATTCCTCATGTGCGTTCTCTTGTTGGATCAAATGACCTTATGCCAAGGAGCTTTTCGCCAAACATCGTGCTAACCCCCACCCTTTCCCATCACACTAGGTGATTGGGTTGGCAACTTTTTCTGCTTCGTCCTGTGCCTTTGGACGAGTATTTACAATCAATTTTGTATTTGTAATCCTGCAAATCGTCCTAATCGCGTGAGCTATCCCTTGTTAAATGCTGTGTCTTTGAATGAGTATTTATAATCAATTTTGTATTTGTAATCTGGCAAATCCTCCTAATCGTGTGAGCTATCCCTTGTTAAATTCTGTCTGTGAACCCAAATTTCGGACATAACGAGTTACAGGAGAAGCAGGTATAGCAGGCATCTTATATTCGTGGATCTTTATGCCTGATATTCATATGTTCTTTTACAGTATTATAGATTGAGATTCTTATTTGAGTTGGATATTGTTCAGGAACAAGGTTATTTCAGGCAAGGTTTCGTTGATTGCATGATATTCTTTAAGATCATGTTGCACATGACTCTCGAATTTAAAATTTGCATAACATATTGTTCAGGACCCTGGTCAGGTATCTCATGCTGATGTGTTTCACAACTTTAAGTCCCACGACACATGCGTGCTAGTGTCATTGCAACCAATTTGATGATATGCTTTGAAAAGCCATTTCATTCTCACTATGGGAAGATTTTTGAGTCCAGCTGATATTACAAGGCTAGAAGCTCACGTCGTGAGGTGGAATTGGGGCTCCGTCTGGGCTCATGCTTGTTGAGCTCTGGAAACAAAAGCTTGAGTTCAGCTTGCGTAAGGCTGTAGCTTGAGGTTGGCTCTTCCAGAGCTTACTACTTTGCTGGATTGTTAGGCTCCATTTCTTTGCTCAATCACAATTTAGCTACTTCAGAGTAATATTGTGAATTTTAACAAAATTTCCTTTTATTAAGGTAGTGTTTGGTTGGGGAAAATTATTTTCCCATAAAATAATTTTTTAATTTTCCGTTGTTTCGCACAATAAAGGATGGAAAGTTATTTTTCAAGAAAAATGATTTTCCCTCCAAATAGAGAAAAATGATTTCCCTTTTGAAAAGATAGAAAGTTGATTTTCTTTTTTCAATTCTTTGGCAATGTAATCAGATGAAATGTAGGTGCAAAATTCGATGTTAACAATTTGGATCGAAATTTAACTATTCGATGAGAAAGATTAAAATAACCTCAAATCTAAATTTTGAAATCAAAAGTTTGTTATTTGGTCGACATTTATTTCCGCCACTACAATTTAATTGAGATTTTTTGCCACTAAAATAATTCAGTTGATTCGCCATTAAAAAAATTTCAATGGTTTGGATCGAAACGTAGTCATCAAATAGAAAATATTAAAAATAGAATTAAATTCAAATTTTGAGTTCGATATTCTTTCACTTGGCCAACATTTTTTTTTGCGCAATGACAATTCAATAGACATTCTACTCTATCTAAACAATGTAGTTAATATTTTTCACTACTAGAATAATTTCAATAGTTTAGATTAAAATTTGATCATTGGATAAGAGCAAGGAAAATTTGCTCAAATCTAGATTTTGAGCATGACATTCCTTCATTTGATCAATATTTTTCTTCGTCATGACAATTCAATCAACATTTTTTGCCACTTAAATAATTCGGTTGATATTTTTCGTCACTAAAATAATTTCAATTATTTAGATTGAAACTTAATTATTCAAGATGAAGTATTAAAAACAAACTCAAATATAAATTTTAAGTTTAAAATTCCTTCATTTGGTCGATATTTATCTCTACTAGGATCATTCAATTGATATTTTTTACCATTTAAATAATTTAGTTGATGCTTTTCTTTTTCCCATGAAAAATGATTTATATTGTACTAAACAATAGACAATGTGACATGAAAATTAATTTTCCTTAAAAAAACATTTTTCACACAAAATGATTTTTTAAGAAAATCATTTTTGTTCCAACTAAACACTGCTTAAATGCGAATCATAAGTTTGTCATTTGGGGGCCCGGGGGGGTTTTGATGCTGTAATATTACAGGGATAAAAAAAGGGCAGCCCGGTGCACAGGCATCCTGCGTTCATGCAGGGTCCGGGGAAGGACCGCACTCTAAGGGGTGAATTGTAGGCAGCCTAACCCGACTTTGTCAGTGGTTGATTCTACGGTTCGAACACGTGATCTTTTGGTCACACGGAGACAACCTTACCGTTGCTACAGGGATATTAGACAAAAATAAAACGAACTTCTAAGTTAATTGGTGGTTGAGTTGGCTGCGTGATGACGTGGACTATTGACTCAAGGTTTTTTGTTTTTTTTCCATTTTTGTTTTTCTAGGCACACATAAGCCTTGACAGTCTATGAAGTTACTTAGGCCATTTCCAATGGTAGTCTCACGGGAGGGAGAAAGAGGAGGGCGGGCGTGCAATTGTCTCGTGGGCGTGCAGTGAAAGGCCCGCGGCCCAAATCTCGGCGAGCCGCTCACAATCACGGGTGGCCCGAGCTTTTTTTTTTGTCCTTATGCGGGTCAAAACGACGTTGTTTTGACCCGTTGACCCGATTTTTTTTTGACCGCCTGACTCAAAAAAAAAAAAGGAAAAAGTTGCAATGGGTCTGGATTACTGGATATAGCCGTTGCCTGGGATCCGTTGCCAACGGCTCTTTTTGAAGGGTAAGTGTATTTTTTTTTTTTTTGTTGAAGTATGTTTGCTATAAATAGGTATCATTTTGTTTAAATTTAACAAACAAAAATATCAATTTCTCTCAAAAAATTTCTGAGCAACTTTGTTATATTTGTGAGTAATTTCATCCAAAAGTGAAGCAATTATAAGTGTTTCTTAATTTCTATTCCATTAAATGCTTTCTTTTACAGTTTTAAATTTTGTAGTTATATTTGTAATATTTTGTTATTATTTTGTAGAAAAGTTAGAGGTGCTCTCGACTAAAAAAGAAGTGAAGAACATTGTGAGTTTAAATTTTTTTAATACTATTGACAAATTTTGTTTTGTTATATGTTACTTTATATGTTAGTAAAATAAGTAAATATTAAGAAATTTTGTTATGTGAATATGATTTTGTTATTTATAAGTGTTGAAATTATTAATTTGAAATACTTTGTAAATGAATTTAGTAGTTCAAAATATTGTTTATGAGTTAGTTTTTATGTTAGTATATAAGATAATTAATATGATTACATTTTAATTTATTTGGCATTTTAGTGAAAATCTATTATGTTTTCGCATGTTATATGTATGGAATATGTGAATATTTTATATGATAATATGAATGTCATTAAATAAATATCACGTAACTATGTTTTTAGTCACTTGGTAAATTTTGAAATTAAATTATGATTAGGCATGTCAGTAAATTTGTAGTAGTAACATTAAAATGAATTAAAATATGTGAATATGTTTTTTAGTCTTCGCATTAGTAATTTGAAATGTGACGTACATTGGAAAAAAATAAATGAAATTTGTAGCATTGGAATGAGTATGACTTGTTAGTATGCATAATTTTAAAAGTGTCGGAAAATTATGTTGAGCGGTAGTATATATGTTAGTAGCTACAATAATGAATATGGTTACATTTAAATAACGGACATGGTTGTTAAATTTAATTATTTATGTTTTCACAAGTTAGAGTATAAGTGACATGATAATGTGACTCGATTAGTAAGTAATTATGGTTAGTAATTATGGTTACTTTATTATATAAGTAGTTAGTAGCTTGGTAAAATTTTAAATTACAATATGATTAGGCATATTAGTAAAATTTAAGTAGTAAAATTAAAAAGAATGAAATATTTGAATATATTTGTAAGTCTTGTCATTAGTAATTGCAAATGTTTCATAAATTGAAAAAGATATAAATAAAATTTGTGGAGTTGGAATGTCGACATTAGTATGAATAATTTTAAAATTGTCAGATAATTATGTTACGCAGTAGTATATATGCTAGTATCTAAAATAATGCATATGGTTAAATTTAAATAACCGACAAGGTAGTTAAATTTAATTATTCATGTTTTCACAAGTTAGATTGCAAGTACGTACTGTTAGTGACATGATAATGTGGCTTGAATAGTAAGTAATTATGGTTAGTAATTATGTATACAATTTAATATGTGGAAGTACAGATTTAAGTATGTAACTAAAAATAATTTAGTTTTGTAAAGTGTTGACATGTTTGTAAAATTAAAGAAGTAAAATTAAAATGAATATGATATTGAATCATGAAATTAGTCATCATGTCATGATATGGTGTTTTTTTTTTTTTTTAAAAAATAACATTGCATTTACTAATTTAAAATGTGTTGCAAATTGGGGGAAAGAAATGAAGGGAAATAATTGAATTGGAATGGTATGATGAATTCTTTGGTAATTATTGGAAACTTATGTATTTGGCATGTTAGTTAAAATTTATCACGTTTTTATGTTAGATGTATAACAGACGTTAATATTTTAATTAATACGATTAATATACTTGTAGGTCGTAATTTTATCTGGATTATGGATCCTAGCATTCCCCTATCATTTACTAGTTTACTTGAGGGAGATGATTCATCCCAAGTTGGGTTCGAATACTACCACTCCTATTACCCCAAGTAATCCCCACATGTCTTACCCCTCATACCCACCGCCTAACTACAACCAACACATGCACCAACCATATTACCCACCACAACCCCATTTTAGGAATCCAAGTGGCAGCTCAGGTCAAAACTCCCGTAATTATCCTCCATCTTATTACCCCTCGCCACATAATAATCCCCATGTGCATCACAGTGAGTACCCATATTACCCTCCTTACTATCCTCCACCACACACCACCCCGAATTACTTGTCTACAGGGAGCAACTCTACACCTTCATCTACTCCAACCGGGCCAACAATGGCCGGGTTAAGAATTTCTGAGACCGATATTGACCCGAGTACTGAAGGGAACGTGGAGGAAGTACAAGGGGGTGCAAGTATTGGTGCAAAGAAGTGGACGGTTAAAGAGGATCAACGGCTAATACGTGCTTGGATTAACGTAGGCACGGACGCTGTTGTCGGGAATGATCAGAAGAAATCTGGCTTCTGGGTCAGGGTGGCCTCCAATTTCAATGACCACCGTCCACAAGGAGCCTCGCCTCGTTCTTGGAAGACGCTCAATGGCCGATGGGGTCGATGCCCCCCGCTCATCAGTAAATGGGCGGGTATTATGTTAGAGGTTGAGCGTATCAAACAAAGTGGATGGAACGAGGTTATGATTCTGGAGGCAGCACATAAGTTGTACAAGGAACGTATGGGGAAGAAGTTCGACCTTGAGCACTGGTATGAGCTGCTCAGAGACCAACCAAAATGGAAGGCTATATGTGACCCACCAAAGTCAGGGCCAGGATCCTCCAAAAGGCCACATCCCGACACTGAAGAGGCAGGAGAGGAAGGTGCCGGTGAGAGTGAAAGACCCGAGAGGAGAAAAGCAGCGAAGAGAAGGCTAAAGCAAAAGGTAAATACCACTGTCGTTGATTTAGTCACAACTAAGTTGTAGGACTTGAGCAGTAACAGTAGTGATATGAATGAAATGTTCAAAGATTATATCATATAAGCAAGAGAAGAAAAGACCCAGAAGATGATGATGAGGGAAGAAAAGCTGAGGGTCCAAGAGGATAGAGTAATGATGATGGACACCTCAATGCTGAGTGCTGAACAAGTAGCGTATTATGAGGAAAGAAGAGCACATATAATGAGAAGGAGATCACAACAATCATCATCATCTCAGTAATATGTCTTCCCTCCCCCATCATTACGTAGATTATAAGAACAATGTTGCTTAAATGAAGTTCGAAGATTGTAGTATGTAACTTTATTTTACCATGTATTGTATTAGATATGATTTGGTGCAATCGTCTTATGATATTAATTTATGAAATTGGCATGTCTTTGTTGCTTAATCAAATTATTACTCTTCTATACTTTAACACTTTTATACATAATCTTGCATAGAATATTTGTAATGGATAATTTCAATGTTGAGAAGTTGGCTTGTGAGGAAGATTCATCCTCGTCATCCTCCTCATCTTCATCAGATACTGATATCATGGTAATGGACACTTTTCTCCAACATTAGCAACAACTTCAATAGGATATGGCCGCCCTTTTCCAACTTATTGAACCAGCAAGAGAGTTGACGCCTTTGGCATCTAGGCCTCGTGTAAAGAAGAGATTTATTAAGAGGGATAGAGAAGCGGCGCACAACCGCTTATACAAAGATTACTTCGCTGAAGATTCACTATACGATGATCATCATTTTCGTCACAGATTTCGAATGCGGAGGCGCTTATTTCTTCCCATTATGGAAGCACTTGGCCATCATTCAGAGTACTTCCAGGTTAGATACGATGCGGCTGGAAAACGTGGGTTGACACCATTAACCAAGTGTACCGCAGCCATGCGAATGCTTGCCTATGGTGTAACGGCCGATTGCATTGATGAGTACTTGAAGATTGGTGCGAGCACCGCAATGGAATGCATGAAGAAGTTCGCCTTAGGGATCATTGAGGTTTTCGGGGAAGAGTATTTGAGAAAACCCAATCAAGTTGATATTAATCGCTTACTACAGGTTGCTGAAGCTCGTGAGTTTCTCGGTATACTGGGAAGCATAGATTGCATGCACTGGGAATGGAAGAATTGTCCGACGGCCTGGAAGACATCATTTCCAAAGCAGATTTATAAGGTGCCAACTATTATTCTTGAAGCCGTTGCATCATACGACTTTTGGATATGGCATACATTCTTCGGGTTGCCTGGAAGTCTCAATGATATAAATGTCCTTGACCCCTCACCGGTTTTTCAAGAGTTGTATGTTGATCGGGCTCCGAAATATGAGTATGCCGTCAATGGGCATCAGTACAATATAGGATATTATCTTTCAGATGGAATTTATCCGCAGTGGGCGACATTTGTTAAGACTATCCCTCTTCCCCAAGGGCCGAAGAATAAACTCTTTGCAGAACGTCAGGAGTCGGTTATGAAGGACGTTGAACGAGCATTCAGTGTGTTACCAGCTCGATTTGCCATTGTACGAGACCCCACTCGCCTGATGGATCAAAGAGAAATTGGTATTATTATGAGAGTATGTGTGATACTCCATAACATGATTGTTGAGGACGAACGGGACAATTAAGAGCTTGCATTTGACTACGATGTTGTGGATGGAACTGTCCCGGAGCCGATTGTTAGCCACGCCCACCATCCATGCTATGATACGTACTTTCAACGGCCATGCCAAGTTCACAACTTTAACACACATGCAGCTCTCCAAGCGGACTTGATTGAGGAGATATGGAAGCGAAATTCAGGCCCGCGGTGAAGAGGATAATTAAATTATCGCCATATTGTAGTTTGTTTTAATTGTTCACCTATTGTAATGTTTTCTTCGTCAATCAATGTATCTTTTTTTAAATCATTGACCTATTGTAATGTTTACATTCCACCATGTCTATTTTTTTTTAATTAATAATCCTTTGTTATTAACTTATTATGTGCAAATTATTTTCCACATAAATAATACACCTACATAAGAAAATAAAGCAAAAAATATTTTTGGCTTGGTGCATTCAAGCATGTGTAAATTTTTTATATACATACTATTTTTTTTAAAAATAAAATATTACGCATCTTTAAATAATTGTATTATTAAATTATTATGTGTAAATTATTTTCCACGTAAATAATAAAGCTAAATAGTTTTAAATT
This sequence comes from Carnegiea gigantea, assembly GCA_029747015.1. NCBI lineage: Eukaryota > Viridiplantae > Streptophyta > Magnoliopsida > Caryophyllales > Cactaceae > Carnegiea > Carnegiea gigantea. Next base: position 578,010 of record JAKOGI010000318.1, read on the forward strand.
GTTACATTCAAGCATGTCTAATATTTTTTTAATTTCAGACTCCTTTTTTTTAAAAAAAATGTGTCTTTAAATAATTGAGTTTCGAAATTATTATGTGCAAATTATTTTGCATATAAATAATAAAGCTAAATAACAAAACGAAACATAAAAACAAAACTAATTAAATATGATTTCGTATGGGATCCATAGATATTATTTTATTTGGTGAGCCAAAGTGGTAAACCTTGCATTGGAGAGAGTGGGAATTGTGAGCTAAAAAGTTAGAGAGAGAAATAATGTGACAGTGGTAGGCCCCTATTGGTGAGCCAAATTTTAGGCTCACCATTGAGATTGCTCTTAAATATGCCGTCCACATATGCAAACAGTCCATCCATCTCATTCCTCCGTCAAGTTGATCATGGCATAACTCGGTGGTGGTATGCCAAAAGTAGATTGGGTCAAAGTTAGGATTATTGATGGTGAGCAAAAAAGTTTGTCTTATTTTTGTCCTTTGTCCTTATGTGATGTTTGGTTGGATATAATATAATATTAGTGTAAAGTAAGAAACTTTGTAATGCAATCATGATTACTTAATTTGTGGTAATCATAATTACATGATAGTTATTTTGTTGTAATACTATCATACAACAAAACAAAGTAATGAAAATACAATTACAAACTTGTTTGCATTACAATGTTGATTACATCTAACCAAATATTACATTAGAGTCAGTATCATTAGCACCCCAAATCATCTTTTCAAATGCGAGGGGTCTCATCCAAGCGAAATGATTGTCAATCACAGGTAAAACTTTGCGTTCCGGTGTAGCTGCGTGATGTATTTAAGCATGCCTCCTTCATTAGGCATGCGCATTAAGAACTCTTTCATTCGGCTTCTATATGCTTGTTCACCCAACTTCTTGGATCAAACTTGTTAGGCTCCAATTATGAGCTCAAGCCTTAGAATTGTGTGCTCAACTTGCACACTCAAACAAGCCAGACTTGGTCAGGCTAGCTATGACCTCAATTTGGCATGCTATTTAGTAAGGCAGCTCACAAATAACTTTGACTTAACTACACTCTCAGTCAATGTACAAAAACAACTAGGGCCGGTTATGTTTTGCAATAAGATGTAGCAGTAAGTTATAAGAAAATGTAAGCAACTGTAAGAAGCTGTAAGGAGTTGTAAGAACTGTAAAGAAGTTGTAAGAAAATGTGAGGAGATGTAAAAAGCTGTAAATAGCTGTAAAGATAGTTGTAAGGAGTTGTTGAAGTACTAAAAAGTTGTATAATATAATTTTTAGATAAGTATGCATAATTTTGGTCTTTAATGTATGAATTGCGAAAAAAAATTATTTCATGAAAGTAAATTACATGTATCATTGATATTATAAAATAAATTTAGAACATCACCAAACAATTATAGTTTAACATTACAGGAAAAAATTATTTTTCTATGATTATCATCTTAGATGATAAAAAACAATATTGAAATAACAGAATTAATGAAAATAAACCTTTAAAAAAGTTAATTAATTAACAATAAGATAAATTCAAACTGACAAATATGTAAAACCAAATATATTCTACACTTAAGGTGGTTTTTTGGTATTAACATTAGCTTCACCTCCCTACAAGCAAATTTAAAAAATAACAATTTTTCTCAACAAAATTGAATAGAACACTAAAAATGAAATCCTATTTAGTAAACATTTTGGAATTAAGTTCAACATAATGTTCAATTGTACGATAATAGCAACGAAGTTTTCATGGATAAACTTGTGAATGAAATAGCTGAAATGCTTTTGTCACCTATAGTTTGACTATTTTCATATATTGTTCATGTCGAAACTCAAACGTAAATGCGATTTTTGTAATATAATCTTAGAACATGTTGACTTATTTTTTCTATAATGGCATATATGCTTTATGTTGAAACTCAAATAGTAATTCACATCATTAAATGAAGTTTTTATGTTTATACAAATATTATACTCATAAAAAGCTGTAAAATTTTTCATATTGATTGTATATGAAAATATATGTATATACATATCTTTGTAAATATGAGAAAAAAAAGATGACAGGTTGAATGTTATAAAAAAAACATATAAGTAGATTTAAGATGATGGAAGAAAATGTAATGAGATGTATGAAGATGTAAAAAGCTGCAAGAATTTAGTTAAGGATGTAAGAAACTGTAAGAAGATACGAGGAGCTATAAGGAGTTGCAAGCTATAAGCTAAATCCTCCCAGTTGCAGAAAAGAATAAGGTGATTTGCACTAAAAGATTTTGCAGTTAGAAAGAGTTTATTGGTTGGGCTCATATCTGGTTACATGCATTATTTTGTAAGCGCGTTATTGACCAATATCAGATAGCACGTTGCAAAATAACTGTTCTTTTTATTAATTTTTGTTAAATATTAAACAAGGTAAATGATTGGGATATTTAGTGACATGTCCAATAGGAAGGCAACACGTGACGCTGATCAAGTCAACATGGAGTCAGAGTTGATCACAAGTAGGGTAGAAGGATGCAGGAGGGGGACCCCCTAAATGGGGAAATTACCATCCTTCCCTTGGATGCTAACCCCAAGGCTATAAATACCCCAATATTGCCCATTTTGGGGGAACTTTTAGTATTAACAACTTGACTACCACATAAATACTCTCCCAAACTAGTAAGCTCTCTCTTTCTCTCTGTCCACTTCCATCATTCTTCCTGAGACTGGCTTGAGTGTCAGAGGAGCCTTCCTCGGGAAAAACACCTCAGGTAGATCTTTGTGTGGGTTATCAAAAGGGGGTATACGTAAGCACGTGCAATCAATCAATACGTAAGCCACATGTAAGTCTGGGTGTCACCACCATTCAAGTGAGTTTCTTCTTAAACAGATGGCACCATCTGTGGGGACGATTGGCTAGATGATTGACACTCGATCTAAAGCATCAAAGTATGGAGAAAAGGGTAAGCATAGGGCGGTTGAAGATCCTTCACGGCGGCATGGTGTCTCTCCCGCTCAGAGTTCCAAAGAGAATTCAGTGGATCGCCCTTCTACTTGGTAATTTGTCACACCAAAACAATTGGGGGAGGCACTTAAGAAAGTGCAAGAAGCAGTAATATGAGGAGTGTGTGAAAAGATGAAGGGAGCTAAACATCAGCTTAAGCTCATCTGAGGGTTCAAATACAAATCAACACCCAGATACGCCCTTCCATATGAGCATGCTCAGGGCCAACGCTCGCAAAGAGATGTAAGCCCATTGCAATTCGGGGATGGTGGGAGAATCATCAAAACTAAGCAAGCTCTCTAGCAAACCCACAATAGCGTTAGTCCCTCGCAGTCCGTGACAACTCCCGATACATCTAAGAGCAGGGGAGCCAGATGGTATGAGGAGCAAGGGGAGTCCTCTCGTCCCCGATAAGCGGTTGGGGGAGGCTCCAAAGAAAGAATTCCTTCGCTGGCTAGGTCTGTGGGAAGGACATTGACGGTAACTCCAGCATCCTGTAGCACTCATCCCTCCTCTGATCGACCAGTGCCAAGAGAGGTGCAAAAGCAAGGGGTATAATCCAGGCATTGTGGATCACCTTTGGTGATTGAGTTAGGCCATTATAAGCCTCTCGTGCTTCGGATCGGGGGCTCCTTAGAGAGAGGGTCCTTACCTTCCTTCTCAACACTCTTCAATAGAGTAATCTTGGAGGCACCGTGCCCTAAGAAGGTTAAGATGCCAATGATCGATCCCTTTGATAGAACTGCCGACCCTGATGATCATCTAGATGTCTATAAGGCATATATGTACGTACAGGTCATCGACGCAACTTGTTGTTGATAATTCCAGGCCACATTGAAAGGGATTACGCTGAAGTGGTTCAATGGTTTTCCTAACAGGAGCATTACCTCTTTCCTTCAGTTGGATGAGGTGTTCAGCATTGCTTTATATCGAGCAAAAGAGAATATTCATCTTGCCAAGATCCAACAAGCCAATGGGGAAGACTTAAAGGAGTATGTGATGAGGTTCAGTCGTGAAGCCATCCTAATCTCAGACTTACAGGATGGGGCGGCTTGCATAACTTTCCTTAACGGATTGCTCCCAGGAAGCTTCAAGTTCTCCTTTGCTGAGAGTAACGTAACGACGTTGGCAAAAGCCCTAAAAAGGGCTAAAGATTTCAGACAAGCCATGAAGATATGCATTGGGGATGACTTTGTCAGACAAGACAATCGGAAGGATGAGAGGATAGGGGTCCTCAGGTGGACAAGCATCCTATGAAGGATAATGAAAGAGTTGGGCACTTTGATACCACCCCTTGGAACATCCTCATGGAAATCAAGGGCAAACCCATGCTAAGGTGACCAAAGCTGATTGAGACTGCAGCAAAAATCTGGAACAAGAACAATTATTGTGAGTACCATGAGGACTATGGACACACTACCTTTGAGTGCCATGAATTGAAGAAATCTGTCCACGAGTTGGTCGATCATGGACAACTCAACCGATTCTTGAGAAGAGGAGGAGGTAGGGGTCGTAATCTTCGTGACCCGGAAGGAAAGAAAGACAATGATGCTGACTGCAACACAAAGATTATAGTAACCATTATTAGAGGAATTGATGACAAGGAGTTGAACATGGGGTACCAGAAAGCTCAGATCTGAAAGCTCAGCCATGTCATAGTAGCTTGAGAACTCGTAGAACCAACCATGACGTTTGGCCCGAAGGACATGCTTCCCTTGCAAACTCCTAACAATGATGCCTTGGTGATACAACTCAAGATAGAAACCGCTATGGTTAGCCGAATACTCATGGACACTGGAAGGTCTGTTGTTATCATCACTCTTAAATCCCTTGAGAAGTTACAATACAACAAAAAAAACTTGGAAGCTGTTGAGACTCCTATTATGGGGTTCGGGGTATAAGTCAGATACCCTATCGGAACTAACAGACTATCTGTCCGACTGAGCGACAAAGATAACTCACGAACTGTAGAGACAAACTTTCTAGTGGTGGACATCCTTATGGATACAATGTCATCTTGGGACGACCGACGCCTAATGGCATCAAAGCCGTTATTACACCTTACCTCTTGCTCATTCAATTTTGAACTAGATGACGGAAAGGTAGGAAAATTATACGGACACCAAAAGACGGCAAGTGAATACCACTATATAAGTTTGAAATTCCTAGGAAGGAAGGAAGAACACCCTCAAATGCGAGACGTTGGTCTGCACTGTTACAATGTGATGCCATTTGGGTTAAAGAATGCCGGAGCCACTTACTAATGGCTTATCAATAAAATCTGTACGACACTTATAGGGAAGACAATGGAGGTATATGTCAATGATATGATCACCAAGAGTGTTAAAGAAATCGACCATGTGGGCTACTTGGAGGAGACCTTCAAGATTTTGAGGCATTATGGAATGAAGGTCAAACCTAAGAAGGGCACTTTCGGAGTCAGATCTGGAGAATTTTAGGGTACATGATCGATCAAGGAGGCATTGAAGCAAATCCCGACAAAACCAAGGTGATACTAAACATGAAGTCTCCAACAACCGTGAAGGAGATATAAAAGCTTACCAGTTGCATAACCGCACTCAGGCATTTCATGTCAAGATTAGTTGATAAGTACCTTCCTTTTCTTCAAAGTTCTAAATAAGAAGACATGCGTTGGTTAGAATAAAGAGCTTAAGCAAGCTTTCTAAAGCCTCAAGGAATATCTAGGGAGACTCCCTCGGGTGGTAAGCCATACCATAGAGGAGCCGTTGGTGGTGTATCTTGCCATCTTTGATCATGCGGTAAGCACAGTACTGCTAGTGGAAAGAGATGGACAATAGTTACCAGTGTAATATGTCAGCCACATTCTAGTAGGGGCCGAGCAACGCTACCCGCTTATTGAGAAGTTTGCATATGCTTTGTTGACCACGAGTCAAAAGCTATGTCCATACTTCAAGTCGCATCATATTTTTATTTTGACCAACCATCCCTTGCGAAACACTCTTAATAGGTATGGAAGCTATGGAAGAATGTTAAAGTGGATTGTAGAGTTAGTACCCTACAACATCAGCTATGAGCTAAGAAGAGCAAGCAAAGCCCAAGCCCTTGCTAACTTCATTACCGAGTGCTCAATGTTCGGATGAGCCCCAAGAGATGGGTATCAAGGCATGGATGCTATATGTTGATGGGTTGCAACAAACAGGGGAGCGAAGCCAGACTAATCATGGTATCACTTAAATAGCACTCGTGCGAGCAGACATTGAAGTTCATGTTCATGACGCCCAACAACAAGGCTAACTACGGGGCCCTATTGGCTTGGATGGAAATTTGCACGCACTAGGGGCATAGTACCTAAAGGATTCCTCTGACTCCCAACTAGTGATGACTCAAGTAAGAGGCGAATATGAAGCTTGCGATCTGGCCATTGTAGCCTACTTAGCTAAGGTAAAGAAGAGATCCTCCATGTTCAAAAAATTTAAGATTGAGCATGTACCTAGATCAGAGAATCGGCAAGCTAATGCCTTACCGAAGCTTGTCAGCTCCTCCCTAGATGGATATCCCAAGAGCATTCGTTGGAAAATCTTATCAGAGCAGAGAATTGACACCAATGAACTAGTTTGGATCGATAAGAGCGAGACATGGATGGAGCCCTTCATGAGTTATTTACGTGACGGAACCCTATCGTAAGACCCGAAAGAGGCTGACTGCATGAAGAAGAGATCTGATTGGTTCTTGCCGTATGAAGGGCTCCTCTACAAGAAGGCTTTCTCCCATCCCCTTCTAAGATGCACCACATCAAAAGAAGGTAAGAAGATCTTGGCTAAGATAGATGAAGGGGAGCAAAGGTGTTGAGGACGGGGTATTATTGGCCCACACTTCGGTTGGATGTCACTGAAATGGTTAGAAAGTGTGACAAATGCCAATGATTTGCCCTTTACACCACTAGCCATCAACCCGTTTGACAACAATGCATTCCCCATTGCCTTTCACAAAGTGGGACATAGACATTATGGGTCCTTTCCTAAGTCAAGAGGACAACGTAAGTTCTTATTTGTCACGGTGGATTATTTCTCCCGAGGCGGAGGCGGTAGCATCCATCAACGAGATGGAGATCCGCAACTTCATATGGAAGAATATCATAACAGGATTTGGAGTCCCAAGAGCAATGGTATTCAACAATGGAGGGCAGTTCGATACCGATAAGGTACGAGACTACTGTGTCGAGTATGGCATCCAAACAAGGTTCACAGCTGTCACTAGAACCCAAACAAATGGACAAGCTAAATCTACTAATAAGCAGATCTTGAATAGGCTCAAGAAGAAACTAGATAACGCCAAGGGATTATGGGTTGATGAGCTCCCGGCCGTAATATGGCTTATTCGAATAGCCGAGAAGAGCACAAGTGGGGAGAACCTCTTCTTGCTCATTTACAGATTCGAGGCAGTGCTTCCGGGTGAGGTTGCTATCCACACCCATTGAATCAACACCTTCTAAGAGGACCTTAACACCAAGGCACTAGGAGAGGCTCTTGACTTGTTGCCCATGGCAAGGGGAGGTGCCTATCTTAAAGAAGAGATTGTGAAAATCAGGATGTCCCTGTTTTACAACTGTAAGGTCAAGCAGAGACCCCTAAAGGAGGGAGACTTGGTCCTGCAAAAAATGGAGGCCACAGGAAAGGGGCCAATTCAAAGGAAGCTTACACCCAATTGGGAAGGAGCACACATGGTCGCTGAAGAAGTACGCCTTGGGCCATTTTATCTCTGAACCCTTCAAGGAGAAAGGATGCCAAGGACATGGCACTCTGGCAACCGTAAGAGAGACTACGTATGATATGATACGGTAGAAGGTACTTGTGTTCTTTGCATAAAAGGAAGGCCCATTTCACTTTAGCATATCGGCTGTTTGTTCTATTGGTCCCTGATTTTATCATCCTTTAATATTAATGAACGATTGTTTTATTGAATATGATTTTAGTCCATTGTCGTCAAGTTTGGGGGCATAGGGGTTGAGCGTGAAACAATAGGTCCAATGAGATGATGAACACTTAATGACAAACCCTAATGGTGAGGTACGCAGATGTAAGGATCAGCTCATTGGGCTGGTTTCAGAACTTAGGTCACAAATGCCATGGTAAGCAAAGGGCACGATAGGACACTGTGCTTGGAACTGGACCTGATCTACTACCCCTAGGGAGAAATCTAACTAAGCGTGATAGATTGGTTAGATGATACGTTGATGCAAGAATCAGCTCGTTTGGCTGGTGTCCGAACTTAGCCCATGAATGCCATGGTAGGCAATGAGAACTATAGGATGTCGGCCTTGCAACCAAACTCATCCTACCTTAAGGGAGGCATCTAAGCAAGCACAATAGTTTGGTTAAATGATACGTTGATGCAAGGATCAACTCGTTCGGCTGGTGTCCGAACTTGACCCATGAATTCCATGGTTGGCAATAAGAATGATAGGATGTCGGCCCTATAACCAAACTCCTTCTATCGGCCTTAAGGGCAGATCTAGCAAAGCACGATAATTTGATTAAACAATATGCTAATGTAAAGATTAACTCGTTCGGCTGGTGTCCCAACTTGACCCATGAATGCCATGGTTGGTAATGGGAACGATAGGGTGTCAGACCTACAACCAAACTCATCATATCGCCCTTAAGGGACAGATCTAACCAATTACAATAGTTTGGTTAAATGATATGCTAATGCAAGGTTCAGCTCGTTCGGCTGGTGTCCCAACGTAACCCATGAATACCATAGTTGGTAATGAGAACGATAGGATGTCGGCCTTGCAACTGAACTCATCCTACCCCCTTAAGGGAGGGATCTGACGAAGTATAATAGTTTGGTTAAATGATATACTAATATAAGGATAAACTCACTCTCCTGGTGTTCGAACTTGACCCATGATTGCTATAGTTGGCAATGGGAACGATAGGAGGTTCGCCTTGCAACCAAACTCATCCTACCTACCTAAGGGACGAATCTAACCAAACATGATAGTTTGGTTAAAAGTTACACTGATGCAAGGATCAACTCATTCGGTTGATATCCGAACTTGGCTCATGAATGCCATGGTAGGTAATAGGGGGTAGAACGTTGGCTTTATAACTAAACTCTTCATATCAACACCTTTGGCCCATAGGGGCTAAGAGATAGATGTACAGTGAGGCCATGCTCAGCTAACCATCCCCCTTTACAGACACATGGGCAAATCCTCTTTAGCCTTCAAAGGGAAGTAACTCTAAATTGATAAACGACACAAGTCCTTTAATACAAGGTATCAACACATATTAATAGCAAGAAATGCCAATATATATCAGAAAACAAAGCATCAACAGACGCGAATGTCACACACACAAACAAGATAAGTGCCATAGTATGCATGCATGATTTTAGAATAAATAAAGCAAAGGGAAAACGTGTCCATACGACCTCGGCTTGAAGGCCTGAGGCAAAAACTGATCGCTTACAAGAGCATAGTCCAGAAAACTAGAGGAGAGCGAAGTATAGGGGAGAGAGGAGGTCAAGTCTGCACATCATTATCAGCAACATCGCTGCCGACATAGGTCGCCTCAGTATCATCCTCCGATGGATCCTCTACAGTGTACTCGGGGGAATATGGATGGACGGCAAATGCAACACCTGAGCGAGAGGTATCGCTAGATGGGTCTCCTCCTTGCTCTGGGCATGGACGCTGGCGTCCCTCATCTTAACCACATCAGCCCACTTTAGGAGGGCCTCGCAGTAGGGCATGAAGAACCCTTCCCCCCCCCATCGTACTCTTAGGGAGCTTGGGTCATTAGGTCCATCATGGCCTCTTGCCCTCCCCATCATGCTCTTAGGGAGCCTACCAAGCCTGTTCCCAATGGGGATTGTCCAGTCCCCATTCACCTGTTTTACGTAAACAAACTTGTACTTCCATCCGTTGATGGAGGAAGGCTTGTGCAAGGCAGGCACATAACCGAGTCAGCCAACTATTCGACACCAACCTTTCCCCCTGCACGTCTTATTATTACATTGGATGATGTGCATGTATGTGAAGGCTAAGGTCCTACACCTGAGATGCTTGAGCTTGCAAGCTGTAATGAACGATAGAATGGACGCTAAGCATTGGGGCCAAGTTGGCTAACCACAATATCAAGCATATAGAGAATTTTCAAGACAATCTTAGGAAGCAGAAACCGAAGGCTATACTCTAAGTCTTCTAAATACATGCCTATATATCCTGGTGGGGGGTTATCTACGGTATTTGTATGCGAGGGAATGATCACCCTATAGTTACATGAAAAAGAATACTCCACTCAAAGTCGATGATTTTTTAAGCTCATCATCGAAGGATGGGTTGATATAATAGGAGCCGGGCTCGTCCACAAGGTCAGACTTGGTAGGGCCACTAGAAGGGACTGGATCTTGCTCTAGCTTCTCAGCTATGTTGTGGGCAGCATACCTACGCTAGCAAAATGCTCAGGAAGCAGGTTAGCTATGGATACCTCCCACAAATATGATACAAGCCTACCCAAAGAGTAGGTTTTAAGGGATAGAGAGCTGCTAGAGCTCTCTTCGAAGAAGTTCAGATTGATTAGAAGAAATCCCACAATGGAGTTACTGCGAGCAGACTTTGGGGGTGCCTAGAGTCTGACTCAAAGTTATTTTCGTAATCGTCTAAGGGGTCAACAGCGTTCTCAAGGAATGAAGTTAGGCATGGGTCGGTAGAGTTATTGCTAACTTATCCTCTCTGAAGCCAGACAAGGGGCTAGAGGATGATCCTAGCGAGTAAGTGAACAATGAAATAGCTATGTTACAAGAATGATAAATGAAAGAGGAAAGGATAGATACCTTAGTGACTGACGACGTAAGGGAATAGCTATTTTAGATCTTCTCTCCCCAACTTTCTCTCCCCAAAATTTTGGGGAGGGCACGTGAAAGAGAGTGAGAAATAACTTGGAAGCAAGGTGCATATATGCACATTTGAACATCCTCGAGGTATGTGCTAAAATCTGATGCCTATATCAGGTACAATTCCAAGTGTCAAAATCCAAAACAGGCCCAAAAGAAAAAGGAAAATGGAAAAAAAAGATCTTGAAAAGTGAAGATGGACCCCATGGAAGAGGCTTGACCGAATGGAGAGGCGATTTCTCTCCCATTCGCTTTTCTCGAATGGAAAGGAACCCCTCTTCCATTCGGTAACACCGAATAGAGATGAAATTCCTCTCCCATTCGGTCAAGCCGAATGGAAGAGGAACCCCTCTCCCATTTGATTAAGCCAAATAGAGAGGAACCTCTCCTATTCGGTCAAAGCGAATGGAGTGGAACCTCTCCCATTTGGTTTGACCGAATGGAGAGGAAACCCCTCCTATTCGTTTAGCCGAATGGAGAGGAACCCACTCCCTATTACTGTCTGACTAAATGGAGAGGAACCCCTCCCATTCGATTTGACTTAATGTAGAGTAACCCCTTTGCCATTTGGTTAGCCGAATGGGGAGGGATGACTTCCCTATTCATCCTTCTCCTATTGTGGAAAAAAGTCAACTTATGCATCAAGCATGTGAAAGTGGGTAATGCAAGAATATCTTCGCATGACACCTATGGGTCAGATCATGAAAAGAAATCCACTGGAATGAATAATGAAAAGAAATCCGAAAATTTTGGCATCAAGAATAGAGAGAAGAGTGTATACCCTTGATAGAGCATCAACTACCACATTTTCTTTGCCATCTTTATGCTTGCAGGTGAAGGAAAATGTTAGGAGAAATTCCACTCACTCGGCATGCCTTGAATTCAGCTCTAAAACTTAAACCCAGTAGCTAATTTTTCATTTTTGAGGACAAATTCAAAATGAGCAAATCAAAGTTAATTAATCAAGATTAATTTTAAGCTAGACCTAGTCTTTTCTCATGCGACATAATATCCAAGACATGAATTCAAATTAATTTTTCATTCAATTTTGGGCACTAAGAGAGGTTGAATTTCCACTATAAAAAGGGGTCGTGGGTTTGGAGTAGAGTTGGAAAAATCTGACCCGACACGATAACATGATACGAACCCAACCCAAAGTTATTGAGAGAAATACGAACCCGACCCGAACCGAACTGATTTCAACTCGAAGTCGGCACGATTTGACTGTTTAGTGTGAAAACTTATTATTTTTCACTTTTGAGCAAATCTAAGCTATTTTTAAGGCTGACACAAAATTGACCCATTTATTAAGTGGGTCGATCTGACCTGAACCGTTTCCTAGCTCTAGTTTGGAGCAATTCATCATTCACTCATCCAAGCATCCAAGCATTCTTCCATTATCTCATCTTTCATCTTTCAATTTTTTAAAGAGAGTTTTTGTAAGACAACGCCATTTGGGTTGAGGAGTTTAGAAGAAAATCATATGTGTTATCTATTTTTCTCTTTTCTTCTCACCTCTTTTGTAAGTCAAATTGGAGAGTTTGTGCTTAATTATATAATTTTGTATTATTGAGTATCAAAGTTTGGACATACAAAGTGAAATATACCATTAATCGAGAACATGGCTAGATCTGTTTCGATGGTATTTTTGCTAACTATGGCTAGGTAAACTACTCATATATAAGATTAAGATGGATATTTGATTAATAATATTGCGTTTGTAATTTGTTTTTAGGGTTATTTTTATCTCTTATATTGCATAATGTTGAGTTTATACTTGATCTTAATCTATCCATGCACCTTAATACTAATGTTTATTCATGTTGATTACAATAGTTTAGTTTGCTATCTCCAATATATATTAGACCTTGTAGGCTAATTTGATGTGATGCAATTGGGCTTAAAGTTATAATTGTTAAAATTGAATGATTTATGCTAGAAATTAGATAAGTTATGTTCAAAAAGAATGATTCATGCCGACTACTAGATGAATAATATCGTTTGATAATTATAATTCATCTTTCTAATTCATGACCTAATACTTGCAGCTTATGTTGATCAAGAGATTAATTGAACACTCATTTGACTTATTAATTCAATATTTGTGTCATTGGTGAAATACAAAGTCCTAGATCTTTCTGTAATTTGATCGCTCTATATTTTCTTGACTCATTTGCTTTTATTTTGCTTCTTGAATTCATATTGACAATTGAACTCCACTCTTGAATTATTCTTTTTAATAGGAAAAACTAAATTCCAAATTGCTATTGTTCCTCATGGGATCGACACCTTATCCTCGCTAGTCTACAAGTAATCTCGTGCACTTATAAGTGAAAAGAGTTTTAAAATTGAACATAAAATCCACATCAAATTTTTGGGGCCATTGTCGGAAACGAATAGTGATATTGAATTTTATTTTTCTTTTATTCTCTTTGTTTATTTCTTTACTTTTTCCCCTATCCTTCTCAACCCCCGTCCTTTCATTTATTTTTATTTTTATTTTACTTTATTGTATTCCCCAGTCCTTCCTAATGTATCCATTTTATTTCTTTTCTTCCCATTCCCATCTAATCTAACTATTTTCCCCATTCCCTTCTAATTTAATCTAACAATTTTATTTTTTTTCTTTATTTAAGTTATTTCCATTTATTTTTTTCAATCCTTCTCCCTTTTATTTCATTTATTCTCATCTATTTTCTTTTATTTATTTATTTTTTTCATTTTATTTGTCTCTTTAGATCTTTATTTTTTTTATTTTTTTTGTTTTCCTCTAATTTCGTTTGGTGGTTGTTGTGATGGTGATTTCATAATATTCTCTTAATTGTTTGTCGGTATATGCATGGTAGACATTCTTCATTATTAGATCTTGAAGAATATAATCCTAAAATTGCATATGCTCTTGGTAAGATAAGAACTAAGAAACGTGAATCTAAGAAAAAGATGGTCGAAGAACAAATCCCGCCTAAGCAACTTAAGGAGTATTTCACTCCGCCACTTATAATTCACCTACAGGTACCTGAATGATTGTTGTTACAGGGCCAATTGAGATTAAGCATTTTCTCATCGAAGTGGTTCCGTCTTTTTATACGCTAGAGTCTGAAAATTCTTTCAAGCACGTTGATGCATTTTTATAGATATGTTCTACTCTCTTCTTACATAGTGTCTCTAGTGATGCTCTCCGTTTGCGTCATTTTCCTTTCTCTCTGAAAGATAAAGATAAAGCTTGGTTGGACACTAAGACAAATATTACCACTCGGGATCAAATGCAAAAGGCATTCTTGAAAAAGTTTTTCTCTATTGGTAAACTGATTGCCTTAAGGCATGCTATAATCACTTTCTCACAAAATAAAAATGAACAATTGCATGAAAGTTGGGAAATGTTTAAAGAGTTGTTCTGAAGTTGTCCTCACCATGAGGTCCGTATGTGGCAACTTGTCTAGACTTTTTATTTTAGCTGAGATGAGCACAATAGGCATATGGTTGATGCCTCATGTCGTGATAGTTTCATGTATAAGAATCCCAAAGAAGCTTGGAAATTGTTTGAATAGTTGAGTGAGAATGGACATTTGCATGCTACTTTCTCACATTCTGATTAGCCTAGGCAATTGGGAAGTAAAGGGGGGATTTAAGAGGTTTTGCATTCGGTTGACCTTTCTAGTAAAGTTGACGCTTTAGATCAGACATTTGATCAATTGTTGTGCATAAGCAAAGTGTCCAATGCCCCCTCTATGCAAGATGTGTTTTTGATTTATGCTAGTCCCATGCATGCTTCTATTGGCTGTCCTTGTATTAGTAAGTCTGACTGTGTAACTAAATAAGTAAATACCGCCCAAGGATTTCATTCAAGCAATAATCTTTTTAATACTTATAATCATTATTGGAGGAATTATTCTAATTTTTCTTGAAGGTCTTAAAATATTAAGAATCCTCAAGGACAATCTAGCAGACCTACCCCTTTCCAAAACCAGAGGTATGCTTCCCTTCCTTCCATTAAGCTCCGTATGGGAGTTTTGATATAGATAAGGTAATTTCTGCTCTTAGTACATTGACTTCTATTGTGCAAATTATTGATTCTAAGGTCTAAGAAATTGAGTCTAAAATGCACATTGTTAACTCTCACCCACAATTCATAGCTAAGGTGGAAACCCAACTTGGGCAACTTAGGAAAACTATAGGTGAAAGAGAAGAAGGAAGACTTTTAAGTCATCCCATAGAACCCTAATGGCCAACAATTTGAACAATTGAAAGCTGTGATGGTTCTCAGGAGTAGTAAACAAGTTGATAATAAAGTGAGTGAGAAGGAACATGATAAAAATGGAAGATTTAAGACATTGAGAGTGACATCAAGATTGAAAAGGAAAATTTCCCCATCTCCATCCCCTGTTATGTTTGACCTCCTTACCCTCAAGCTTTGGATGCACTATTCCCTTCCACGAAGATAAGGAAAGAGATGATATTTTAGAGACCTTTAAGCAAGTTAACGTCAATCTTCCCCTCTTGGAAGCGATTAGATAGATTCCGGCTTATGCTAAGTTCTTTAAAGACATGTGCACTTCTAAAAGGAATTCTAAAGATGACAAGTATAAAAAAGTTCTTTTAAGTGAACAAGTGAGCTCAATTTTGAAATTTGACACTCCACCTAAGTTCAAAGATCCTGGTGTTCCTACTATTTCATGCTATGTTAGTAATCACAAAATTAAAAGGGCAGTGTTGGATTTGGGTTCTAATGTTAATTTGATACTGTATTCTATTTACTTAAAGTTGGGATTGGATGAATTTAACTTTCCATCTGTACCCTTTAGCTTGCAGATAGGTCAGTGAGAACTCATAGGGGGTGAATAGATGATGTCTTGGTTCAAATTGATAAAGAATTTTTTCCTGTTAACTTCATTGTATTAGACATGAACCCTAGTCATACTTCTAAGCAAATTCCTCTTATTTTAGAGTGTCTCTTCCTAGCCACAGCTAATGCTACCATTAACTGTAGTTCGGGGGTGATGGATGTCTCGGTTATGAACATGAGGGTTAGGCTTAAGATTTTTAGAGTTTCTTCTCAACCTGTGTTTGAAGATAAATTTTAATGGTTTTTTGTTGATGTGATTGATGAAATGATTGAAGAAGCTCTACCTGCTATTAAGAGTAATGATCAATTGGGAACCTGTCTTTCCTATGGGGACTTAAGATTGTTTGACTTAGGAAGTATAATAGATGAGATGGACTCTACTCTAAATTCCACTCCTCATCTTAAACCTTCCTCCTTCGTGTCCAAACTAGGAACCCCTTCCATCTTTGGTAAGTTCTCCTATGCCACCTTCTATTATCTCCTCACCGAAATGTGAGTTGAAACCTTCCCTTGATACACTTAAGTATGTGTCTTTAGGCTCCAAAGAGACTCGACATATTATTATATCTTCTTTTTTATCTTATGATCAAGAGAAATAGTTGATTCGTGTGTTTGTTTTTAACATAAGGGTGCTATTAGGTGGTCAGTTGCTGATTTAAAAGGGATTAGTCCTATTATTTACATACACAGAATTCGCTTTGAGGATGATGCTAAACCTGTTAGGAAAATGCAATATAGATTGAACCCCCATATGAAAGAAGTTGTTTAAAAAGAGGTAGTAAAGCTTTTAGATGCAAGTATTATTTACACAATTTTTAATAGTAAGTGGGTCAGTCCAGTTCAAGTGGTCCCTAAGAAATCTATTATGACTGTGATAAAGAATAATAATGGTGAACTAATTCCTACTAGATAGACCACGAGGTGGAGGGTATATATTGACTACAAAAAGCTGAATTTTTCTTTTTCCTATCACTAGAAAGGACCATTTCCCACTCTCCTTCCTTGATCCAATTTTGAAAAAATTAGCTAGACAAAGTTTTTAATGCTTTCTAGATGGGTAGTCTGGTTATAACTAAATATTTATTTATCTTGAGGACCAAGAGAAAACGACCTTTACATGCCCATTAGGTGCATTCGCCTATCGAATGATTACTTTTGAAATGTGTAATGCACCTTCCACATTTCAAATATGCATGATGGCCATATTTTCTAACTATATTGATAATCTCATAGAGGTGTTTACAAGTGATTCTCTATTTTTGGTCCTTCCTTTGATTCATGCCTTGCTAATTTATCCACTGTGCTAAAAAGTTACGAAGAAGTGAATCTTGTCTTGAGTTGGGAAAAGAGTCACTTCATGGTCCAAGAATGGATTGTGTAGGGTCATAAAGTGCGTAAAAAGGGGATTGAGGTTGATAAAGCCAAGGTTGATCTAAGTTCTAATATGCCTGTGTAATCTTCTGTGAAGCAAATCAGATCTTTTCTTGGCCATGCTGTTTTCCAGAGAAGATCGATTTTAGTAGAGTAGCTTGCCCATGTACTAACCTCCTTACTAAAGAAGCTCTTTTTGTGAATGAGTCTTGTGTGAAAGCTTTTGAAAAGCTTCGACCTGTTTTGCAGCCCCCTGATTTTTCTCTTCCATTTGAGATTATGTGTGATGCATCTGATTTGCCATTGGGGCTGTTTTAGGTGAAATGGTGAATAGAATGCCTCATGTCATATATTATGCTAGTAAAACACTAACTGATGCTCAAAAGAATTATTCAATTACTGAAAAAGAGTTGCTAGCTATAGTATCTTCACATGATAAATTCCATCAATACCTTTTGTTTAGACCCACTAAGTAACCGATTTTGAGTTTGAGATATAACCCCATTTTTAATATCATTATTAGTATTTAAAAAGTATTGAGTTCCCTATTGACTTTTCAATAAATAAATAAAATAAATTGAATTAATTAAGTTATGATTTTGGTACCAATGTTCAGATTTTATCTCGATTCATTTCCTTAATTGCCTGAATATATGCTACGTGCTTCTTGGAGTATCATCTTTATTCATATCTTTATCCATTCAAGAAAATACATGCAATCAAGTAACTTTTGAAAAGGTTAAAAAAAAACGACTAATAGGTTGACTTGGCATTAGGGACTTGATTTTTAAAGATGCTCTTGTGATTTTTGTTATGCAGGGTGAAGTTTTTACCTACGGTTGGATGCATAGTTGTCATTGTGCACTTAATTTGCTTGATCTTGCCCTATAGATTTTGTTGAAATTAAAAATCGTTGATAATGAGTAGTGGGTTTATAATGAATGAGTCCATACGATTGAGCGTGGATGTTCATAGTTGGATCATTTAATTTTCTTTCTCGAATTTTGTCTAACTCGCTGGGTTGAATGATTATATGTGTTATTGTGATTCTTTGTTCGAGGACTAGCAAAGTTTTGGTATGGGGGAGTTGATAACTCACATTTTTATATATAATTTTGGCCACTTACCTATTTTAAAGTATTGGGATATATTTTTGTGCAAAAATAATGCATATTTTATGTCCTTAAAGGTAAGGAGCAATACAAAGAAAAATTCAAGGGCAAAATTGAAATTTTGAGCATGTTTTTTTAAAACCAAGCCCACTTTTGACAGCCACCACCATAGCCCAGTCTACCAACAAAAAGTTCCAGCTCGAAATGGGCATGTCTTGTGCAATAGAGTAGCCTAACACTCCGAGCTCACATAGCTTGGCCCTCCAGCAGCTCCCTCTTTCTTCTTCCATGTGTGGGCCTACTCAGCCTTGGCCCAATGCATGAGGTTTGCCCAGCGGCCCCTTCTCTATCTCCTCCAGTCTGCTCTTAGTGTGGCACAATGCCCAAGCCTAGTCTCATCCCCATTCTTCCTCTCTCTAGCTCTCTCTTACTCTCGCCTAGCATGTGGACCTTTTCGTAGAAGCTTTCCCCATGCTCCCCATGACTGGGGCTGCTTGCTTGCTTGCTACACAACTAATTAGCTCCCAAAATTCAACCCAGCAACTAAATTATCGTTTTTGAGGGCAAATTCCAAATGACCTAGTCAAAGCTAATTAATCGAGATTAATTTTTAGTTAAAAACTAGTCTTTTCTCAATCAACATAACAGCTAAGAAATTAAATGAAATTAATTTTTCATTAATTTTTTGTCACCAAGCGAGGTTGAATTTTCACCATAAAAAGGGGTCATGGGTTGGAGAAATTCATCACTTACTCATCCAAGCATCCAAGCATTCTTCGATTCTCTCATCTTCCAACTTTCCATTTTTTAGAGAGAGTTTTTATAAGACAAAACTATTTGGGTTGAGGAGTTTAAAAGAAAATAAGCTTTGTTAGCTATTTTTCTTTTCTCTTCTCACCTTATTTGTAAGTCAAATTAGGGAGTTTGTCCTTAATTATATAATTATATGTAATTGAGTATTAAAATTTGGACATATGAAGCGAAATATACCATTAATCCAGGATATGGCTAGACCAATTTTAATGGTGTTTTTTCTAACTATGGCCATGGATCCTTGATTAATAATATTATTTCATTAATTTCTTTGGGGGTTATGTTTATCTCTTATATTGCATAATTTTGAGCTTATACTTGATTCTAACCTATTCTTGCACCTTAATACTATTGTTTATTCACATTGATTACAATAGTTTAATTTGCTATCTCAAGTACATATTAGGCCTTGTAGCTAATTTGATGTTAGACCTACTGTGTTATGTGGATGGGAGTGTTGACTTATAAAAAAGACACAGGTTCAAAGATTAATGGTAGTAGAGATGAAGATGATTAGATAGATGTGTGGTTATACAAAGGTGGATAGAGTTAGGAATGAATGATTAGAGACATAGTTGAAGTGACTTCCATCAAGGATAAAATGAGAGAAACTAGACTCAGATAGTTTGGTCATGTGAAGAGATGGAGTGTGGATGCTCAATTGAGGAGATGTGAGAGGATTAACATCCCTTAAGGTAGAAGAGGTAGGGAACGACCAAAGAATACTTGGACGAGGTGACTAGAGAGGACTTGAAAGTTGTACGATTGACGGAGGACATGGCTTAGGATAGAAGACTTTGATGGGATAGGATTAAGGTCATAGATCACAGAGAGATGACCTCATATAAGTCATTCAGTTGCAGTAGGGTATGTTTGGTCATGGTTCCTTTTTTTTCATATATCGTATTTGTATGTAGGTAGTACATATATCTGAGAAGAGATATTGTTTGCCTACCTCTATTTGTTAGGGTATAGTACTTTCCTTTACTATGTTATACTTATGTTTTAGATAGTATGTTTATCATTAGTTTTTTCCCATAAAATATTTTCATAAAATTCTTTTCCTGTAAAATGTTTTCACAGAATCCTTTTTTGCGGGTCTCTCAGAATCAGACTCTCTATGGGTAATGATGCCTGTAGAGATAAGGTTGCCTAGATCTGGATCTGCTCAGATCCCATAAAATTGGGACCCACACTAAAAGGCGGTGTTGTTGTTGTAATTGGGTTTAAAGTTACAATTGTTAAAATTAAATAATTTATGCTGGAAATTAGATGAGTTATGTTTAAAAAGAATGATTCATGCTAACTATTAGATAACTAATATCATTTAATAATTATAATTTATCTTTCTAGTTCATGACCTAGTGCTTGTAGGTTAGGTTTAACAAGAGATTAATTGAACTCCCATTTGAATTAATAATTCAGAATTTGTGTCATTGGCGAAATCCAATGTCTCAGATCTTTTTCTAATTTGATTCCTCCTTATTTTCTTGAACCATTTGCTTTTATTTTATTTCTTGAATTCATATTGATAATTGGACTCCACCCTTGAGTTATTCTTTTAATTAGAAAAGCTAAATTCAAAATTGCTATAGTTCATCGTGGGATTGATATCATATACTCGCTAGTCTATAATTGATCTTATGCACTTGCAAGTAAAAAGAGTTTTAAAACTAAACATAAAATCCACATCAATACATCATAACTAATTCCTAAATAAAAGGTCTTAGAATGTCTGACGTAAATTTTGTGAAGATGCTAGGAGTATGAGATAAACCAAAAGGAATAATAAGCCACTCATATAACCCATACTTGGTCTTAAATACAGTTTCCAATTCATCACCTTCTTTCATTCTAATTTGAGGTTACCCTCTCCTAAGGTCAATTTTGGAGAAGACGTTAGATCAATACAACTCATCAAACATATCATCTAATCGAGGTAGAGGGAATCTATACCCACAATCGAGCAAATCTTAGAGTTATCTTTATAACTCTTTGGACTTAGTAGGATGGGATGCCTATAGTCTGACTTGTTAGCCAAAGAAGCACACGACAGGAGATCAATTTAGTGCTCACTCTCTCTCAAGGGAACTTCGGGGGTAAATAATTGGGGAACACGTCCTCAAACTCGCTCAAGAGTAACTGAGCCAGAGGATGCATGGGTTTCACTTCCTCACTCCTGTTTGATTCGACTATAAGTAAGGCAAATGGAGACTTGCTATTACTAATGGCTCTCTCTTCATGTGTTTCACTAATGTAGAGGCCTTCCTGACTTCCCTTCTCTAGCTTAATTTTGTGAGGCTTGGGTGGGGGCAATGGGGCAATTGTGAGACTGTGACCTTTATGCTTATATATATATATATATATATATATATATATATATATATATATATATATATATATATATATATATATATATATATATATATATATATATTTGCGTGCCCATCATGAATCACATAATTACACACATAATCAAGGTCTACCAAGCAATAGATGACATACATTCCTAGGGAAAACATCAGATAGCACTTCACTGAAATATGAACCAACTACAAATAAAATAAGAGCTTATTTATAAAGGGTAACCATGTTCCCTTGCTTAAGCCATTGATAAGTGTATAGGATTAGATGCACCTTAGTGGGTAATTAAAACTTATCGATGAGTGCCATTGGAGCCACATTCGTGTCTTCTTGCATCAATGATTAGGTTACACACCTTGCCTCCAATTGCACACCAAGTATAGAAGATTTGCTCTATTTGGCTAGGTGCAAGAGGAACCTCTTTGACATAAAGAGCGCTTCGGATTACCAATAATTCATCGACATTTAGAGTGACCAAAGTATAATCCTCATTCTTAAATTCCTCATCACTAGTTTCTTCCTCAAGGGGTTGGATATGTTCTATCTCTATAATGTTAGGAGTCGTCAATAGGCCAATTAGCTTGGAAGTGACCATAACCATGCCATTTGAACATTTCTTCTCCTCAAGCCTCTTTGTGGGTTCACTAGCAATTCTTTACCCTTATCCAGGGCTTTTAATAGAGGTTGGAGCAGTATCAGTCTTAGGGTGAGGAGAAAACTTCTTTATAAAGATATTGGATCGATTTAGAGAGACGGTTAGGAAAGGGTTTTTCCCATTGAGTTGTTTCTCAACTTTATCAGCTAGATTGCAAACTTCATCAAATGAGAGGTAAGGTTCCAAGTTTACATTGTTGGCAGTGTTAGGTAATAGGCCATAGATGGATCTAGCAATTGTGAGGTTACTAATGAGGGGTGCTTGAATGCATATGTATTTGCATACCCATAATCACTTACATAATGATCATGCAACCAAAATAAACAACATGCTTTTATAGGGAGAACATTACATAGCACCTCGTTAAAATATGGATTGATTGAAAATAAAATAAGAGCTTCATTGGAAATGGTTATCTTGGTCCCTTACTTGGGCCATTGAAGAGCGTATGGGGATAGATCACCTTTATGGGTATTTAAAGCTTGTTAAATTAGTGTCATTAAACCCATATAAGTGCAACTTCCTCAATGAATGATTAGCTTACATACCTTACCTCTAATTATACAGCAGGTATGGAAGATATGCTCCATTTGGCTATGTTTAAAATGAACCTCTTTGACATGAAGTGCTCTTTGGATTACCAGTAATCCACTAACATTTACAAGGACTAAAGTATAATCCTCATTCTCAGATTCCTCATCACTAGTTTCTTTCAAGAGCTTGGATCTCTTCTAACACTCTAATTGTGAGAGTTTTTTTATTGGAGTAATCGGCTTGGAACCAACAGTAGTGAAGCATTTCCTCCCTTTTAACCTCTTCGTAGGCTCACTTTCAATTCCCTTGCCCTTATCTAGGGTTTTAATAGGGCTTAAGTAGTCTCTATCTAGTGTTGAGGAGAAAAACCTTTTATAGAGATGTGGGATCGATTTATAATAGGGAAAGGTTGTTTTCCCCCTAAGTGTTTTTTCTCAACTTTAATGGCAAGATTGAAAATGTTATCTAATGAGAGGTATGGTTATAAGTCTATATTGTTAGTAATGTTGGGGAATACACCCTTTATGAATGCGTCAATTATGGGGTTGGGCTCTTTATTCAATCTGACCCTCATTTGGAGTTGTTCAAACCCCCTATTACACTGTTCCACCTTAAGGTTCTCCTAGCTCAGAGAGGAGATCTTGAAGCAGAGCTCTTACTTATAGGAGGACAGTAGGAACATCTTATCCATGTGCTTCTTGAGTTTGGACCATGCTTTGATCTTGGACTTAACTTCCCTTTCTCTATTCCTCCTCAGGTTCTCATACCATAATGTATGCTTACCCTTTAATATTAAGAATAGCCAACCTGAAAGACTTTTCATCATTAGACTCCTTAAGCTTGATGATCCCCTTCGTATATTCAGCCCAGCCTAGGTAATTCTCTGGATTGAAGTTTGCATCAAACTCCAGTGCCTTAATGTTGAAGTCTCTAAGGTCATCTGTTAGTTGCGTTCTCCTCCAAACTATTCTATCCTTATCATCATAATCTTTATACGAGGATGAATAGGCAATGTCGACGGGGCTAACATCAAGCTCTCCATTATGATGACATCATCGCCCAAAAGGTATGGATCGTCTTGTCTGCTCAAGCTCCCTTGTGAGCCTTCTGACTTGCTCTTGAAGTTCAAGGATGGATTTGTCTTTCTTTATTTGATAGACCTGTTTAAGAGGCATGCCCCTAGAATGAGAAGGATCACCCTTCTTGGCTATATTGATGTAAGGAATGAAGGATTAGAATAAGAACTAGAGAACATAGAGCATGGGGTTAGCCACATAGAGGTTTGGTGGGCTTTATAAGAGACAATTGGAATAGGACGGGCTGCTATGGACCACGGTGTTCACCAAGGATACGACCACAGACGGTGGGCTTTACCACAGTCTGTCCACTGTTGGTCCTGGCTGTTAGAGTATTGCGGCTTTTGTGAAGGCTTTTTGTATGGAGTTTAGGATCATTTTTGGGTTAAGGATTGTGTTTGGAGTATTTTTTGGGGACGTCTTTTTGCAACAAGAGGGTTGATTGTTGGATAAATGAGAGTAATTTGGTAAAATTGAAGTGTGAATTTCAGGATGAAGAGTCATGATTTTGATTGAATCAATGGAAGTATAGGTTTTGATTCAACAACTAGCCAAAAGAGGAACTCTATATATGATATGAACTTAATGAGGATGAATGCTGAACTCCCAAGAATGTTAACACTCAAGAGAAACCCCAAAACATTGTATGCTCCTCCTTGGATTCAATCTCAAATAAAGGTGATTGTAAGATTATAGCCCAAAGATAAGATCCTTAAAAGTTAAACAGTTTCCACCCAATCACTCTTCTAAAGGCTTAGAAGCACCAAAGGCAAATTATAAAGGAAAGACTCTAAATCACTACTCAAAAATTACAAATAAAGACAAAGAGATTTTTTTAAAGAAAAGTTAGCTTTTCGCCTTTCATTACACCAAAACATAAATCTAAGCATACATTGAGGAAAATAGATCTATAGATACCCATAATGAGGTGAATAAGTTGATATGTTAGCGGGGTAAGTGGACCAATCAGGTTCCTTAGGCAATAAATAAAACATTCAAAGATTATGACAAATGTCATGAGCCGTAATTTTAAGGATTTCCTCCCTATCTTCTAGGAAGCTTTTAAAGAGTTGTACTCCGCCCATAAAGGTGCCATCACTTGAAGCTTATTCTTTGGTGGATTTCGATTTATTTCAAAACTATAAATGCTAAATATTATAGCCATATTATCATCAAATATCAAAATCATGATTGCTCCAAAATTAAATTTTATGCACACCCCTCTAAATTTTAGCCATTCCTCTCACAAAAAGGTATCTAATTCCAATTTTTAGTGCATGAGGTGAAAGTAGACATCTTACAAAATTAAGAAAACTTAGAGTTAGATCAATTGGGCATCATTAGATAGGAATGAAACTTTACCCAAAGTCAGTAAATTTACTAGTAATCATCATTGTAAAAGTTATACTTTTTACCATTTCAGGGAAAGAAAATGTGAATTACTACCATAATTTATTCCATGTTGCAAAAATAGACTCCTTACAGTTTCAGAGAAATAAGGAATGGCTTGATTTGTAGATGAAAAGCTAAGCCACAGCTAGGGGTAGTGCCAGAGTAGTGGTATGAATGGACTTTGTTGAGGATAAGGGAGAAGCCAAGAGTTGCTTTGGTATACATCAACCTCCCTCTCTTAAGAACAATTTGTCATCAAATCCTTAAACTCATCTTCAAAACGAGGAGTGAGATCACCCACATTGAAAGTAGCACTCATGTTCATGTCACACGGTAGCTGTAATTAGTAGGCATTATCTCCAATACATGTAAGCAACTTGAAGGGAGCATCTTCATGAGCCATGAGCTTATTTAACCACCATGAGGAGAGTCTTTCCTTCCCTAGGTGCAACTAAACTAAATCTCTCAGGATGAAAACCAAGTGCTTCATATTCTTGTTTACTCTAGCCTTATAAGAGGCGTTCACCTTCTCTATTAGAGCTTTAATTTGCTAATGGAGTGTTATCATTTTTTTAGCTCTTTCTTCGGCCTCGTGGCTAGCCCATGCTCAATAGAAAGAGGAATAATGTCTATAAGAGTGAGAGGATTGACTCCATAACAAGCTTCAAGAGGAGAGTGGGATGTAGCGTTAGCAAATTCAGCATCAGGAAGTTTTAGATCTCGTTCATTGAGGTTTTTGCTCACCAACACTCTAGGTAAGGTTTTTAGATCTCCATAAGCACCTCCGAAAATGAGATTGCAATTTGGTGCCCCAATCAAGTACAATACTTATTGGCACACCATAAAGCTTGATGACCTCATTCATATAAAGATGAGCAATATGAGAAGCATCATGACTCTTGTGGTATGGAGGGAAGTGACCATCTTAGGGAACCAATCATAACCATACAAAATTATACCACCTTTAGGTTCTTAGCAAACCCAAAATGAAGTCTACACTCACATCATCCCAAGGGCCATTTGGTCTTGGAAGAAGAGCGTATAATCCTTGGTGGAAAGTGCCCTTGGCTCTATGACATGAATGCTACGGACATCACTTGCTATTTTAGGCCAATAAAAATGCTCGTTCAAGATCTTAATTTTTTATGATATTGAAATTACCTCCCAAGTAGCACCATGAACTTTCTTCACAAGTGGCTTCCTTAGAGAGCCTCTAGGGACACATAGCTTATTGTTCATGAAGAGAAACTCATCTTCTAAGATATAGGAATCATGGTCCTTTGGGTTGACAAAGATTTCTCAAAAATCCTTGACTTCCTTATATGGTGCAAAATCCTCGGATTTTGGCCTTAAGAATAGAGAAGAAAGTGTGTCCCCTTAACAGAAAATCAGCTACCACATTTCTTTGCCATCTTTATGCTAGAAAGTGAAGGAAAATATTAGGAGAAATTTCACCCACTTGGCATGTCCTGATTGAGCTTAGCTTGCCCATTGATGAAAGGCAAGGCTTTATCTGAATGTATCATAAAGGGCTTAGGCTTAATGTAGTGGTTCCAATAACTGAGAGCCTAGATGATAGCACAAAAATGCTTGGTCACAAGTAAAGTAGTTGGGTTTGGGGCCAGTCAAATTCTTACTAAAATAGGCCAAGGGTCGCTTGGCTTGGTAAATACTGTACCCATGTTTACTCTACTAGCATCACATTTAACTTCAAAAAGGAGTTGAAAGTTGGGAAGGGCCAAGATAGAAGCTAAACATAACTTGTCTCTTATTACATCAAAGGCTCTTTTATTAGCCTTTATCTGCAAATGAAACTTTCCCTCTTTATGTACTTGGTCAAGGGAGCTATAATAGAGTTAAAGTATTTGATGAACCAGCTTAGAATGATGCCAAGCTATGGAATCTTCTAACCTTTGCGATAGAGATTAAAATGAGCTAACTCTTGATGCCTTTAACCTTGGGCTCATCTACTTGTATGCCCTCCCCTTATGTAACACAGCTAAGAAAAATAACTTAAAATGGGAATAAGTCACATTTCTCAAGATTTGCATTCAATTTTTGTTACCATAAGACATGGAAAACTTAGGAAGGATGCTCAACATGGGATCCTTCATCATGGCTATACATGAAAATATCATCAAAATACACCACAATACATTTCTGAATGGAATGCCTTAGAACCTCCTTCATAACTCTGATAAAGGTACTAGGAGCATTAGATAAACCAAAAACCTATACTTGTTCTTGAAAGCAATTTTCCACTCATCACCTTCTTTCATTCTAATTTGATGATGCCCACTCCTAATGTAAATTTTGAAGAAGACCTTATATCCATTCAATTTATCAAGCATATCATCCAAATGAGCAATAAGGAACCCATACCTTATGGCAATCTTATTTTTGGCCCTAGAGTCAACACATTCCAAGTCGTATCTTCACTAGGTATGAAAAGGCCCTCATGTACGCATAATTAAGCAACTCTTGGACTTATCTTTGTAAGTCTTTTGACTTACTAGGATTACAACTATAGGTCGGCTGGTTGGGAAAAGAGTGATTGAGCTAGAGGATGCATGGGTTTTACTTTCTCACTGTGTTTGATTTAACTATAAGTAAGGCAAACAAAGGCTTGCTCTTACTAGTGGTTGTCTACCCGTGGTTCACTCATGTGGACATTTTTGTTAGTTCCTTTCCCTGGCTTAATTTGCTGAGTCTATGGGTGGGGGCAATAGCGCCAAAGTAAGACTATAATTGTCATGCTTAAATGCATATGTATTTGCATGCCAATCATGAGTCATATGATTATCATCCAAGTAAGGTCTACTAAGTAACAGATGACATGTAACCATTACGAGAACATCACATAGCACATAACCATAGTATGGACTAACTTAAAATAAAATAAGAGCTTGGTTAGAAATGATTTCCTCGCTTTTTTGCTTGGGCCATAGAAGAGTGTATGGGATTATAGGGACCTTTATGGGTAATTAAAGCTTGTCCATAAGTGTCATTGAAGACACAGTGATGCAACTTCCTAAATTAATGATTTACACAACCATCTTACCTCCAATTATACACCAAGTATGGAAGATTTGCTTTCTTTGGCTAGGTTTAAGACAAACCTCTTTGACATGAAGTACTCTTTGAATAACCAGTAATTCACTAAAATCTGGAGTGACCAAAGTATGATCCTCATTCTCAAATTCCTGATTGCTAGTTTCTTCAGAGGGTTGGGATCTATTTTACCTCTTTAATGGTGAGAGTCTATTTATTGAGGCAATTAGCTTAGAAGTGACAATAGCTATGATATTTGAAGCATTTCTTCCCTTTCAACCACTTTGCAAACTCACTAGCTATTCCTTGCTCTTGTGTAGTCTTTAATGGGGGATTGAGTAGTCTCAGTCTTGGGGTGAGCATAAAGACCCTTTATAGAGACGTGGAATCGATTTATAGAGGGGGTTGGGAAAGGTTTTCTCTCCCTAAGTTATTTCTTAACTTTAACAGCTAGATTGCAAACATTATCAAATGTGAAGTAAGGTTACAAGTCTACCTTGTTAGCAATGTTAGGGAACAAAACCTTGATGAATCTAACAACTATGAGGTTAGAATCTTCATTAAATCCTACTTTTATTTAGAGTTATTCAAACTTCCTATTATATGCGTCCACCTTAAGGTTCTCTTTAGTAGGAGAGGAGATCTTGAGGAATAGAGGTCTTGCTTGTAAAAAGATGGTAGACACATCTTATCTATCTGTTCCTTGCATTTGGACCATGCCTTGATCTTGGACTTCGCTTCCCTTTCACTATTCCTCATCACATTTTCATACCATAAGGATGCATACCCTTTTGTCTAGGGAATAACCACCTTGAAAGACTTTTCATCATTATACTCCTTAGACTCCAAGATCCTCTTCATAAATTGAGACCAATCTAGGTAGTTCTGCAAACTGAGGTTTCCATGAAACTCTAGTGCCTCAATTTTGAAATCTCTAAGGTAATCCCTTGAATGCCTTCTCCTCTTAACATTTCTATTCTCATTATCATAATCTTCATCAGAGAATAAGTAGCCAATGTTGATAGCCTGATAACAAGCTCCCGGTTGTGATGGCTTCATCACCAAATGGGAACATATCCTTTTGCTTGCTCACCCTCCCTTATGAGCCTTATCATTTGCTCTTGAACTTCAAGGATGGATTTATCTCTCTTTATCTCATGGGCTTGTTCAAACAAATGCCATCATAATGAAAATTATCTCCTTTATTAGATGTGTTGGTGCAAGGAATAAAGGATTGGAACGAGAACATGGGACCATGGAGCATATAGTTGACCACAGATAGGTCTTGGTTAGCTATGGAAGGGAAATTTAAAGAAGAGCGGTTGCCATAGACTGCAGTATTCACCACGGACTATGGGCTTTACCACAGTTTTTTATGATTTGCTATGGCTGTCAAGGCTTTGTGATTTTTGTAACGAATTTTTGTATGAAGTTTAGGGTTGCGTCTAAGTTAAGGATTATGCTTGGGACAATTTTTTTTGGGGGGGTTCTTTATGGATTAATAAGTGTTTATTGTAGTGGTTAAGTGAGAGTGACTTGGTAGAACCAAGGCATAGATTTTAGATGAAAAGTGGATGGTTTTATTGAATCAATGGAGGTGAAAGTTTTGTTCCAACAACCAACAAAAAAAGGAGCTGTAGCTTTCATACCAAGTTGATGAGGATGAATCCTCAACTCCCAAGATTGTCAGCACTTATGAGAAACCCAAAAACAATGGATGCTCTCCTTGGATTCAATCTAAACAATTAAGACGATTATGAGACTAGAGCCTAAAAATAAGATCTTTAAAATCTAAACACTCCCATCCAATGTTTCTCCTAAGGGATTAAAGCCATCAAAGATAAATTATAATGGAAAGACTCCAAATCACCACTTTAAAATTAAAGATAAAGATGAAGAGATTTTTAGAGAGAAGTTGGCCGTTTACCATTCATTTTATCATCAGCTCAGATGCGAGTATACATTAAGTGAAATAGGTCTATTAATATCCAAAATGATGGGAAAAGCTGATACATTAGTAAGGCAAGTGGGCCAATGAGATCCTATAAAATATCTTAGGAAAAAAAAATCAAAAGTCCAAAGACAATGACGAATGCCATGAGCTGTAATTTGCAGGATTTCATCCCTATCTTCTATCAAGCTTGTGGAGAGTTGTACTCCACCAGTGGGGGAGACACCACTTGGAACCACTTTCTTGGTGGGTACAAATTCTTTTCATAATTAGAAATATTATGGATTACAACTACATTCTCTTTAAATATAGTTGAAAACCAGATTGCTCTGAAACTTGATTTTATGCATATCCCTCTTAATTTTGGTGATTCCTCCCTTAAAACGGTGTCCAATGCCAATTTTTAGTACATAAGGCAAAAATAGACATCTTAGCAAATTAGAAAAACTTAATCTTGCATCAATTGGGCACTATTAGGTAAGAACCAATCATTACCTAAATTCAATAAATTTATTGATAAAAACCTTCACTATAGAAGTTATAATTTTTACCTTTTTAGGAAAGAAAATATGGAGCACTACTGGGATTTATTCAGTATTCCTAGGGTAGACTCCATAGGCTTCCAATGAAACTTGGGACAACCCAAAGAGCTATGTTTTTGTAGATAAAAAGCCAAGCCAAAATGGGGTAGTGCTAGAGTGGTGGTGCTCTTGATGTGTGGAGCTAGGTTTTACACATTCGTGGAAGTGAGGATAAGGGAGTAGCCAAAGTTGGTTCAAGGATTATGTTCATCAACCTCCCCCTCTTGAGAAGAATTTGCCTTTAAATCCTCAAAGTCATCTTCCACAGAATAAGTAAGGTCACCCACATTGAAAGTAGCACTCACGTTATCTGCTCCCGCTCCTCCCAAGAGTCGTCTTGCAGGCTTAGCAGGGCCCTGTGGGAAATGTGGAAGTACTAACCACACTGCTCCTGAGTGTCGAGTGAGAATTAACAAATGCATATGGTGTAGTAACCTAGAACACCTCACTGCTGCTTGCCCCGAAAGACTGAAGGCTGTAGACAAGGGCTCCCACCTGCAAGTCCCATAGTTGTAGTAAGGGTGTATGTGTAGAGTAAGAAAGAAAGCTGTCACCTCTGGTACGGTAGTTAATTTCAAAAGCATTTTGTGTATTGATTGATTGAGTTGCCACTCATTCATTTACATCCACTCGATATGCCATGCAACTGAACTTTGAGAATAAGGAGACAGAAACCAATTATAGAGTCAAGTTATCCATTGACTCTAGAGTTAGTGTCCTATCTCTTATAAACTTGATCCAATTACTATTGGTGGGATAGTATTATAATATTCCCTAGAGTCTTGATTTAATTTGACTTGTCAGACTTTGATATCATTTTGGAAATAAGCTAGTTGTACACTTATGGGATCAAGATAGATTGTAAGGACCTTAAGGTTATTTGAAGGGATGAACAAGGGAGATAAATATGTTTTATCGACAAAGATAAGAAAAACGTTATCCTTTAAATTCTGCTATGAAAGCAAGTGAGCTCTTATCTCAAGATATATTGGGTATTGGTGTTGTGCTATTGGCACTCAACCATAGGAAGAAGAAGCAAAAGATACCCCTGTAGTTTGTGAATTTAGAGATGTGTTCCTGAAGGGCTGGGACTGCCGTGCAAAGAGAAATTGATTTTGAGATCGAATTAATCCCTGGTGCCCCACCTATCTCTAAAGCCCCATATCGTATGACCCCAACAGAGTTTAGAAAACTAAAGTTTCAGTTGCATGAGCTATTACAAAAGGGATTTACTAGACCAAGTGTGTCACCATGCCCCAGTTCTTTTGTAAAGAAAAAGGATGGAACCTTGAGGTTATGTGTCGATTATAGAGAACTGAACACGATAACCATCAAGAACAAATACCCATTGCCCCGAATAGATGGTTTATTTGATTGACTGTAAGGAGTAAGAGTCTTTTCCAAGATTTATTTGAGATCAAAATACCGTCAACTTAAGATTTTACCTGAAGACATTCTCAAACCACATTTAGGACCCGGTTTAGTCACTATGAATTCACTGTGATGCCTTTTGGCCTAACCAATGCCCCCACAGCCCTCATGGATCTTATGAATAGAGTTTCAGACCCTATTTAGACAAGTTTGCAGCGGTGTTTATAAAAGATATCTTGATATACTCCAAGGACAGAGATGAGCATACTGTTCATTTGAGGACTGTGTTGTAGGCCTTGAGGAAACATCCATTACATAAAAAATATAAGAAGCATGAGTTTTGGTTAGAAGAAGTGACATTTTTGGAACATGTGGTTTCAAAGGAAGGGATTAAGGTTGATTTACAAAAGGTGAAAGCAGTTACAGAGTGTCCAAAGCCCACCAACTAATTTGTTAAGGAAGCTACAAAGTTAGCAAGAAGATAAAGTGATAGCTTATACCTCTCGACAGTTCAAGCTTTATGAGAGAAATCACTCTTCCTATGGCCCAGGACTAGCGGTTGTGGTTTTTGCACTGAAAAGTTGGAAACACTACTTGTATAAAGTACCTTGCGAGAACTATACTAACCATCAAAACTTGAAGTACATTTTCACTCATAAGATGTCAATCTAAGATAATGGCGTTGACTAGCATTGCTTAAAGTTTACAACTTACAGATACAATGTCACCCAGGAAAGGCAAATAATGTGGCAGATGCACTGACAAGGAAGGCATAACATACCCCTAACACTGTAGCCATTATTAAGTTGAACCTCTTGAGAGGGCTTGAGAACTTGGATGTTCAATTGGTGTCACATGGGCAAGCATCTAAAAATACAAGTGGATCTAACTCTTTTAAGTTCGAGCCTGTAGTACTTTAGGACCTAGGACCAACATTTGTATTTGAAGAAAGCATGGAACTCCCAGCGATCGATGTTGTGAAAATACTAGTAGAGAAATTTACATGAAATATCAGGGTAAAATGGCACAGACATTGGCCACAAAATCATCTTTTGGGTCATGAAGATCTTCTTCAACATTCAATGAGGTGACATATATCAAAAGACTCTTAAAAACAAACTATTCAAAATGACATAAACGCTATGCTGATAAATAAAGGAGATCACTGGAGTTCCAGATAGATGATAAGGTTTTTCAGAAAGTTTCGCTAACTAAGGCATAAAGAGGTTAAATTGCGAGCTGAATTGAGGCCAAGATCTATTAGACCATACAAGTTTATTGAAAAATTGAATCACATAGCTTGTTGACTAGATTTGCTTATATAACTCAAACATATGTACAACGTGCCACTTACCTCACAACATAGGCAGTACATTCTAGATCTTGACCACACTCTCTTAACCAAATCCATTACAGTCAATGAGGGTCTTGTGTTTGAAGAATGCTCAGTCCTAATACTAGATCGTAAGATTAAGTAGCTATGTATCAAGCAGATACCTTTAATCAAAGGACATTGAGCAAATCATACCTCCCTAGAAGCCACTTAGGGAAATCAAGGATGAGATGCAAGGCAAGTACCCACATCCATTTAAGGTAAACTTGCATGTTTTGCCAAAGCCGATAAGTTTCAAGGACAAAACTCTTTAAGGAGGGAAGACTGTAATAGCCCGACCCTAAATCATGTTTATTTATTTAATTAAGCATGTTATTAATTTTCTTGGATTGTTTTTATTGTATTCAATAATCCTGATTCGGAAAAATTCATTTGGGCCCTCACTTTACAATTCGGGTTTTTATTAACATAAAATTTTGAAAAAATTTATAGCAGGCCTTGACAATTATGATTTAAGTGATCAAATTATTTTTCTGTAATATCACAAAAATTTAAATTTGGGCTACATAAAAAATTTATTGTGACGGAGCATTTTATTACCGAGCTCAATTTATTTTGGGCCCAACTTGAAGCCCAAAAGCTTATGCACTTGATTTAGCAAATTGTCATCATGTATATCTAATTGAAATTACCATAAAGCCCTTTTTTATGCAGAAATATCATCCACGCATTAGGATAGCATCAAAATCATTTTCCACTAAGATAAATATTAGCTTTCTTCTTACTCTCCTCCACACATTCCCCCCTTCCTCAACCACTTTCAAGTCTCTCCTTCAGGCTTGTAAGTGAGGTAAAAACCTTGACCCAACTTTGTTTAATTCTTGGTTTTATGTTGGATTTGACTATGGATCATGTTATCTTGATATAAACAAGTGTTATTTTGATGTTTTAATTGTTGGTTAAACTTGGAGGTATACAAGGGTTGAGGTTGCTCATGATTATACAAACCTAAGTTTGAAGTGATGGATTTGGATTGTTTCGTATTTGATTTTCGATCCTTGGAATTAGTAATGGATATTATGATGTTTATGTTGAGTTTGGATGAGTTTAAATGCAAGAATAAGTTGGTCATAAGTTAGGGTTTTGGTGATCAAGCATGGGTTGATTTGTTTCTAGCATCAAGTATATTATTTGTGTATAATTGGATTTAAAAAAAAAATCTTAGATGGGTTGTTTAACTTGGGAAATCACTTGAGGTGATTTTGTATAAAGGGGTGGATTATTGAAATTTTCTTAATTGATTATAAAAGATCATTTTCCTCATTTATGCAAATAAGTAAGCTTACGGATGTGTTTTGAGTGATTTTGAAAAAGAGAAGAATTAAAAATTTGATGTAGATGATTATGGAGTAAATTTGCATATTGTGGCTTTTTAAAGTGATGAGAAGGAACAAGGCTTTGTTAAATGATTTTAAGGAACCATTTTAGAGGGGAATGATGTGAAAAAAAGGGGGGAAAACAAGAACAGTAGGGCTATGAATAGACTAGAAACAGGGCTCTCTTTACGATTAAACTGGTACTATTTGGCCTATTGAAAAATTGTGATTTTTGGTGGGTAGATAGATCCATGATGTATCTTTCATATTCCTTTTAAATAACTTCATTCTGAGTTGTGTGGAAAAAGTTATGGCCCTTCTGCTAAGACTATGCAGGACAGACCCGAGTTGTGTTTCAGCTCAAGTTTAAGGGCGGTGTTGTGGTAATTGGGTTTTGCACTATGAATGAAAGTGTTGCAGGACTTCCTAAGCTTTTCACATTTGGGTTTTATAGCTTAATTGGAGGTTGGGAGTGAAAGATATGGATTTTCTAAAGTAGACCTTCAAATAGTAATATCAGGGAAGAAAGAAATTGTGACATTTGAACATATTATCAGGAGTTTCTATATAATTATGGATATTACAAATAAATTACAAAGTTTAGTGAGTTCAACAACTTTGATTATGTATAGAAGCTGACATGGATTAGAAAATCGAGTTACACTGGTATAAGAATGAAATTTGAGAAGTGGGGAGAGAATTACTCAAGATCGGTATCTATTAGGCCAAACTAGGGTTATCTGAGCTTTCATAAACCTCACAACACCCCTCTTGGCTTTAAACCTTTTATTATTCATTTTAGAAACGTCAAACACCCACATTCTGTTCATATCCATCAAAGTCCTTTCATTATCACATCAATTATTTCATTTTGGTTTATTTTGCTACAATTTGTTTTACGTCGAGTTCAATGACCCTAACTTATTTATTTTTCAAAATCATTTTAATACAACTTATCTTATATTAAATTATTTGAATTGTGGATGCCCTTTTTATTAATCAATTTCCATAAAATTATAAATTATGGGAGTGAAAGTTGTTTGCTAACTGCATTTACCTATAACTATATTTCTTAAGCAGAAATGGGGCATAGTCGATCGTTTCCTATTGTGCATAATTATTAACAAATGAGATTGCATTTTAAAGAGTTCAGGTATGCTCATTGCCTGTATCTTTCGAAATCAACACGTATTTATCAAAATTATAATGTTTTGGTAAGTACATCAATGAATCAGTTTAATCAGTGATTTGTCACATAATTAGTGATCCCATCAGTTATCAGTTACAGGGTATTACCCTTCAGTTACATCTGAAGCAGGCCAGGTCCTCCAATTAGCTTGGTAGGTGTACACCTATCTATAGATCGTAACAATATCAAGGGGTTAACTAATAGATAATAACTAGCAATGTAGCTTTACATTAATCTCATTCAATGTTTTAACTTAACATGAATTGTAAAGTGGGTGCCCAACTAATTTATGCAGAGATCTTTTAACAATACAAGAATGCATGTACTGAGCTTCAGCTCACAATTTGAAATATTTTTCATATTTTGTTTTAGGCAAATGCTCAGTGAATCGCGCTCATGCTAGCAAACCAGCAGAAGAAAATAAGTTGAGTAAGGGAATCTGGGTGGATCAACATTGATATAGTGCATACATATTTTGAAGCTGCATTTTGAAATCTTCAGTGGATGGAGGTGTAGATTATATGGTGAATTGTTTTACTATGGTGTATAAACCTTATGTTGGTTAACAGTTGACTATATGTGGTTTGATCATGTATGAATGTGTACGATTGAAGTTATGCCTAACTATGTTATTTCTAGTACACATGCTTCAAGCCTTGTCCTTTTGGATGGTGATAATGTCTCGATCATTGGGTTTATCAATTATAATTGAGGGAATCAGAATAGTGATTGCAAACAGTGAAACATGCTTAACTAGGGGCGTTACAGAACCCAAAGAAATGTACTTTCTTTTCTCCAGAAGTGACTTTCTTAGGTTACATTGTGACTGCCAAAGTAGTCAAGATAGATGAGAGCAAGGTTGAGGCCAATAGATCTTGGCTAGTACCTGAGGAGTTTTCATAGGCTTGCCTCATTTTACCGGAGGTTCATTAGAAACTTTAGTATAATCATTGCACCAATCATTGAAGTGCTTAAGGGTTCATCCATTAAATGGACCCCAAAAGCCCAATTTGCCTTTAAGGACGTAAAAACCAAGCTGATCGAGGCACTAGCACTAACACTAGCTCGCTTTAATTAGGTCTTTGAGATTGAATGTGGTGCTTCTAGTATGGGTATAGGAGGAGTTCTTACTCAGGAAGGCCGGTCCTTAGCCTTCTTCAGTGAGAAAGTTTGTGATTCCAGGGGAAAGTACTCGACTTATGATAAGGAGTTTTATGCTATAGTGAGGAGTTTAGAGCATTGGAGCCATTGTCTGATGGCTAGTGAGTTTGTCTTGCATTCCGATCAGGAGGCCTTGAAATACATTCAAGAGCAACACAAGTTAAGCTCAAGACATGCCAAATGGGTAGAATACCTCCCATCATTCCATTTACAATCAAGCACAAGTCAAGAAAGCTCAATGAAGGAGCAGATGCACTTTTAAGGAGGCATTTGTTATTATTTTAGCTTGACGTGTGCATTCTAGGGTTTGAACACTTCATGAACCTCTATGCTATTGATGAAGACTTTGGTGAACTTTAATCGGTTTGTTAAAAGCACCCAAAAGGGGATTTTTTTATCTAGAATGAGCACCTATTCAAGGGCACTTGTTTGTGTGCCCCTAGATGTGGAACTCGTGAGCTTCTGATCAGGGAAGTCCATGGAGGCTCTTTGGCTAGACATTATGGAAAGAACGAGACCCTAGCCATGCTAAGGGAGCATTACTTCTGGCCAAGAATGAGCAAGGATGTTCAAGACCTCTTGAGTAGATGTGCTACTTGCCAAGTAGCCATGAGCCATTCACTGCCACAAGGGTTATACATCCCACTGCCACTTCCTTCCTTCCTTGGGTTGATGTAAGTATGGATTTTATCCTTGGTTTGCCTAACACTCAAAGGAACAAGGACTCCATTTTTATGGTAGTAGACAGATTCTCAAAGATGGCTCACTTTATAGCTTGCAATTAGACCAATGATGCTACCCACATTGCTGAGATATACTTTAAAGAGGTAATAGGGCTACATGGGATCCCTAGCCCATTTTTTCTGATAGGGATACCAAATTTCTTAGCCATTTCTAGATTTTCTTATGGAAAAAGATGGGGGCCAAGCTCAAATATAGTACCACTTGTCACCACCAAACCGATGGGTAAACGGAGGTTACAAACAAAACCTTTAAAACTTTGTTAAGAGCTTTGATTAAGCTTAATGCTAAGGCCCAGGATTTACTCCTTTCTTATGCTGAGTTTGCATACAACAAAGCACCAAGCAGAACTATAAGGATGTCTCCCTGTAAGGTGGTTTATGGAATTGATCTCTTAAGCACCTTTGATTTGGTGCCTAAAGTCCAGGAAGAAAAGCCAAATATGAAGGCCAGCAAGAGAGTAGAGGAAATCCAAAAACTCCATAAGCAAGTTGCAACCAGAATAGAGAAGTCCAACACCTCCTACCAAGCTCAAGTAAACAAGCATAAGAAAAAGGTGGTGTTCCAGCCTGGTGATCTAGTGTGGATTCACCTAAGGAAGGAACGTTTCCCCTCAAAATGCAAAAGCAAGCTTATGCCAAGGGCTGATGGTCCTTTTGAGGTGCTAGATAGAGTTAATGACAATGCTTACAAGGTAAATCTCCCTAGAGATTATGGTGTTTCGGCCACTTTTAATGTGCCAGACTTGAGCCCTTACTTGGAAGATGATCATATAGTGAATTTGAGGGAAAATTCTTTTCAACAAGGGGAGGATGATAGAGATCTACCCCTAGTATCTCATTTAAGCCCTCAAAACAACTAAGAAACTCCAATTTCAAGCACTAGT
The DNA here is from genome assembly GCA_029747015.1 of Carnegiea gigantea. NCBI lineage: Eukaryota > Viridiplantae > Streptophyta > Magnoliopsida > Caryophyllales > Cactaceae > Carnegiea > Carnegiea gigantea. The sequence goes on from JAKOGI010000318.1 coordinate 616,679, forward strand.
CCTCAAGCATTAATCCAAGCTATACTGAAGCAATGTTCAAGCCTTCCCGGGTATGACCCTTCCTAAAGACCCGATTTTGTTCATATGACTGTCTAAACCTCCAAAGGGTTTAGACCTGATATTTTTGCATAGGATGTCACCTACCATCCCCATTAATCAAGCGATGAAGAGAAATTTAAGTTAAATCAGTTCCTTCATGAAGGTTTTGCTAGATAAGTCAACCATTCCAGATTGAGCTGCATTCTGACCTGGTTTGAGTTTCTAGCTAGTTACTGCCCTTAAACCCAATTCAGTCCTAATTTCTTTACTTGGGATGATTATTAACATCCTGATGAAGCCATTCTTACATTGCGATGAAGTTTAAATTAGGTAAAAGCTAAGCAACCAAGCTGCTCAACTTTGGGCGCCAAACAGCCAGTTTGACTGTTTTGGATCAATGGCTGAGATCTCTTCAAGGAAGCTACTTGGTGACCTACCTACTTAGCCCACCATCAGGCCCATCATTGGCTAGTTTGCAGCTTTAGAAGGCTACTTGACCACTAAAAAAGGAGATAAAGATCATTCATGCTTCTGATTGGTCAGCCACAATCCAAAGTGGATTACATTAAACCTAATGATCATGTTCAAGCTTGAGTTTAGCATTAATCACATTTATTTAGCTAGACACATAGAATGTACTTAAGCTAGACTAAGCATGTAATCCGATTTGTTTAAGCTAGTTTAGAGGTTTCGTAATGACTAAGGAAACCCCTAAGCGACTAGGTAGCTTGGAAGGTTCTTGCTTAAATGCTTGGCTACTTGTATTTGCATTTCATTATAAAAGATAGCCATTTTCAGTTGAGCTAAGCTCCTAACTCCGTTTCTCTCTCAAACTCTCAACTAGCTTATCTTTACTTAAGCCAAGTAAAGTGGTTATCTAGTGAGTCTTAATCCAATTTATTGGTGGTGTTTTTGTATCCATTGAATGATTAAGGGCCTTAAATTAAGTCTTGGTGGTGAAATCTGTATCCAAGAATCAGTTTAGCTCCATCTATCCTAGTTTGCTCTTACCAGGTTCCTAGAACTCACATTCTACCCTTGTGTTTCTTTTTAGCCTATTTGCAATCCAGCCTTGATTGTAAGCTTATTTAGCAAGGAAATACATTAGGTTCAAAAGATAGGTATTATTGGTCCTTAATGGAAATAGACTGCTATGTATATGTGAGATGTCATAAATAGCAAATATATGCTAATTTCCACCTCAGCTTCCATCCTTTCTCTTAACACTCACTTCTTTCTGGCCCTTTTCAGTTTGGATAATTGATATCATTGGAAAGGCAGCCAAAGGGGAAAGGTAGCCATGTGTATGTGCTTGTAGTAATCGATTACTTCATGAAATGGGTAGAAGCAGCTTCTTCCTCTAAGATTAACTCAAAACATGTGACCAAGTTTCTGACCATTAATATTATATGGAGATATGGTGCACCACAGGAGTTAATATATGATTGGGGAACCCATTTTAGAGAGGAACTAGCAGTTCTACTTGAAGAATATAAATTTCAACATCGTAAGCTATCCCCTTTTCACCCCCAAGCAAATGGAGCAGTTGAAGCAGCTAATAAGAATATCCATAGGATAACGAAAAAATGGCTAAGAATTACAAGGATTGGCCTCATAACTTACCATTTACAGTGTGTGCATATAGAGCTTTAATTCGAATTCAATGGGAGCAGCGCTATATACCTTAGTGCATGGAATGCAAGCACTACTCCCAATTGAAATAGAAAATAGGGTAATTATAAAAAGTCAAATCCCAGAGGCAAAGTAGACGAATGATCTATATGGAAAGTTGGTGATGTTAGATGAGAGGAGATTAAAAGCATTACACAATGTCCAATTATACAAAGCTCGGATTTCAAGAGCTTTTAATAAGACAGCAAAGCCTAGAGATCTACAAGAGGGTGACCTAGTCCTAAAGAAATAAGCGCTTCAATACAAGACCCTAAGGGAAAATTCAAACCCAATTGGTTGGGCCACACATCTTAAAAACCATTTTTCCAAGCGGAGAAATAAAACTTATGGATACGAACGGAGATGTATATACTTAGCACATAAATCTTGATTGGTTGAAGAAATTCTACCCATAGTGAGTCAACTCATCACTAAAAAGCTCATAATGGGATTCAAAATGAATAATGGGATCTAAAATGAAAAAAAAGAAAAGAAAATGTGTGTTAACAGGCCCATATTAGGCCCGAAATAAGCACTAATAATAAGACTAATGAACTACAAAGGGCTGATTTCAGAATTGGGATATGTCGGAAGCCATGATTGCCTTACCCAATCACATTTTGTTAATTGCACGCCGTCCTTAAATGAAAAGCAGACTGCCAAAGCTCAAATGGAGTAGCCTAATGGGTTATCTAAGAGAACCTAGTTGGGTTCCTTGAGGAAACTTGGCGGGGATCCTTGGTATAGGTTAGGCTCATTAACTCTATTTAAGGGAAACTAGGCTGGATCATGTAATTCAAAAGTTTAAATAATTGAAGCACTTGCAATAATGGTAATAAGAGTAAAAATACAATACTTTTATTGGTACCTAAAATTCTGAAAAGCATACAATTTGAAATGACAGTCCTGGTAGCATACTGCTTTAAAAAAGCATTAAATTTTTATTTTAAAATAAGAGGCAAAGCTAAATTCCTAATCCTTCTCCAACTTCTTGTCCTATTTGACTTGGGTACTGTCTTCTGGGGGTTAGATCCTTAGTTCTTTTTTTCCTCCCACTTCAAGGCTAGTCACATTGAGCCTTGTCTTCTTAGTCTTTAGTGAGTGGCATTATCCCTAGCATAAAGAATCTTCCTCAACTCGGTGTCACATTCACTCATCCACTCCAGATAATGCTCTGAGATGTATGCGGATCATGGGACAAGCGGCATTATAATGGTGGGTCTTTGAGGCCAACAGTCCACCTAATACTTAATGCGGGAAGGATAATTCTAATAGCTTCTACAAGGAATGCGATCCAAGGCATGGATAGATTGCCTATGTATGAATTGTCTCATTAATTGCTCTGGGGAAAGGTAAGGTCCCATATACAAGCCAATAAGATGAACAAAGGCAAAATTTCTCCCACTGGTTACAAATCGTCATATGCTTCACTAACGAATCACCCAGCAGATAGGATGATCCTTCTCTAAGAAGGTGATCCAGTTTGCCATAGATTGATCCTTAAACAATTTTCTTCTCTGGTAAAATTATGAAGCTAGGTATGTACCACATTCCTCGGAGCCTCGATTAACCCCAAGTGCTCCAACAGCCAAATCTGTACATAAACAGTAATAAAATCACGAAGGAAGTAGTTAAACAAGCCAGAAGGAATTAGCCGAGTTCTTTTGCCCATACAAAAAAAGGGAAGAGGAAACTAAAAAGAAATGCTGATTTAAGGGGAAGCTCGACTAAGTTCCCTCGCCCAATGGGCCTGAGTGTATACCAGTAACAGTAATGGGCTTCCTAAGAAGAATTGGTATGGGTAGTGATGGAGGAAGTCCAACCACAGTATTGTTCCAGTGACAATAAGTGGCATTGGGGTTTGGTCATGATGCATTCCCTTAACTACACTCAAAGCCATGGTTGGTCCCCTATTTGTAGAACCCACGTACAAATAAGAACGCTCCAAGAAGATAAAGAAGAGTAGCTCTATGCCCATAAACACCCTCAATAGCTTGTTTGTTTCCTTTTTGGAAATAAGAAATCAAAGACACAAACTCTACCCCATCCCCGATAAGCATAGTAGAAACATCCTCCTTTCTTGGACCTAGAACATGATTATGTTGAGAAGACAAATCTTTTGGGGTATGTGGCAAAATAGGAGGCCAACATAGTGGAAATCCTACAACAATCCTCAATTTGTTAGTTAAAGGGCACAATTCATACACCCTTGAAATAGAAAGTGTGAAGATTAGATTCTCAAAACATAGAAGTAGCTCTATGGAATTTCGAAGATATTTTGACTTGGCAAAGGCTGAGAAGATTGTTCAAGTGCATGGTCTAAGGTTTATGCTTATCTACAGCATCAAGGGAAAAGAGCCATGAAGTTAAGATATTTTTGAAAGACATCATGATTTTTTAGAACTTGTGAGATTGCTCTACCAACTGATGAGACTCGAAGGTCAACCAGCCTTAACATATAACTACATGACACGACTGATTTGAATTAAAGCAAAATTCAGGTGCATTGGTTAACAAGGAACTGGCTGAGTTCTTATTCCCACCGTAGTTAATAATCGAGTCCAAATTGAATTGGGAAGGGTGCCTAGTAAATTGAACTAGGCTACACTAGCCCGGTGGGGAAGCCGGTCTATTTCTCTAGTGGGTGATAAAGCCGCAAGCGAATGGTGGCGTTGTAGCAAATTAAGGTTGATCCCACAGAGACTTGGTTGATCTATTGGATTATACTCCCTCTAGTTAGGCTAAGCGAATTAATACTTGATATTGAATTTAAACTAATCAGTTATCTACTCTAATGGATAAATAATAACTGGAATTAAGCAAAATAATCAATCACCTGATCAACACATCAATCAAGCACTTCTTCCTTAATTGGTGTGCTCTCTCAAGACTCTACACAATCAAGTCAAATCCTACGGTCAAGTATCGAATTTTACCTTTCAATTCTTCATCCAATCCCCAAAACATGCAAGAAAGTGATCAAATTCCTTGCAATACGATAAACATCTAGGATTTAATAGAATAATCCAACAATTCCAAAATACTTAAAGAGATGAACAACAAATCAGAAAATTAACTGGTATTTGCATAAATTCAAAATTAAAACAACAAAAGATAATCAAAATTACAAAACATAAACCTAAATTTAGAAAGAAGAAGACAAGAGAAGAGAAAAGAGATGCTCAACCGATTAATGTGCTTGAATCCGTCAATTGTAAACCCGGCATCGAATCCTTGCAAATCTTCACCTTAATTCTCCCTCTCTCTAAAATCCTAATCTAATTGATAAACTTGAAGAGAGGAAAAATGGAATGGATGGGTGTGTGTAGAAATGAGGTTGAAAGCACCCTTTTTTATAGTGAAACTCCTAGAAGCTGAACAGTCGCGAGAAATAATGACATTAAAACTATCTGAAAGTCGAAAAGGCACGAGAAAGCAAAATGCCTCGGGGGAAATGAGGGCACCACGGACTATGGCCATCACCACAAAGGGTCTGTGGTCAGCTTTGGCTTGACATTCTTTGGTTCTTCTTTCTTTTCCACGGGCATGGCAATTTAGGGGCATCCGTGGGAAGTCAAAATACACTCAACTAGGGTTAAAACAAAGGCAAAAGGGTCCAAAAACCTTCAAAACACAGAAAAGAACCATATCCAAGGGTAAAATGGGAAAAAATGTATAAATTATAACATAAAGCACATGATTCTCCTAAAAATGTAGCAAAATGACCCTAAAATGAGATACACTTTAAGCACTTATCAAATTCCCCCATGCTTAAACTATTACTTGTCCTTTATCAAACACTATATAAAATCGTTAAGGGAAGATGCCTCTAAGATTCAAAACATAACAGCCTCCTTAAAGTAGGGCAGTCATAGTATATCACAAGGAAGAATGTTAATCAACGACAACCCCAAATACAGCGCAAGTCATTCCAAAGTAGGAGGAGGAGAAGGTTTTCGAAAAAGTACGAGGCTATAAGCTCGACATCACAAAAAACCACAAAGCACATCATGTAAGCACATGGAATTGAATACAGCCAAATGTACTGATAGAACCTCACTTTTGGAAAATGTGAATCACTCCCACTCATGTGTTTGAAATATAGCATAGGTTCACTCAAGACTCATTCCAAAGATGCAAATTACTATATGCTTGACAAGACTTTCAAATTCTCCACCATTAAAAATGCAATGTGCACATACAATCAAGAGGACTTCATATAGGTTCTAATATAGGCTAAAAGGGTTAAGAGAAAGGAGTTGACAAATGCATTTGGGACAAGGTGAAACTACTCAGCCAAGTGACTAGGGAGCAACCAACAATGCACGAGGTAACCATGAAGTTCACCAACACTCCAAACTTCAATAATTCAACGAACATACCCCATAAATGAAATAGGAAAGGAGTCGACAAAGAAGGAACTCAAGCTATTTACATGTCTAATGCCAATCCCTAATTCATTTTTTGCTGCTTATCTTTTTTTTCTTTGTTTTATCTTTTGATTTTTCTATGGCATTTGAAAACTTGATAGGGCCGCAAGCGCACGGTGGCATTATAGCAAATCAAGGTCAATCCCATAGAGACTCGGTTGATCTATTGGGTTATATTTCCTTAAGATAGGCTAAGTGAATCAATACTTGATGTTGAAACTTAACTAATCAATTATCTACTCTAATGGACAAATAATAATTGGAATTAAGCAAAATAAGCAATCACCTGATCCACGCATCAATCAAGAATTTCTTTCGCAATTGGTTGTTTTAAAACCGATAATCGAAGTATCATAACCCAATTTGAAGGTGAAGTGAAGTACCTAAATCTAGCCAATTACCATTTTTCTAAGGGCTTTCGATTTATTTAGGTTCATTAAGCATATGATTATCATATTTGAGGTTTCTGAATTGGTGTGCTCTCTCAAGACTCCACACAATTAAGTCAAATCATACGATTCAAGTATCAAATTTAACATTTCAGTTCTTCATCCAATACCCAAAACATGCAAGAAAGTGATTAAATTCCTCACAAGACAATAAAAATTTAGGATCCAAGAAAACAATCCAACAATTCCAAATACCCAAAGGGATAAACATCAAATCAGGAAATTAACTGGTATTTGCATAAATCCAAAGTCAAAGCAACAAAAAATAATCAAACTTACAAAACATAAATCTAAATTTAGAAAAGAGAAGAGAAGAGAAGAGAAAAGAGATGCTAAGCCAATTAACACGCTTGAATCTACCAATTGCAAACCCGGTATGGAATCCTAGTACATCTTCACCTCAGTTCTCTCTCTTTAAGATCGTAAACTAATTAATAAACTTGAAGAGAGGAAAAATGGAATGGATGGGTGCGAGTGGAAATGAGGTTGAAAGCACCATTTTACAGTGAAAGTCCTGTAAGCCGAGCAGTCGCGAAAAATAATAACATTAAAACTATCTAGAAGTCGAAAAGCCGCGAGAGAACAAAAGGCCTCAAAGGAAATGAGGACACCACGAACCGTAACCATCACCAGGGAGGGTCCGTAGTCAACTCTGTCTTGACATTCATTGGTTCTTCTTCCTTTTCCACGGGCATGACAACTTACGGGCATCTGTGGGAAGTCAAAATACACTCAACAGTGTCAAAATAAGGGCAAAAAAGTCCAAAAACCTACAAAACACAGAAAAGAACCAGACTGAAGCGTAAAATGGGAAAAAGTGTATGAATTATAACATAGACCACATAATTCTCCCTAAAAATGCAGCAAAATGACTGAAATGATGTGCACTTTAGGCACTTATCAGTTGGCCACAGGTCCTTTTTTTTCTGTTTTTTATTGTCTCCCTCCTAATTTGTAATTCTAATTATTTGTAATTTGGAAATTACTCAATAAAATTTCATAGTTATTACTCAAGACCATAAAACTCTCAGTACTTGTTCTGCCTTTTTATTTTTTATTCTTTTTTATTTTTGGGGGAAATGGGGGCTAGTATACATAAGAGTTGTTCTAGCCTTGCATAAAATTGAATTAGCATTGCATAGAAAGCTTAATTGCATTGCATCATACTAAAAGCATCATAAATAAGTCTAATAGGCTGTCCCCACTAATTATCTGGGGACCCACTTACTTCCACCGAAGTGGTCAACATAGTGTAAGTTATAACTGGAATTGATCAAAGCACTATTACTACCTACGTCAGACCGGGGATTGCCCTTAGGGGGTCCAAGAATGGCACGAAGGATTTTTGGGATTGTAGATTTGTAGTGGCTTCCCCTCCAATGCAGAGTTCGGATGTGGACTTCTCTCCCTTGCAAGAGAAGATTCAGGTATGCCTAGTGCTTTCGAAGAAGAACACGTTCCATAATAAGATGCACGGGGCCTTTGGGGCCGAACATCGTCTTTAAAACCCTTCTACAAAGAAAAAGTCTTGGCGAAAGGGAAAAATGCCTAAAGTCAACTTACATTTCAAAAGGAGTTAATTACCTTGTCTGTTTAAGGGTGTCGGCAGGTGGAAAAGTTCACAAATGCCCTCCTCAGTGAATAGAAATGGAGCACTAATGTCCTAAATTGTTGTTAGTTATACTAAAAAGGAAGAATAGTCAAGGGTTTGTGGTTAACCTTAAAGACAAAGTAAGCAATGCTTTTACTGTGCCAAACGTACAAGGAAACGGGGGTTCTAGACATTCTGATTCTAGTAGCTACGAAACCTCCACGTACATGCCACGCTCCCCTTCCCTGACCACACCAATGTTTAAGGTCAGTACAGTAACATTGATAGCTATCCCCGATAAAAAGATTCAAGAACATTAGCATCATGAAAATTTTGATAAGAAGGAAGGACAATTGGGGAAGGATAGATATAAACTATTCATGATTCAAGGAAGATGGTTAGCATAGTCACTATCTTGATTAAGAAAATCGATAAAATGACAGCTTACTTTCATCTCCATCATATCATCTAGAAATATAGTCCTAACGTAGAACATGAATTAGGGTGGATCTCTAAGGACGAAAAGAGGCCACTAGTTAGTAACTTGAGTAGTGACTTGCTTACCCAAGTGCCAAACAAAACTATATTGGTCCATTATAGGGACTTGGCGCTAGGTGTAAAGATGGGTGGCTTTAACTTTTGGAGTCAAGACCCAATTTTCCCAAGGCAGAAGTTAGCCTTCACAGAAAGAAAGTGTAACACCCCGAGTGTGGCTTAAAAGGATCGAAGTGACTACTTATATCACCAAAGGTGCACTTTTCTTTCCGGGAAACTTACTCTTAAGAACTCCATAGTTAAACGTGCTTGTTGGGGAGCAATCTTGGGATGGGTGACCTCCTGGGAAGTTTCTCGGGCAGCGTGTGAGCGAGGACGAACCACGCTGGAAAGACTTATGATGATTTGTGGGGTCAGTCGTCGATCCTTGAAGCCGTTAATGGTAAGACCTACGACCGAGAGGAGTCGGGGCATTACAGATGGTATCAGAGCCGACCCGCGACCGTGAGCTGCGCCAGTGGATGGAGAGCCCATGGGTAGTCACTTAGCGGGGCAAAGATACTGTGTGTGGACCGCCAGTCAAGAGGACTCATAAGTCGGTCGGTTAGTGAGGCACAACGAGGACATTGTGCGCTTCAAGTGGGGGTGATTGTAACATCCTGAGTGTGGCTTAAAAGGATCGAAGTGACTATTTATGTCACCAAATGTGCACCTTTCTTTTCGGGAAGTTTACTTTTAAGAACTCCACAGTTAAGCGTGCTTGTTGGGGAGCAATCTTGGGATGGGTGACCTCCTGGGAAGTTTCTCGGGCAGTGTGTGAGCGAGGACGAAGCACGCGGGAAAGACTTGTGCTGATTTGTGGGGTCAGGCGTCGATCCATGAAGCCGTTATTGGTAAGACCTACGACCGAGAGGAGTCGGGGCATTACACCGAGTGTGGCTTAAAAGGATCGAAGTGACTACTTATATCATCAAAGGTGCACCTTTCTTTTCGGGAAGCTTACTCTTAAGAACTCCACAGTTAAGCGTGCTTGTTGGGGAGCAATCTTGGGACGGGTGACCTCCTAGGAAGTTTCCCGGACAGCGTGTGAGCGAGGACGAAGCATGCCGGAAAGACTTATGATGATTTGTGGGGTCAGTCGTCGATCCTTGAAGTCATTATTGGTAAGACCTAAGACCGAGAGGAGTCGGGGTGTTGAGTTATTATATTTAGTTTTGATGATGACAAATCCAAGTGTAAAAATTTGTCCAAGTAATGCTGCTTCAAACACAATCTCCAAACAGGCCTAACTGGTATTTGTGATCTTTATTGTATTAACTGGTTTGCTACATATGAGAACAAGTCTTAAACAGGTTTTACTTGGTGATTCTATATTAAGTCAAGAACACCACCTCGACAGTTGATTGTAAGGCATGTTCCTGAACTCTAGCAATGCAAAGAACAACCCCAGCAAACAAGGTGGCCTTGGTGTTCACAGTAGCTCTACAAATCTTGGACAAGATGACTGGTTCAAAACAAGAAGTCTTGGGTATATAGGTTTTATTTATTTAGACTCTTGTTAATATGCCAATATTGAAAACGTCATTTTAAACACCTCTTGAATCGGTATTTGCGCTAAGTGCTTCAGAACACCAGTTGCGAACAACCCTGCAAACAGGGTGCCTAGGGTGTTTCTGAACTGAAGTGGCCATACCCGGTTATCTTTGAAAATTCATTTCGGTTGGCCAAGATCTCCAGAATACTTTCTTTAAATTCCAAGATTGCTATTTTTCTGGAAAGGATATTTCTTGAAAATATTATGGGAGATTTGCGAAAATAGGTTTTGGGAGAATTGCCAAAACTAAAAGATTCCCTTTGCCTATATTTTCGGATATGATAAAATTTCAAAAGCTGAAGATTTCTGGTTGTCATTTGAATCTTCTTCACGGCTATGGGAAGATAAGGGTTATCTCTTAAGATAACAAATCCCTTATATTTTGGGAAAAATTTATCACTAGCCGTTGGGGAGTATTTCTTGCTTGAAAATCGTTTTCCCTACTTAGCTGATTCTTTCACCTCTCCTTGTTTTTGACCGTTGGATTTTGTGTTTAAAATCTCAGCATTTCACTCCCATTTTGCATAGAGGAAGAGAGAGGAAGATAGAGGAAAAAAGACGAGAAACATACACAAGATACGCAAAAAGGGAAAATTTCAAAAGTGGTTTTTCTAGTGAGAAGAATTTTTCGAGTTACGCTTGAGAAAAGAAAAACCGAGATAAGTTGTGTTTAAACTGAGCTTTCAAGATATTGGCATACTAGGACCTCATTGTACCTTACATCTGCTTAAATCAGAAGCACCCCCGTAAGGTGTTTTGTAACCCTGATCTTGGATCAGAAAAGTGAGTGAGTGGTCCTCAGTCGTGTGGACTTTGGACGTGTCCAATCTGGTGAGATTTGGACGTGGTGTAACCCTTCTTAGAGAAGAAGGTTACGTGGTTGCAAGTTGTAACAAGGTGTGTTACATTTGTAACGTGTGAAGCCCGTTAGTGAAAGTGGTTAAATCCTACACGAGGTAGGTCGTGGTTTTTCACACCTCAGTTGGGCTAGAGGTGTTTTCCACGTAAAAATTGTGTGTGTGCTTTATTTTCTGCATTTATCTTGGTGATTTTCGCATTTGCAATATTTGAGAACACCCCCTGCAAACAAGTCACTAGGGTGTTTGTCATCTGAGAATAACCTCTGTGAGGGTGTTTGTTATTTACAACGCGAAAATCAGACACCACAATTTACCCCCCTCTTGTGGTTGTGTACTCTTGGAATTCAACACAGTGCATTACAGAAAGAGTTAGAAAAATGAAACACCAAAGTTCAGCAGTTTTCAGAGATGACAATATTAACATCTCCAAAGCATTGATAGCTAGATAACGCCGCTGAACATCCTCTGATCCGAGCCTTCATCAAATCTAGTTTTGGTTAATCTAAGAGACCATGGCTTAGAAACTCGTAGGTGCTCTTGGCTTTGGTGAAGGAAAATATTCATAAAACCAAAGCTATAAAAAAGTAGTTAATGAGAAACCATATAACCAAAAATGAGAATAAAATAAGAAAAGTTTACTACCTCAATTACTCTCCATAAAGCCCTGAGAGGTACGCCCATGTGCTGCTCCTCACGAGTTCGCTCAGTGTTCTTCACCCCTTGGCACATCCCACGAATAAGATTGAATACGTAAGAACTTCCCAGTTTAAATTTCTCACCCATTTTAGATCAACAAGGTTGACTAAATAATAAAAGTGACAGCAATGACCCAGATCAGCAAAAATAGACATAATATGAAGAAATGTTAAAATTATACGAGATTGCTGATCAGGCGAATGTTATACCCAGTGCACATCATCATTTATTAAGTCGACAATTATGATGTAAGAAAAGCAGTCCTCAGGGGCAATCAAATCCATAATAGGATCAAGAGGTGAAAAAGTTGATCATGGTTAGTGTGAAAGTCTTCCTCATATACTAGCAGTTCCTTTACAAACCCAGGCCCGTCAGCATAGCAAAATCAAGGGGAAGTAAAATGCATTAGCAGTATCCCAAAATCTTTCGATTACGCCATGGGTAATGTAGTGGTTAGTCAAATCTGCTACCCTATTCAATGCCAAGGAGAATGCACCAAAGGCAACATCATTCAACACAGACTAAACTTAAATCTCTCATGGTCCAACTTCCTTCATAAACTTCCTTACGGCACCCGCACCCCTAACAAGATCTTCCTAAAAAGAGGAAAATGAGAAATAACATTAGACTCACATTAATAGCAAATAACAAAGAAGAGGATAGAGGGTGAGAACTTATTGCATTTGAGGTAGGTTATGGCTATCCCAATCCATAGGTTTCCATACCCTTCTAATAAAGGAATCGTAAGGGAGTCTTTCCTCCCTACAAGGTAGGTGCTCTCTTAGATTACAACTATAATGCTCCGAATAAAGAAGAGAAAAATAGATAGAGTTTAAGAGGATAACATACACTCGAATGCAACGTAAAAAGAGATTGTACTCTATGCAAAGCATAGGGTGGCATTCATAATGGAAGAAAGCAAGGATAGGGGGATGGAGAAACTGATTGGGTTCCATATGTAGATGCCTTACCAAAAGCTTTAGAACAAATCCCTAAAAATCATTAGAAAGAAAGCAACAAAAAGGAGCTAAAACCAAGGGAACCTAGCTAGGATTTCTAGGCAAGCACCTAGGGGTAAAAATACAATATCCAATGTGCGCATAAATAGGAAGGAAAAGAGGGAAATGATGGCTAGAGAACCCAATTGTTTCCCCTTAGGAATCTGCTTCACATGCAAACATACTTAAAAGAGCAAAAGAACAAGCAGGAAATAGGGAAGTAGTGACATAGGGGACCCTATTGGTTTCTAAGGGGATTTAACTTTACAAGCACTAACTTCATCATGCACCAAAACAAGCAATAAGTGAAGACCAAGAAGGAAATAGGGAAGTAGTGACATAGGGGACCCTATTGGTTTCTAAGGGGACCCGTCTGTGTTCACAAGGCATTCAAAATCATTACAGGCAAATTATGCACTAGTTTTGACATAATAAAGGAAAAAAGTGTCGATAAAGAGATACTAGCAAGAAAATAAAGAAAAAGTTCTTATCAAATTAAGAAGAAGGAATCGGAACAAAATTCAAAAATCTGCTACACCAACAACAGGTCCGTTAAACTGGTGAACGGTTAGTTCGAAAATATGCTACATTGATGAAAGGTTAATTTGAAAATCCTCTAAACAGGTGAAAGGTTCTCCAAACTAGTGAAAACTTAATGCACAAATCTGCTAGATTTGCAAAACGCTAAAATTCATAATTGTTCACTCCCGGCACAATGGGACATCATAAGAGACCATCATAGCAAAAGTTAGTATGAACTAAATCTCAGGACTTTCAGTGGCTGGGTTTGAATTTTACATCATCAGCCACCATCACAATGAAAGTTAGCTGGCACCAAATTTTAGGACCCTCATTTTCCAGGTGAGGATTTCGAATCATCAGCCACTGTTATGGCGAAATTTGGAAGATGTCAAATCTTAGAACCCTCAGTGACCCAGTTTGAATTTCATATCATCAGCCACCATAAGTGCAAAAGTTGACAGATGCCAAATCTTAGGATCCTCGGTAGCCTAGTTCGAGTATCATATCATCACTGCCAATCAAGCAACTATAAGTGAAGACCACTACTTTGACCTTCACCTTACTCAGGCTCAAGCAAAGTGGTAGCTAACTGTAGATGCCTAAAAGTGGGGTTTTATTTTTGATTACCTCATGAGGAAAATAATACCCCAACTTATGTACTTAGGTCCCCAGTAGAGTGATCATTCAAAATTTAGTATGAAATAAAAAAAGAAATAAACAAATGAGAGCGCGAGAGAAGATGGCCGAATGGGCCTAATCCAACCAAAGAACCCGTGGTTCACTTGACAGGGAATAAGGTCACGTTCTTTGCTTTTCTTGTTCTCTAAGCCTTGATCTATCTAAGCGGTACTTAATTAGTTAGAATGCTAGGCGGATTAGTTCACTATGTCTGATTAATTAGCATCCCAACTAAACTAATTTGCTCATTTAAATTAACCTTAAATGGACTATGATTGGGTCTTTCGTTCTCAACTGATTCAGACTATCCCCTCAATCACTAGAAAAGGGGGCTACTACCTATGGTTAATCATAATCAAATTAGAGCCAAATTCCCAATGGTTAGAGAACCGAAAAATCACAAGAGATTTTTATGGTAGAGAATACTGGAAATAAGAGAGCTAGAAACTAGGACAAATCCCAAAGGGGAACACTTCATATATTAAGAGCACTGAAAAGGTGTGATTGGTTTAATCATTAAAAGATGTCATGTTGTTAGGTTCGAAGGTAAATAAGGTGGGTTATCTCGAGGGCATAACCTTAATCCTCCCCCTATGCTTTTACCTCATCTTTTTCATGATTTTGATTACATGGTGGCAAGGATGTAATCTTTAGATAGTTCTTCACCCCTTATAATTGCTAACTTTATATTTTGGATTTTTCTAAGCCAGTATTGTACTTTTTGATTCGTATTACTTGTCATAATTGATACCAATATTCTGCATGACTATGTAATAGTGTAATTAAGATCTAATTTCTCGTATTGGGTAGCAAAGGTAACTAGCAATGGCAGACAATGATATGATGCACTCCATCATACCACTGTACCATCATCTCTAAATCTAAATCCTTGGTTCGAGCCCATGTTGTCAATATGGTTCCCACACTAGGGATTACTTAGAGGCCTCTCGAAAACCTTTTTGAAGTGAACAAGTTACCCCTTTCAGTACCCCCTTTTGGTTGTCCATATCAGTTTATGGTGCAGTATGAAGAGTAGATTTAGTTTGTAACTTTTTCCTAGAGCACACTGGCAACTCTATTATTTAAAGTTTCATACTTTTTCACTCTTTCTATGTATTGTCTTTCACCTTATTTTTTTAATTGGGAAGACTAGTTCGGGATCCCAGCAATAAAATTGTTTAAACTTGGATTCAGGGTTAGTTTTGGCCTAGGAACTTAGCCAAGTTCCTTGATAAGACCTGTACGCCTGATTCCAAGGCTAGGCAATAGCTACAACCTTTCCTAGCCTAGGGATTTGGACCAGGTTTTGGCGTACGAAAGCCGACTAGGTTCTGGCGTACAAAATCCGGTCAGGTTCTTTAGTTAGAATTAGGGTCCAGTCCAATGGGTTGGACATGCAATTCCTACTGTAACTTGTCTTCCTTTGCCAAAAAAATAAATAAAAATAAAATAGATTTGATCTAGTTAAAAAATAATAAAACATCTAGCAAACAAGTCCGCCCATTCATGGGGGGCTGCAACCCTGGATAGGTTTCTCGGGGCTTGGGTTCCATACAATAGTGTATTTATATTGAATTCTCTATCATTTTTGTGTTTTTGAGGCCTCCTAACCCATAATGCTGATGTGTGCGATTTTGCTATAGGGGTAGGGAAGCCATGCTTCATAAATTTTTGGATAAAAGGAAAAGAAAGGAGATTTTTAAAAAAAGCCACTTTTTATTTGGTTTTGGGGAAGCATACTATCTATTAGTGGCTTTGACCCCATGTGACTTAATTATTAGGCTCTATATAAGCATAATATACATATATACATACATACATATATGCATATACAAATATATATATATATATATATATATATATATATATATATATATATATATATATATATATTATATATGTATGTGCATATGTGTGTATGTGTATACGTATATATATATATATATATGTATATATATATATGGATGCATATATATATCTATATATATATATATATATATATATATATATATATATATATATATATTATATATATATATATATATATATATATATATATGTGTGTGTGTGTGTGTAATGGAACTTAGTCCAAATCGTGTCATTCCATGCTCCAACTCTATTGTCGTCATTTGACTAGAATTTTAACTCCAGTCCTTAGTTAAGTATCACCATTATCTTACGATCTTAGCTTCCATGGTTAATTCTCATACTTGTATTTGTGTAGTTCCTTTTGCACTTTGCTTTCATTTTATATTCCAACAAAAAAAAAAAAAAAAGAAAGAAACAACAATCAGAGGCAAAATTTTGGAAAACTAGAAGAAATAATACAGGAAAAATAAAAAATAGTCAAAACAATTTTTAGAGTCAGAAACGACGGATATTCCTTTAAAGCACGTGTCACTGGGTTTGCTGTTACCCTATTGGGTAGCACTTCTACTTAGAAAGCTTGCTTCCGATGTTGGACTTTGGTTAGCATAACTTCTACGGTGATGGTTCCTTTGTACACTATGCACTAAGATGAAGTCAATCTTGTGATGCTCTGTGAGGTGAAAAATTGGTATTTTGATATTATCAATGGGGACCAAGAGTCTTGGTATGTACATTTTGCTAGTGTAGAATATGAAATTTGGGTTGCAAGGATGATGTCATCAGATTAAGTGTGTATAGTGTACCCTTGATTTATACTTGATTATATTTTAGGGGAAATTTTTTTTTTTGGTTTTCTCCTTCTTCGTTTTCTTATTCTTTTTTTAAGATTTTGTGGGTATATCATGTCCAAACCCTCACGAGACTACAGTCTCCTACTAGAGAAGCCTAGAAGTTTAAAAGACTTGTTGGATGTATTAAGTATAATCATGATTCCCATGAAAATGAGCCAAGTGTTTAAGATATGTTTTTCTTTTCTTTTATTTTACTTGAGGATGAGCAAAATCGAGGTGTGGTGTATTTGTTCTGCCATCGAAGTTGACTTAATAGATGTTCGTATCACTATGCTTTTGATCTTAATTGAGAATATTTTTAGGTTTTTATTTGGCCTTTGTGTTTTTTTATAGGGAATAATGATTTGATGAAATATGGAAATACAAGCACTAAATGAAAATAAGTAGGAGATGCTAGACAGGGAAAATATCAATCAACCCTAGTTCCTAAGACGGATCTAAATTTGGCAAGTTTTCAAAAGTGAGGTGGTACTTAGCATGCAAGAGATAGGTCGTATAAAAGTTTGGCAAATCAAGCGCAATTGGAAAGCAAGGTGGTGGACTTGAAAATAAAAAATCATGGAATTTGAAAAGTATGAGATGTTTAGCACTATTATAAAACGAGGTCTTGGGTACTGCAATTCATAATCAATTCTTTTCCATCGTAACATAGTTTTAATTTAGATTTTATAAGTTAAATATTTAATTCTCTCTTCAAACTTTTGCTTCAAGTACTGTAGTTGTAATTCACATCTTACTTATTCAATTTAGTTCTTCTTCTAATTCTTTCTCTTAATTCTATTCCTGTTAGCTTTTTCCCTTATTTATTTCTCACTTGCTTATTTTCACTAAATATTATTGTTTTCTCATTCATTCTAATAATTTGGCCGTTACCAGCTGCTCAATTCAATAATGCTTAGGCTAGATTTAATTTATGTTTGTTGAATGATTTCTATTTTTCTGTCTCTTGCTTTTCATAGTACGATTTAGTTTTAGTTTAAATAACCTAAATCTGATCTCATCCATATGGATCCGATCCTCAATACTACAATTGGCAATGGTACATTGCAATATAACTATGCATCCTTTTAGGGTCTTATCACTTATAGTGCAATTATAAGCAAAATTTGAACCTAAGATAATAGCCCAGCCAAATATCATCATATAACAACAAAAGGTTATTAATGACCTTTTGGAAAAGAATGATGAAGATGATGTTAACTCCATTAATGGTCCAAATCTAAATAATGAAAGAGTTTAAAGTTTTAAATCACTACTTTGAATTTCTAATATATTTAAGAATCATGTAATAGACACTAGACCTTTTATGCTAACCAGGAAAGGGAAATCACCCCCTAATTTTATCTCACTAGATAGATTTAAATATACCAAAGTAGGCAATCCTAGTTCAGATTTAAGTAATTTTACATACTTTATAAGCTTGAAAGGAGTGCATGAAGAACTTCTCCACAGGTCCTTCCGGGGAAGAAGTCGAAATTGGAATCACTCCCTTGATCCATCAAAGATTAATACATGGGAAGGCATATTGAAAAGATTTTTAGCCCAATATGCCTGCAACACAAAGTTGCCAACCAGTCTTAATGATCTTAAACTTCTCAAGTAAGGAAAGAAAGCTTCTCAGATTACTTATTTCGCTGAATAGCCAAGATGGCCTTAGTAATTAACAACCTCCTGAAAAAGAACATATCCACAGGATTATTAAAAGCTTTCAACCTTCGTATAATAAGCACATCAAATATTAACTCCTCCCTACATTTGGGCAACTACACGAAGTTAGCATACTAATAGAGGAACATGTGTAAAAGAATCCAAGGCCTAATCCCATTAATAACAAGGGCTATTATACCAATGATAAGAAGGTTACTACTACCTCCACGTTTAAGAATGAGTGGTGGAAACATATAGACCTTGCCAACCTTGTGAGGTATTCATCCCACTATGAATGAAGTTATGACAGGCCTTCAAGTGCTTAGAAAGTCAAGGGATTCTAAAGCCCATCAAGTCCACTCTTAATCCTTCAAACAATAAAAAGTCTAAATCATGGAACCTACTGGGTACCCTATAAACGATTGTTTAGCCTTGAAGCATATAATCTAATACATGATAGATAATGGAACCTTGCCTATTCCAAATGTGGTTAAGCCTAATAATCAGGCCAGTACATTAAGCAATGTCCAATAATGTTGTACATATCTCCACTGAAGAGATATGCTTTCCCCCTTCTAACTTCGTACCCATAAGGTCAATGGATTTTGGGGTAATGACATAGAAGACATATGGCTTGACATAGTCATTCCTATAGAAACAACCCAAGGGAATTGGGATGACCCCCCTCAAGATGATGTTAACCACTTCACCCTACCGGGGAACCTTTAAGCCTTCTTAACTCACCCAAGGAAACCTATAATAGGTTTCCTAATAAGTTAAGAAGGAAGGGCTAGGAGATGATCACTTTCTAAAAAAGTTGAAAACCAAGGCTAATGTTATAATATAGCAATAATTAGCATGCTTTTTCAGCCATAGGATGTAGTCCTAGATGCCTTAGCAAAAATGAGGATTCTACTTGAAATCACACCTGAGGGACTAGTGTAATTCTATACAATGGAAAGATCCCAGCAGCTATAATCTTTGGTAACACTAAGCTCCTACCAAGGGGGAGCACAGCATAGTAAGTCATTCTACCCTATCATCTCATGCATGCACAAATTCATACATATGATCCCAATAGATAACGAGTCATCTGTTAACATTTGTCCACTCAAAACAGTTAAGAAATTAGGCCTCTCTAAGGAGGACATGAATCCCTGCACCAAAGGACTTAGAGCCTATGGTTTCACCCATCAAACATTCATAGAAACCATATCCCTTTGCATGGCTCTAGAAGGAGTTAATCGAAAGGAGGTATTTCAGTAATTAATATTCAAGCCCACATTTAACTGACTATAAGGAACCCTCATGGCTACTGATATGCGCCCATAGAGCACATAGTTTTAGGGCCATTTTAATGCATTTTTTCGAAATTCATGAGTTTTACGCTTAGTTTATACCCCAAAATCCCATTTTATTATTGGGTATAAGGTGTTAATAATTATTGTAGGTTTTGAGACCTTTTTGATCAAGCATTGACCCTCAAAAGTCAAATTTATGACTCACCATGGACGCCCCCAGTCACCATGGTAATGGAGGGAAAAGAAGAATAAGAGAACTACGGATAGAAGCTTCCACGGACCGTTCATGGTGGTCACCATAGTCCGTGGCAGGCTTGAAATTATAGCACCTATTCATTTTCCTCGGCTTGTGTGGCTGGGAATTGACCGTGACTACTATATGAAGGCCTGCCCTGCTGCTTGAAGGAAAAAAACCCTAACCTATCTATTTTAGAAATCTTTTAAAGTTTGTAATTTTTATCACATTTGGATGTAAAAAGAAGATTCGAACGAAGATTGCTCGCATTTGGAGTCTGGGAGATTGAAGAAGTTGCCAAGAAACTCCATTACGACTAAGTTATTCTCTTCCCTTGTTGTTTGAACTTAGTACGTTGGTTTTGTTTGATTGCTTTTCTTGATTGAATTATTTTATTTGTTTTAATCATCATGAGTGAGTGGTTTCTTTAGTCGTTGGATTTGATAACCAAACTATGAACATGGATCCTTAATCTTCATCAAAGCATACTTATACTACTTGGAATGTTTCAATCTATCTTGTGATAAAATTGCTATGAGTATTTTTTGCTAAGTTAACTTGCAAAATATTAAATAGTTGGATGAAGTACTGAAAGGAGAAATCTGCTATTGGATCGGTAAGTATAGACTTAACATAGTTACTTTTGAGAGGAAGTTGCATGTTCAGAGGAAATTTGACAACCTAAACTCTCAATTTTAGACTAAACAAGAACCCCTTTGAAAGAATGGTAGTACGTTTAGCCTAAATAGTTCAATTCATTTTGCAAGAAAGGATTGGATATTATATGTTTGTCATCCTTTCATTCATCCAAATTAGAGTAAGCATAGACATTATTTATTGGATCTAGTTCGTAGTTGGTGAAATAAATCCCAAGGAGTTTTTAATTGGTAGACTTCTTAAGTAAGTGATAGATTAATTTTACTTAAAAAATTCCCCAAATCGACTTATATTTGCTTAGCATTTTTAAAAGGATAAACTCAATGGATTGTGTTGGTCTCTATAGAAATGATATTTTAACTAGACTACAACACCCGTGCACTTGCGGGCTTATCAAGCTTTTGGCACCATTGCCAGGGACTAACTTTGTTAAACATTGAGTTAGTTCTTCGAGAATTGACTAAGCATTTTTTTCTTTGTCTTTGTTATTTTTCATTTACATTTGCAGTGTTTGTGGTGGTTTTTGTAGGTCTTCCAACTTTTATATGAACTCCCTTCCCTTTCGAATTTGATCCAGAGATAGAAAGGACCTTTTGTTCGAGTGGAAGAAGCTTCGATTACAGGAGCAAAGGCTCAAAGGCTAACAGGCATCTGCAAGTATGGCAGGAGGCGGAATAGATCAATAAAGGATTCTTTAGAACTTCATACCCCGAGTGTCCATGGCATCACATCCATCATTGCTAGACCAACAGTAGAAGCTAATAATTTTCAGCAAAATCTGGCTCTTATATCTATAGTGTAGCCATCTCAGTTTGAAGGCACCCCAATGGAGGATCCAAATCTACACCTCTTGGTTCTTTTAGAGGTGTGTGATACTTTGAAGCACAACAGACTTTCAAGCGATTCCATCCGACGTTGGTTATTTCCCTTCTCATTAAGGGACCAAGCATGGGCATGGCTTCACTCATTGCCTTCGGGCTCGACCACGACATAGGGCAAGCTCACTAAGGCCTTCCTTGCAAAGTTCTTTCCATCTAACAAGACGATGAGTCTAAGAAATCAAATCACCATGTTTGCTCAAAGGGAAGATGAGTTGCTCTATGAATCTTCGGAGCAGTTTAAAGACTTATTGCAGTTATGCCCACATCATGGACTACAATGATGGATGATTGTGTAGACCTTCTAAAGTGGGGTCACTCAACCGGTGAGGCCTACTATAGATCTAGCAGCAGGTAATACGTTGATGAATAAGGCAGAGGATGAAACCTACAACCTAATTGAGGAGATGGCGCTCAATAACTACCAATGTTCCAATAGATAAGATAGAGTTCAATGCCATGACTTTACTAAATACGAAAGTAGATGTCATGTCTCAGAGGTTGGAACATTTGAATCTCAATTTTGTTAGTTTAAATCCCCCTTCTCCATAATGGGAAATATGTGGTTCTATTGATCATTTGACTGTGACTTGTCAAATTGGGAGTTCATTTGCCTGAGATGCTAGTGACCAAGTTAATTCTGTCAACAACTATAACCCTAGACTGAACAATGACCCATTTTTTAATACGCATAACCGGGATTGGAGGAATCACCCCAATTTCTCCTGTAGGTCTAATGCCCCTCTTATGCCTCAATTGAATGCTAGACCACCCTATTTGTTTCAAAGGCTACCCTATCCCTAACAAGCACCTCAAAAGTCTAACTTAGAGACCATGACGGAGAGTATACTTTTAGCGCAACAAAAGTAGGATAAGTATATTAAGCAAGTATCCTCTAAGGTTGATGTGCTTAGTACTCATAATAAAATGTTCGAAGCTCAAATTGTCCAGCAAGCCACCTCTTCATCTACACCCCCAGGTAGACTTCATAGTAACCCTAAGCCTAATTCTCTTTAGCAGTATAACTGTTTTATTATGCGAGGAGGATTAGAGGGTTCTGAGGGTGGAGAGATGAACAAAGATGTGAGTGGGGAACAAAGTGGTAAGCTTAAGACTATACTGTTTGGAGAAGAAAGTAGTCTAGAGGTCCCCAAAGATTTTCCCCCTGTGCTCAAAGATCTTGGTAGCTTTTCTATTCCTTGCATGATTGGAAATGTGAGCATTGCTAGGGCATTATATGACCTTGGTTAAAGTGTTGGTTTGATGCCCTATTCTATTTTCCAGAAGCTTGACTTACAACAGTTGCAACCAACCCCTATTTCACTCCAATTAACAGATGATTCCGTGAAGTACTGTTTGGGTATTGATAGGCCCACAAGCGCATAGTGCCATTGTAGCAATTAAGGTCAATCCTACAGAAACTAGATTGATCTATTGGGCTATATTCCCTTAAGATATGCTAAGCGAATCCAAACTTTAGATTGATAAAAATACGAAGATAAGGAAATAACTATAACTAATTCAAGGGGTTTCAATTTAAGAACTTCTAATTCACTAATTTTAAATTAATTAAGAAAAAAAGGCCTAGGAATTCATGTAGTTATGAAAGTTGATTGGATCACAATGATGAACATATGCTTTTCTTTAATTGGTTAATCTCGAGGAATTACAATCTATCCAAAAATTTAGTTTATTATTTCGAGATCAACCACATTTGCTTAAACTAAGCAAAAGTCATTCTTTCAAACTAATTTGTCTTAATCCAACTTAAACATCTTTGATTACTTTCTAGTCCTCCTAACATGTAAATCTCTCTTTCGAGACGACTCCACGTTAGGTCCAATCAAGTAGTCCAACAACTAAATGTCACCTTTTATTTTTCACTCGTTTGTTTCAAGCATGCAAGAAAACTTTAGCTAAAAATCTACTTATAACATGATAATCACTTGATAGAATGAAATCAAACCAATCATGAAGTAAACACAATTCTACAGATTAAAACATGATCCAACTATACTTTCATAAACTACTAAATCCCTTGACAAAAATTAAACTACTCACACATGATTAAATTAAATATCTAACTACTTAAAATGATAAATCTAAAGAGAAAAGAGAAGAGAAGAGAGAAGAGCTTGCTTAGCCAAAATGCGTGCTTGAATCTTTTGATTGCAAAACCCAATCCCGCTTCCTGGCGAATCTTCTTCTTCTACTTGCTCTCAACTCTCTCTAAAATCCTTATCTACTTGAAGAGAGGAAAAGGAATGGAAGGGGATGGTGGATGTTGAAATGAGGATAAGAGCCCCCCTTTATAGCAAAGCTGCTAGTAGCCGAATAGTCACGCGAATAAATGACATTAAAAAATGCTTAGAAGTTGAAAAGTCATGAGAAAACAATCAGCCTCATCGGAAAGGGTCCACCACGGACCGTGGCCTTCACCACGGGTAGACCGTGGCCATAGCAATTGAGGGGTATCCTTGGAGAGTCAAAATTATAGTCATTTATGGGTCAAATATGAGGTAAAAAGGTCCAAAACCTGCAAAACACGAAAAAGAACCATACCCAAACATAAAACAGGATTTTTGGGGTAAAATCTAAGCATAACACTTATGAACCCCCTAAAAACACATCAAAATGACCCTAAAATGATATGCTCTATGGGTACTTCTCAGGTATTTTGGGAGATGTTCCTATAAAAGTAGGTGATTTTTGTGTGCTTAGTGACTTTATCATCCTAGATATGGCTGAAGATGCGTATACCTAGGTTATTCTAAAGAGACACTCCTTGGCCACTTCCGATTGCAAGATAGATGTGAAAGAAGGGCGGTTAACATTTTTGATGTGGGGAAGTGTCATGTTGAGTTTACTTTGTTTGAAGACTAAAATTTTTCCTCCTCTTTATTTGCCTGTGAAGAAGTGAGGTTTCTCATGAGATTGAGACGTGTTATGATTTGTGTCATACTGATCCTCCTCTGTTTGACTGCGTTGATACTAAGGACCCTGACATTGACTATGCTAAGGTGGAATTTGTTACACCTGTGCGACCTAGCATAATTGAGGACGAGCCCTATGCTACTAAAAAGGGTTCCATGAGCGATTATTAAAGGTTTGCTCAAGTGTTGATATCTTTGCCTCTCATAGATGGTATTGAGTATAATTTTGAGGTAGGAATTAAGTTTGGTAGTGGCCCATCTAATGGAGCCCACTACAAGGTTATTTTGTATGTGGAATGTGCTAGTTGGCGCTACTTGATGATGAAGATGGATCTCCATCCCAATTTCTTAATGTGGTACCTTCTATTGTAAGAATTCAACTTTCTGGTTCGTGACAAGAGGATGTCAGGAGTTGTGGGAGAGCTAATTGAGAAGCCCTCTATCCACACCCTTTCCAACCCCGAGCCAGCACAGAAGTTAGTCGAGCTCTCGACCATAAATGAGCCCTTCTTGGGAGGCAACCTAAGTTGCTTTTGATAGTTTTCCTTTTTATTTGATTGTATTTAGTGCATTCCTTATTTTGAAAGGAAAAAAAGAAAAAAATAGAGAAAAGAAGGAAAAAAAATAACAGATAAAAAAATAATAGAAAGACAAACAAAGGAAAAGAAAAAAAGAAAAAAATTGTGTAATAAGAGAGTTGAAGATACTCTAGACATAAGCTACCACTGACCCCTAATGGTATCTAACTTGATCCACAAAGCCTCTGCCCAGAAATCAATAAAAATGTGGAAATAGAGGCAACCACGGAGGGTCTATGATATACACCACGGTCCATCGCGGGTGTATATCTCTGTGGTCAAGGGTTTTTCATGCCCTTTAACTCGAAATTTTCACGCATTATTCTTTAACCTCGTCTCTTTCTATCTCTAAACTCTCTCATTCTCTCACTACATCCTCCATTAACATTCTTTCCACCTTCAAATTTTCGCCATTTTCTCTCAAATTTCTTCTATTTCTTCTTATTTTCTTCACCTTACCCCCAATTCCCCTTAAATTTTTCATTTTGTACTCTTCCTTCCCTCACATTCTTCCCATCTTCAAACCCTAATCTATGAAACCTCGACTACAACTTCTAATCTTCTAAATTTTTATTTTTTCTTCCATAATTCTTCCCCATTACCCCTTAGTTGCATAAATTTTTCATTTTTCACCATTCTCATTCCATTTTCTTCGTAATTAGAATTTCCAAACATTCATACCCATCCACATTCCATATCCACGGCACCAAATAAGAGAACAAGGACAACTCCTAGAGTGGGGATGTCGAGTCAAATTCCCCAATGAGTTTCCTAAACCTCAGCAAATGCGCGAAATCAATGTAATATTTTTAACCCGCTTGGTTTAACTAATGCTGAGCATGTTGCTAGATATAATGCTTTGAGTAGTAAACTTATTGTAACTACTTGATACTTTGATGAGGATTTGTTAACTAAATTGGAATTGGTAGATGATATTCATTAGTTGTTGGTTCGTGGAGGTATGGGTCAATTTATTGAGACTCGGGACCATACATATCGTGAACTTACTATTGAATTTTTGAGTACTTTGCATATTGAAGTCACAAGTGGTCCTAGATGTCAAGAGTGTTATATATCATTTTACTTGAGCAGGGAGTCTTATGAGTTGAATTTGAGTGCTTTTAACAGCATATTCGATCGGTTTTCCACCTAGTTTGGATTAGGCGAATGATATGTGCCTAGAGAGTTTAATCCTAATGCCTTTTGGTATACCTTTACTGGTAATTATCAATATTACGCTAGTCACTCCAAGGCACCATTATTTGTAACCCGATTATTAGAGTAGCCTAACGTGTCTTTACTTGTGGTTTGTTTGCTCAGGAGGATAGTTTAAAGGTGCCTCGTATGTCCGAGCTGTATTTCTTATATAGCATGCTATAAGGGACACCAATTGACCCTAGTTCATTTTTTGCCAATCAACTGTTCAGTGCAGCTACTAGTTCTGCTAAGAGGATAGTAATTAGAGGCCTTATCATCCCTATAGCTAGGTCGGTTGGTATTAAACGTAACCCTAATGATCGAGTGTCGGATTCTGAGACATTAGCCTTAGTGCCTTTGATCAAATAAAATATTGTACGAGGGAGGGAAGTAGGATATGTTGGATTTACCGTGGAAATAGGCTTATGCCTTTTCCAAATGTTGACCATGCTACTCTGTTGAACCCGAACAATGTTTCGTTTCTACTGGGTGATGAGGAGTTAGTTCATCCTACTCCTCCACCTCATCCTCCTGTGTAACCATATTTAGGCGCCTCTAGTTCTTCTCAGCCGTCTTTTTCTAGAACTACACTGATATCCATGCCACCTTTTGGTCTATCACAGAGGAGCAAGTCTCCTTACGGGCTTGTGTCCAATCTGAGCATGCTGCTCTTCATGACTTTGTTCAGGAGTGATATATTGAACTCTGTGGGATGATTGATATCTAGAACCAATATTTCTAAGACCTTAGGGCTTGTTTAGAAAATTAGTGTGATTGGCATATATCTCAAGTCCACCCACCTTCTCCCCCTCCTCCTGCTTCCTAGTCTTTCTTCCCCCTTCCCAATGATTATCATGTCCTTGTATTAATGACAATGCTTTGTCCAAGGATGGGGGAGTTGTGTGTTTCTTTTATGAAAATGTGTATGACGCGGATGTGTGTATAGTTTGTGCATTTTAGATCATGCATTTAGGGATTAAATAGAGCATTCTTAAATGAGCATTTAGGTTTTTTTATTTTAGGTTTCTTTGCTTAGTTTTAGTTGTATATTGGAATTTTCAATTTTTAGTTGCATTTTAGGTTTGGCATGAATTAAAAAAAAAAGAAAAAAATAAAAAAAAAGAGTCAAAGTCCTCCGATGATGAGTCCTTAGACTAAGTAGCTTTGTTTAGTTTAATTTGACCTTTTAGTTATGCCCATTTTGTGAATAAAATATTTCATAACGAGTTTTTAAAATGTGCTTCTTGATTTGATTATCAAGCTGAATGTGAATTGATTGCTTAAATGGCACTTCGCATGAATATTTGTCATATGAGATTCAAGGAGATAGTTAAGCTTTGGTAGTTGTTCCATGAGACTTTGAGCTTGATTAGACTAATTTATCAATTTTAGTCTCATATTCCCTTTCATGTATGACTCTTCTTAGATTTCAAATCTCCGGAACTTGCTTTGACTGTTGTTCAAAATCACATTTAGCATGCAAATTTAGGCAATATAATTGAGGCATTCTTTAAATTTATGAACTACATTGACCAAATAGTCACCCTTGTTATGTATTATTTATCCTTTGCTACCTTTTTAAGCCTTGACAATATTTCTTGATGTGAACCGTTAATCTAGCCCTTGGCTAAATACATGTCTACCTTGTTTAGCAAAGACTAAAGAGTTCCATTTTTTGATTTGGATGGATTGAGGATGATGATATGAGATGTGGTTTGTTTGGATCCATTTGGGTTTGTTATTGTGAGTTGGATTGAGAAGTGTTGAATGCTACTTAAAGTTCTATGCCACAATCATTCTCTTAGATATGTAAAGAGAAGGAAAAACAAAGAAAAAAGAAAAAAAAAAGAAAAAAATAGTAAACGTGCAATAAAAGGATTCGGCATAGATGTTGTTTAGAATGACTCAACACTTTCTCTGGTTTAGAACCAACCAAGGGGATTATTATATCTTTTATATGTATTAGTTTGAATAGTTCATTTTGTGTATTTGGGAGGCGATGATCTTTGCTTTTAGTCTTTGGTTTTTAGCTGCACAAATTCCCAAACATTTGTTTCGTACTAAACCTTTACCTAATAGCCCCGTTACAACCCCATTGAAGTTGGCATGATTGTCTTGTGTGTTTTGCATAGTAGTGGTGAATTTGAGAGTCTTATCAAGTTTATGGTAGGTTTGATTCTTTAGAATGAGATTTCAGAGAACTGCATTATATTGTAAAACACATGAGTGTTGAGTGTTTCATCACTAGAGTGAGGTTCTACCGATTCCTCTTGCTCAAATTATTCATGTATTAATATGAATGTCAAGTTGAATTGAGTAATTGATTTAATGTTTAACAAGATAGTTTATAATTGTATTTTCAAAAGCTTCATTCTTCTGTCTATTTTGCAATGTTTTCAATCACTGTTGGGCTAACTTATTGAGTTGGTTTGGTTAACTCATCTTTATCCAAGGATGTTCTTTATCATAGTTTTGGTTTCATTAGTTACTTAGGGATAAGCAACAGTCCAAGGATGGGTGAGTTTGGTTAGTGCCCATAGAGCATATCATTTTAGGGTCATCTTGATGTATTTTTATAGATGCATGAGTTTTATACTTAGGTTCTACCTCAAAATCCCATTTTATGCTTGGGTACAGTCCTTTGACCACTTTTGTAGGTTTTGAGAGGTTTTTGATCATGCATTGAACCTTAAAGTCAAATATATGACTCATCACAAATGCCCCACTCACCATGCTCGTGGAGGAAAAAGAAGAATAAGAGAACTCCAAGATAGAGGCCCCACAGACCATCCATGGTGGTTGCCACGTTGTGTGGCATGCCTGAAACTAGAGCACCTCTTCATTTTCGTCAGCTCGTGTGCCTGAGAGTTGACAGTGGCTCCTACATGGAGACATGCTCGGCTGCTTGGAGAAAAAAACTCTAGCCTATCCACTTTAGAAATCTCTTCAAGTGTTATAATTTTTATCACTTCTAGGAGCAAAAAGAAGATTGGAAGGAAGATTTCGTGCATTTGGAGTCTTAAAGATTGAAGAAGTTGCTAAGAAATTCCATTATTGCTAAGCTATTCTCTTCCATTGTTCTTTCAACTTAGTAGATTAATTTGGTTTGGTTGTTTTTTTAATTGAACTATTTTTTTTGTTTTAATCATCATGCATGAGTAGTTTCTTTAGTATTGGAATTTGATAGCAAACTATGAACATGGATCTTTATCTTCATCAATAATATACTTATTCTATTTAGAATGTTTCAATCTATTTTGTGATAAAATTACTGTTAGTAGTTTTGGCTAAATTAACTAGCAAAATATCAAATAGTTGGATGAAGTACTGAAAGGAGAAATCTACCATTGAATCGGCAAGTATAGACTTAACATAGTTACTTTTGAGAAAAAGTTGCATATTGAGAGGAAATTTAACAACTTGGACTCTTAATTTTAGACTAAATTAAGAACTCCTTTAAAAGCATGGTAGTATCAATAGTTAAATAGTTCAATTTATTTCGGAAGAAAGGATTGGATGTTATGTGTTTATCATCCTTTGATTCATCCAAACTAAAGTAAGGATGGACATTATTTATCAGATCTAGTTCATAGTTGGTGAACAAATCCCAAAGCATTTTTAACTAATAGAATTCTTAAGTTAGTGATAGATTAATTTATTTAGAAAATTTTCCAAATTAACTTATACTTGCTTAGCATTTTTTAAATGATGAACTTAATAGATTGTGTTAGTCTCTCTGGAAACGATATTTGAATTAGACTACAACACCCGTGCACTTGCGAGCTTGTTAGCTACATCACATAAAAGTTGTACCATTTACCCCCATCAAAAGGAACAAAAAAATGGTCTTAAAGGTAAAAGGATTGTTTGCATCTTTCTATTCAAAAGGGGCAGAATCGGAATCATCATTTCTGCTATTGCTGCTGGACTTCTTTAGGTTTCTACTCCTCTCTCTCTCATGAGCTTCCAAGCTAGTCTTGAAGGTATTTCACCCTTCCCTTAAGCTCATCCTTCTTCCTAAGAGCTTGCTCAGCTGCTTGTTATGGAGTGAGGCTAGATGTCATACTGCAGGTTCTTCGTCGATTGGAAATGTGCTTGGACTAAATGGGTTGTGTTTTTGGTTGGATGCAACTCCTAGAAGAGTTGTTAAGGCTCTTATACTACCTGATCTACCTAGCCTTACTCGTCCTTAATATAGCAAGTAACACATATATTGAAACAGATATGATAGAGTTGAAAAATCAAGTGATACAGAATCACCACACTTGAGGCTCACTTGAGTAGTCACTTTACGGCTTCCTGGATACAGAAAAACCACCAAAAGAACAAAAATGACCTAATGCATCACTACTTGAGCTTCCAACTCAAGATACAGCCACCAGGAATTTTGAGGGATAAATGAGTATAAACTCAAGTTCTGAATTCAAATGATAATAATATGAGTACAATACAAAAGAAGAGGATTTTACACAACCTTATCTCTTACAAAGAAGATGGCTAAGGTACAAAAATAATAGTCCAAATGTTAATCACATCAGCCTAGAGAGGTACAAGCAGATTTAAAGCTAAACCAATGAGCCAATGACACTTATTCTGGTCATTCAAATAATAAGGTGAGTTGTCACTTAGCTTAACATAAGTAGCTTGGTGTAAACTCTCAAAATGATCCTTAAGTAGGCTAGAGTGCAACTTACAGCTTGATTAGATCAGCTAATCATCAGCCCAGACAATAAGTATAGTAGCTCGACATTAGGGTGTTTTCTCTAATCTTTGGCTGCATAAAAGCAAACATGAGGAACCATCTTATAGGAGTTCATAAAAATTTTAACTCACTTTCAAGGCCTGAAAGTACGTGATAGGTGCAAGCTAAGAAGCTTTTGAACTTCCCTCCAAAACTGAACAGTGCTGGATTACAACCTAGAATGCACTGCCTGGGATTTTAACTTCGCTGACTAATCTCCTATGCTCCAAAAGTCCTAAAACTTATTTTATTGGCTTAGGGACAAGTTGAACTAAAGGCAAGAGGGATTTGCAGGTCTCCCTCAGGTCATGATCAATGTTGATCATAGTCACAAAATTCGATCAGAAACTGGCTGAATAGAGCTAGAATGGATTGAATGCTGGAGGTGTCCCTGACCAAAGCCATGAGTCCCTGGATCTCTTCTAGATTTGGACGCCCTTAGCTACCTTTTCAGGCTAAGGTGTTCTTGGTGACTTGGTCTCCATTAGCCCCCTTTCTTGAGAAAATTTTGCCCTTAGACTGGGTAACTCTTTAGATTCAGCATAGTATGCATTGAGATCAACCATGTTAAAGGTGGCAGAGACACCATACTCCCCATACAGGTCCACCTTGTATGCATTGGGGCTGATCCTCTCTAAAACTTCAAAGGGACCATCTGATCTTGGAATCAACTTAGATTTCCTTTTGCTAAGAAATCCTTCCTTCTTGAGATGAAGCCAGGCCAAGTCCCTATGTTTTGAAAATAAGCATCCTTTTTTGCTTGTTGGCTTGATTCTTGGCTAGCTCATTACTCCTCATAATTTTAGCCCTCACTTTGGTGTACAGATCCTTGATCTCCTCAACTCTTTTGCTTGCTTCCCAACTAACCCTGGTGATTATAGGTAAAGAAGCCCAGTCTAGAGGTGTGAAGGGATTATGACCATGCACAATTTGGAAAGGCGATAGCTTGGTAGCCTTGCTTGGAGCCCTATCATAGGTAAACTTAGCATGAGGAAGCAGCTTATCCCACCCATTGGCATTCTTCTTTACAGGAACCCTAAGCAAAGGACATAGGGTCCTATTGGTCACCTCAATTTACCCATCTTTTTTAGGGTGACAAGTGGTACTGAACTTAAGCACAGTTCCCATCTTCCTCCATAAGGTGAACAAAAAATGACTCAATAACCTGGTGTCTCTATCAGAAACGATGCTCTTGGGAATGCCATGCAGCCTTACTAGTCCCTTGAAGTACAAATAAGATACCTTAGAGGCATCAAATGTAGTATGGCCTAGGATGAAGTTGACCTTTTTTAAGAACCTATCAACCACCACTATGATGGAATCTTTACTTCTCTAGGTCCTGGGCAGGGCAATGATAAAGTCCAGGCTAACATCTTCCCATAGGGCCTGACAAACTAGCACTGGGGAGTAAAGGCCTTGGGGTAGGACATGACTCTTAGCCAAATGATAGGTAGAGCACATCTTGACAAAATGCTCTACATCTTTGAGCATTGCTGGCCCGCAGCAATGCTCTTTTAACATAGAGTAGGTTTGTCAATCCCAAAATGACCAGCCAGACCTCTACCATGCAGTTCCTGGATCAACAACCCCCTTATCCCACTCTTAGGGATACCCAGCCTACTTCCCTTAAAAAGAAAGCCTTGACTAATATAAAATTCTCTTTGAAGGTGATGAGAGCATTTCGTAAACAACTCCTTGAAGTCCTCATCAAGCCTATACTACTCCTTGATCAACTCAAACCCAAGGATTTTGGGGTCTAGAGTTAATAGGAGCACATATCTCCTAGAGAGTGCATCTGTATCCTTGTTTAACTTCACTTACTCATGATGAATCATAAAGTGGAATGACTACATATACTCAACCCATGCCTGGGGTTGAGCTTATGCTGGCCTTGAATGAACTTCAGGGCCTCATGGTCTAAATACAAATAAACTCTCCATCAATTAAGTAATGTCTTCAATATTCTAATTCCCTGACTATGTCATAGAACTCTTTGTCATAGGCAGAGAACTTCCTTCTAGCTTTACTCATCCTCTCACTGAAATAAGCAATGGGTCTTACTTCCTAGGTCGGCATAGTTCTAATTCCTACCTTAGAAGCATTACACTCTACCTCAAATACTTTTGTAAAATTTGGTGAAGCCAGGATGGGGGCACTAGTAAGCTTCTCCTTAATGACCTCAAAGGCCTTGTGAGCTTGATCATTCCATTCAAACCTCTTGCTCTTGAGTAGCTTAGTAACTGGAGCCTTTAGAGAGCTGAAGTTCCTCACAGACCTTCTATAAAATGAGGCCAAACCATGAAAACTTCTAACATAGTGTGATTAAAGTAGGTACTAGCCAGTCTCTAATGGCTTTAACCTTGCCCTCATCCACTTGGATTCCCTGTGAAAATATAATATAGCCAAGAAGCATGACATGTGAGGTAAAGAAATGGCGCTTCTCAAGATTACCATAGCGTTTCTCATGGGCTAGAATTTGGAGTGCTTGGTGCAAATGGTGGGTATGCTCTTCTTTAGCCTAGCTGTATACCAGAATATCATCAAATAGTCCATAGACTTCCCTATTAAATGCTTGAGCACATGATCCATCAACCTCATAAAGGTGCTAGGAGCATTAGTCAAGCCAAAGGGCATTACTAGCCATTCATATAACCCTCCCTTTATTTTAAAAGTTGTTTTCCACTCATCCCCCTCAAGATCCCTATATGACAGTATCCACTTCTAAGATCAATCTTGGAGAAAATTGTTGCATGATATAGTTCATCAAGAAGTCTTTTAATATAGGATTAAGTACCTATGGTTGATGGTGATCTTATTTATGGACCTATTATCCACACACAATCTCATACTCTCATCCTTCTTAGGTACTAGCGGGGCTGGAATAGCACATAGGCTTAGACGCTCTCTAATCATCCCCTCGGCTAGCAACTCATCCACCTGCCTTCGGATTTTATTTGTCTCTTAGGAGTTCATCTTATAAGCTAGATTGTTTGGGAGTATTGACCCTGGAATTAGATCAATTTTGTGTTGGATAGATCTTTTAGGAGGCAAACCATGAGGGATTTCAGTAGGGAAGGCATGTTTAAAATTCAAACAACAGAGGTTATAATAGGGAATGGACAGTGAAAGGGGTAGTGTCAGGCTTAAGGTTGAAAAGGATTAACTCTTGAGTAGGTTCAAATTCATGCTACTGGATCTGAGCAATATGGTGAGGAAAACATCAAGCTGGGGTGTGTTTTTAGGTTTTTGAATATAAGAGGTTTTAAGGGGAGTGAGGGTGATCTTATGATCCTTGGTAAAGGTGTAGGTGTTTAACTTGCCATCATGCATAGACCCTCTATCAAACAATCAAGGCCTACCCAATTGCATATGGAAAGCATCCATAAGAATCACATCACACCAAATCTCATCTTTATATCCCTTCTTAATGGATAATGACACTAAGCACTTAGAAGATATTTGAATACCAATGCCTTGATTCAATCACTAAATGGTGTAAGAAGAGGGATGGA
This sequence comes from Carnegiea gigantea, assembly GCA_029747015.1. Taxonomy (NCBI): domain Eukaryota; kingdom Viridiplantae; phylum Streptophyta; class Magnoliopsida; order Caryophyllales; family Cactaceae; genus Carnegiea; species Carnegiea gigantea. Next base: position 651,101 of record JAKOGI010000318.1, read on the forward strand.
GTATAGTAGGAAGCTTGAGCTTGTCCACTAGATTCTTGGATGCAACATTGGTATAGCTACCTCCATTTATGATCAATGACCACACTTTCCATCTCACAGTGCATCTGGTGTGGAAAATGGCTTTCCTTTTCTCTTAGTTCTCTAGAGATACTAAACCACCCAAGGCTCTTCTAGCCACGAGCATTTATCCTTCATCTAGACCCTCTTTATAATCCTCCATCTGTTCTGTCAAGAGGAGTTATTTGTTCCATTCTTCTTCTGTTTCCTCCATAGATTCACACACTGCTTGGTACTTAGCTAAGGTGACTACTCGCTTGTTAGGGTATTCATATGCTATATGACCTAAACCTTTGTACCTAATATCCACTGGCTTAGGAGCTGATTTGTTGGGAGTTTTTGGGGTAAAGTAGGCAAGGTTCTATTTTAAGGAGTGAAGTTAGGCCTTTGCTAGTTATGAGGAGGTTTTTAAAACAGGTAGGTTCTTTGTGGGGGTTTACTGGCTTCTTCCTTCCCTTTGATCTTTCTTTGCATCTCAACTTTGTAAGCTAACGAACTGAGATCATCCAGAGTGGTATGTGGACGCAGTTCAATCACATGAGTTATCTTCTTAACTAAACCAGCCAAATACCTGACTAGAGTTTAAGCATCATCCTCCCAGAGATCACACTTTAGTAATAGCTACTCAAATTCTCTTGTGTATTCCTCTACACCCTTGTTTCCTTGCTTCAGATTGTGGAGCTTGAGAAAGCTATCTTGGAGATAGTGGTCTGGTAGGAACTTGGCCTTCAACTGCTCCCTCATCTTCCTCCAGGATTTGATCTTGTTTTTCTTTTTCCTAACCCTCTTAGATACCACATTACACCACCAGATTGAAGCATACTTCATTAGCTTCAAGGCTAGCAGCCTAACCTTCTTCAATCTAGGATATGCTTATATTCAAAGAATCTATCCATAGTTTGGAGCCAATATAAGAACAAATCAGGATCAAGCTGTCCCTTATATTCAGGGATATCAGCTCTAAAATCATCCCTTCCTCCTTCATTTATGTTGTGGTTCATTCTCTCTCTTCCCCTAGAAGAAGCATTACTAGAGGAGGCAAAAGGATTGTCTTCATCTTTGTATTCAGAAGCGTAGAATTGGAATAATCATGTTTGCTGTTGCTATTAGACTTCTCAAGTTTCTACTCCTCTCTCTTATGAGCTTCTAAGCTAGTCTTGAAGGTATTTAACCTATCCCTCAAGCTCAGCCTTTTTCCTACGAGCTTGCTCAACTGCCTATTCTAGAGTGAGGCTAGATGGCATACTGTAGGTTCTTTGTGGATTGGAAATGAGTTTGGACTAAATAGGTTGTGTTTTTGGCTAAATGCAAGTCCTTGGAGAGTTACTAAGGCTCTTCAAGTGATATAGAATCACCACACTTGAGGCTCACTTGAGCAGTCACTTTGGGGCTTTGTGGATATAGAAACAACACCAAGAAGAACTAAAATAACCTTGTGTATCACCACTTATCCTACTAACTCAAGATACAGCCACTAGGAATTTTGAGGAATAACCGAGTATAAACTCAAGTTTTGAATTCAAGTGATAATAGTCTGAGTACAATATAAAAGGAGAGAGGTTTTCACACAACCTTCTCTCTTACAAAGCCAATGCATAAGATGCAAAAATAAGAGTCCAAATGCTAATGACATTAGCCTAGGCAGGCACAAGCATATTTGAAGCTAAACCACCGAACTAAATGACACCTATTCTAGTCAAGCAAATAATTAAGTGAGGTATCACTAAGCGTAGTATGAATAGATTTGTTTAAATTCTTAAAATGATCCTTAAGTTGGCTGGAGTGCATCTTGAATATATTAGCTAGTCATCACCCGGATAGTAAGTACAATAGTTGGACATTAAGGTGTTTTCTTTAATCTTTAGCTGGATAAAAGCAAATCATGATGGAGCTAATTGCCATCTTTTAGGAGCTCATTTGATAAATATTTTAGCTCACTTTTAAGGCCTGAAAGCACGTGATAGATGCATGCCAAGAAGCCTTTGAATTTCCCTCCAAAACTGGACTTTGCTAGATTACAACCCAGAATGCACTGTCTAGGATTTTAACTTAGTTAACTAACCTTGTATGCTCCAGAAGTGCTGAAACGTGTTTTATTAGCTCAAGACAAGTTAAGCTAAAGGTAAGAGGGATTAGCATGCCTCCCCTAGGTCATGATCAATGCTTATCATGGTTACAAAATCTGGCCAGAAACTGGCTAAACTGGAACTAAAATGTATTGAATGTTGGAGGTGTTCCCTAACCAAGGCCATAGCTTTATTGAACTCTTCTGGACTTAGACACCCCTTAGCTATCTCCTCTGGCACAGAGGTGTTCTTGGTGACTTGGCCTCCATCTGACAAGAAGACCTCCACTGTAAAGGTTGTGCATCACAAACAAGGGATTAACCTCAGATGAAAGTTTGGCCATTGAGTCAAAGGACTACGCACTCCTTGATTTTAACCTATATTAAATTTTAAAGTCAATGCCATGATGAGAAACATGGGCTTTGTCCATAGTAATAAGCTTAAGACGAAATCAAGTAGCTTCAAGTCTAAAGCCCAACAAGATTGGCTTCACGTTCAAAGCCCAAGAAGTATGTCTATATATTCAAGCCTGGGTATGACCACAATCCATAAGAACTTCACCTTATGATCTAATAAGAAAAGCTCAAAAAGATTCTAGCTAATAAGGGGATACAGGTTATGTGTTGGCTCCTTTTGTCCCCTCACAAAATGGACAATTCTTGAAGAACAGGATGGACCCTTACTGCATCTTCCCTAAGCCGTAATATGTTCCTAGTCTAAGAAAGGGCCACCAAACTTTGAGATCTTTCGTGACCGTACCATCTTAGAAGGAAAAATAAAGTCATTATATGAAAAGTCCATAGTAGGCTGGTTGACTAATGAAACTCACAATGGAGTGGGCCTACTCTTTGGGCTGGAAAGTACTGAGCTGGTGATCAGACTGGATTTTGGCCATCACTAGCTAAGGATCTGACCTGACTGAGTTAATTATAGGTGCATTCGAAAGAAGGTGATACAGCATCACATGGACATTTCCCCCGTGAGAATAAGAAGGTCAAACATACCATTAGAGAAGTGCCCAAGCTGCTTATTAAAGTGCTTTTAAGTCTAAAGCTAGGTGCAAATCTTCTGTTGAGTTGCAGGTACAGATACCTATTTCCAAGATTTGAGAAGCTAGTTCCAACGTAAATATTTTTAAAAAAATTGTTTAAAAAATTAAAACTATTTCTAAGTTTCTATTATTTGGAAAGTCAGAATTATGAAAATCTGGTCTTAAAAGAGCTTAAAACATAATGAAAATTGCTAGCATGGGGGCTCAAACTCGGAACCTCGTGGATGGAATAGCAATGATGTGACCATGAGGTTATGCATTGCCTTATAATAACATCGTCTCATAGCAAAACATGCCCAGCAACAGGGTCCTATATCAAAGCCCTACAGGAAAGTATTCTACAAAGGAGGTTTTTCCTGCCCCAATGGAATTAGTCATCTTCTACGAAAACACTATTCTAAATCGAGTTCCGTAACATAATTATAGGTTTTTGACCATACTCATCTTTTGCAATTCTAAATCGAATCCCGTAACATAATTTAATCCAAATCAAACACAAGCAATTAATGGAGTAGACAATACGAGCACAAAATCATGTAACTCGGATATAAGACTTGGAAAACAAATCCTCCTTTCTTGCACTCCTCAATACCTAAATTCAACCCTAAACAACAACATCAATAATATATAATTTAGCCTAATTATTCACAAACTCAAACCCATAATTTTGTTCTCGTACCTAACATTTGCCCATATGGAGTGTAGACTTCAATTAACAAATAGCTTTGGTTTGAAATTACTATTGATTTAAGAATAGAGTATCAGTTGCCTTAAATTCTTGGGGTTGGAGACCTGAACTAAAGTTAGAGCACCCTTGTGCAGGTTCTTGCTTCCTCCTTCTTATACTCCTTTCACTTACTCCTCCTTCGTTCCTTTTGCTTCCTCTTACTTCTTCATTTATCTCCTTGCTTCTCCCCTTTAGCTCTTCTGCTTTCTCTCTCTTCCTTTCTCTCTTGCTTTCTCTTAGTCAAGGAGTGACAGGCGTGTGCATGTGTGTGTCGATGCTTGAGGAACGAGATCCATTAAGCTAACCCCCCTTCTTCTTTTTCCCCTCTGTATGGTGGGAACACTAAGTAGCCCTACTTTTTTCAAACACACTAGTAAGGAGGGTAAGCACTAAGCACTTATGCTAATATGTAATAAGTCAAAAAAAAGGTAAATCCCAAAAGTCTATATAGAATATCTACACTTAGGCCTATATGTTGAGAAGAAATGTTTAGTCCAACTAGCCACACTTAAGAGCATGCAGTAAGAAATATAGCAAATTAATGTAAATTACATTTCCCAAACATCCAGTCCACATAATTAATTTAATACAAATATTCGAGTAGCTAATGTGCATGATTAGTCAAGTAAAATTTCACGATTCTCACACTTACCCAATTAGAAAACATTTCCAAACCAAAGAGCCCTGACATTAATTGTCTGGGAAAGCGGCGAGAAGTCAAGGAGCCAAGCCATAGAAAGGTGACTCAATTGTTAATGATGGAGGTAAAAAATTCTTGGAGAAAGTGATCTCATAGCAGTAGGGAAGAATATCCAAAACATGGATTAAAATTAATTAGGAATTGTCGCCAGAAACTAGATAAAAATTTGTAAAGAAATAATCTCAGTTGACTCTTTCAAAAGGAGCATACATCTGCCAAGGGACCTGAGACCAGCCATGAGATGCCTTGGATCTAAGGGAACTATAGAAATGGACCTAATCCCACAGAGATGCATAGGCCAAGTATGCCACCAAGGTTAAGGTCTACATGCTTTGATAATCAGCTAAACCTCAGAGGGCAAATGATTTACACAGGATATGAGATTGAGTCCTCGTTCTTAATCCAAGGTTTAAATCCAATAGGAGGACCTTGAATTATTTATCTACGCCTTTACCCTTGGACCTTGGAATGAAAATATAAGGAAGCCCATCAAGAAGCTTAACCCAATACATGTCAAATTCATCCACTGTGAAATAGCTTGCACGAGCGGTAAGGTGAAGAGATTTGATCTCATGAAATCTCCAAATAAGTGCTAATAATCTTATGAGAAAAATATTTAGGAGACAAATTATGTCGATCAAATGGAAGAGTCCTAGCATAATATCTTTAATGATCCTCTCTAATTCCTTATAAGGCCGGTTGCAATCATCATCTAGAATAGGCAAAACAATCTAAGCTGTTCTCTACATCCATCATCCTTAATTTGGTCTCTAATTTGAGCATGAAATGCTCTTTAAGAAGGAACCATCCTTCTCCCTCGTTTGTGTTCCTTACAGATTCTACGGTTAGGAATTACTCTTTCGCATGTCGCGCTCTGGCAGCTCAGAAAAGAGTCTCTCTACCCTGAACCAAAATAATATCTATGTAATTACATGCATATTTTAGTAATTTACATGTTTTTTTGGTAAATGCTCCAACACGTGCTATTAGTCAAAGATTTGTTCGTATTTATGTCAAGTTGCCTAAATGTTTTTGTTTTAAATTGCAACTTTTTTATACCATGATTTACTAAAGTTCATCTAGTTCTCATTCAATTGAAATATTCATTTGTGCTTTTTTAAACAATTTCAGTTTATGTTTTTAAACAAAACTACGTGATCCTTAGGTGGCTTGAGAGTTAGAAATCACTAATTATATGGTGCTTTTTTTTCTTTCTTTTGTGATTAAAATTTTAGTTTCAGGCTGAATAAATCTAGTAAGCTTTACAAAGATAAATTGTAATTGTTAAAACCATTATGCTTTGGTGATTTTATAGTTGCAGCATGCAAGCACCTAAAATGTGTCTCGATTTTTTAAATGCTTGATGATGAGACTGATATCCCAATCTCTATATCTGGACACCCAACGAGAATAGAGCCTTTAATTAGTTCCTAAAAAGATCAGATTATTTAAACATGCAAAAAATTAGGTCGAGCCTAATTGCAGAACTTAGTCCAGCTCCTAGCACAATCCTAACTTAATCCACCCAGCAGTCAGTCCGGTTTCTTGGGATCTGGCCAGAACCAGGCTGGGCTCAAGGTTTATTTTTTCCTGCATCCAAAACACGTTTGAAGGGATAGGATCATATAAATTTTTTCTGATAGACTCAGCTGGTGATAAAATGAATTTTGTGTTAAGTGATAATTTGTCATTTTTATGCATTTTAAAATTCAATCTTGCTTATTCCTTATGCACTATAAATAGAGAGCTATCCCCTAAGATTCACAGCATATCAAAATTGGGAGAGGAGCTCATAACAACAATTTTGGAGAGACACTAAAGAAAGATGAAAAATCTGTGAGCACACATTACAAAACCAGAGAGCATTTAGAAAACGAAGATATATTTTAGATGTCTACACCGGGTTCGATTTATGTGCAGCTTATGGAACAAATGAAGGACTCCAGGTTATGGAGGAGATTTGAGGAGGAGAAGAAATAGAAGATGAAGACAGACAAGCATAACATTGGCTAAATTTTCTTAATCATGCTGTCAATTTGCAATCAGAAAGAATATTTGGCAAGAATTAGCCGTGAAAAGGGGCAAAATCTAAGTATTGATTTATGTTTGTCGTCAGTCAATAACCACTGAAACTCATCACCAATCACATGGTTTTTGTCTTTTTCCTTCTGCTTTTGTTGTTGGTGCTGGTGTATGTTGGTGACAAAGGTGACAAACGGTGATGTCCGCCCAATTTTTCTGATAGCATTTTGGGCAAGCTTTATGATTGAACTTGTCGGCCGTCCACTTATTCTTAATCGCAGTTGCATTAACATTCCTGGCGCACATTGGACGCCACAGCTCGAGCCCAAAACTTAATTTGGGCTTTCATATCCTCAGCAGAAGGGGCTTTTGGATCAGCCCGTTTGATGATTGGAGGGGCGGATAACGGGGAAGAGGATTGGCTTTGCCACACCTTGGAAAGATAAGGCCTTCTAACCTTGCCGTAATTGTCGTTGGAGCCACTACCAATGCTACCTCTTCTTTGTAAGGCAGGAAGGATTTGAGCCACACTTTGGTGTACTTCTTCGTGGTTAAATGAGAACCCCAAGCCTTTGAAACCTTCCAATTCTTCAATTTCTAAATCACTTAGGCTCTTTTGGGACTTGTTTTTGTTGAGATTTTGGTTTCTTGTTTCGTCTTTTGTAGGTCCATGGACGTTGGGAAGATCCAGCTTTCTTTGCGGTTGGTTCTTGGAATTGCTGCTGTTCGTTTGTGTAGCCTGTGAAGACATAAAATATGACTGTTATTGGATGCATAAACTTGGCATTCCCAAGATATATATATTGCTTGTTTTCATTGATTTGGATGGCAAAAGTTGGTTACTGGTGCGAACATGCAGGTGCTTCTGACTTTTTGGCGTTTGGTATATTTATGATTTAACTTTTTGCTGGTAAAAATATGATTATAACTAAAATGACACTTGCTTCAAGCCCCAAGCACGAGGATGGTAAAATCATACACCCTATTTGGCAATCAGATATTAGCGGTTATAATTAGTTGTTTGTATTAGCTATTAAATGTTAACTAATTGTATTAACTATTTAACTTTAATTGCATTAACTGTTTATAAAAAAATGTTTGATAAAATTAGTTATTTCTAACAAGACTATTTGATATGATTTCTCTTATACCTTTAACTTAGTCTCAATATTTCTTGAACATAACAATCTTTATAAATTGCATATTTACTTTTCTTCTCAATATAAATTAAGATGTATGTGATATATAGAATTTCATTTTTAACTTCACCCAAGTTTAGTTATGACAATATTTTTCTTGATTTTAACTTAATTTTCTTTCAAATAATACTTGAACTTTATGTAATAAAAAATACAAAAAAGGGAAACAACTGTTCAAAGATCAAATCCCCTAGCTCAACACAACCCACACTACATAAAGGACAAAAGAAGATAGAGGCAGCCCAAAAAAAAAAAAAGTTGAAAATTTTTTTGTCAACATGAAAAATTGTAGAAGAAGAAGAAGGAAAAAAGAGGCAATCAAAAAATAAATAAATTAACAAATAGATGAAGTTGGGAGTAGTAGCTAAAGGTGATTTAATACAAAATATTAGGTTTATGCTATCAATAGCATTTGAAGTAATTTCGTAAAAATAACTGTAGTCAATATGGTCATTTTTATGGTACATAAACAATGAGCTAATTGAAAAAACTCTTCCAAAGTGCTTTTTGCAAAAGCGTTTTTTGGACATGAAAAGCTAATATAAAATGTTCATTAACCAAATTCCAAATATAGCACCTTTTTAACTAAAATCAAACAATTAATAGTCCCAAAAAGAGTTTTTAGCCTCACAAAGATTTTTGCCAAAAACCTCTGTAGTGTCATGAAAAAGAGACTATTTCAAGTGTTCAAACGCGACCTCCCCCCCCCCCCAAAAGAGCCAAAAAAACCTAAAAAATTAACACCTAAAAGAAAGGAAGAATAATTTTCACTTATATTGATGAAGTAATCAATATAGAATTTATAAGTTTAATTCACTATCAGAACTCAATGTAAAATGTATCATAGATTGTAATGTTTATTTCATTCTCCAAAAATACAAATCAAAATCAATATCTAGGAAGTCCATCTAAATAGGTTTAAAGTTTAGATGAGGTACAAAGGGTAATACAAGTACTATTACAAACAATGAAATAGGGAGAACAAGTCAAGAACCTAATGTACCGAAATTGCCACTTTTAGTCACCAGACGAAGATCTCATTAGTAATGGAAGAAGGACGTTAGTAACAACCTTAACCCTACACTAAGTAAGAAGAAATAACTCCATTTGGTCAATATTAAAGATATTGTGATTGCAACTGTTCCACCATAAAAAAATAATTAAGGACAATTTCATTGAACATTTTACGAGCAATTGTTTTTTTTTTAAACTTATTTGAATGGTCCAGAAAAAGGTTGATTCCCTTCTTCCGTATAGCAATAAATACACCATCCATAGTTCAATGCGCCTCATCAAACTACGTAACCAGCATCTTGCCGCTTCAACTGATGCTGGAAGTAAACAGACAGGAAGATCGAATCCCAGAAATTATGAATTGAATTTAAAGACTTCAGCCCCTCCCATAGACTCAGAATCTTCTTTTAACTAGGAGTAATTATTGTGAGCTAGAAACAAAAATGTCCTTACTATATTACAAAAGGAGGGTCACATGGGACCATATGCTTTCCCATGGGCTCCCTCTGCGTCTGCGATGGTGATTTTAATTGTAATGGATACCTTTGACCATGAGTCGAACTCCAAGAACATATAATAATAGGTACATAAGTCTGATTATGTAAGCCTTTTGGTAGTCTACTGATGAGATGGCTAGTTTCGGCAAGAAAATTAGGATTTAATTCTACATAATTAGTGTGTATGTGTAAAAATGATCCAATGAAAAAGAGTTTGATTTTGCATTTAGATGATCAAAGCAATTTTCGAGAACAAAATGGTACCTTGTAAGTAGTTTCTCAAATTGTTAAGAACAAGAATACTCATACTACCCCTTCTTATCTTTGTGCCTCAACGAAGACATTTTGATCAAGGTGATTATGTCCTTAAGCTGTTTAAGGTGAGGTTGTTTGAACCTTAGACAGTATAAACAATAATATGATACTTTGTGACTCCTGACGAACATGAAACATACTTGCCTCACAACTCTACCTGATCATCAATACAGAACAGTCCAGTTGTTGTATAAGAACGAGTATCTCATGAAACTGACCTTATTTTGCGAGTAGATAAGATAAACATTTCATGTGATTTGGCTATATTCATTTCATGGATTGATGATAAATTGTGAGATATCCTACCCAAGACTAAGTCCACAAATGAAAGATCAAAAGATGATCACAAACAGATCGATGGCGATTCATCATCATACCTTAGAAGTGTACTTAGGTGGCAACACCATGGAGGAGTCTGTTGATGCTTTTCTACTCAGTCGGGGCATTCCATAGGGACATTTCTCCGGCAACAAAACTGACGAGGCTATTGTCGCTCTCCTAGTTAATGTACCACTCCCATTTGGACCATTTTGGATGCCTGGTACCCCACTTGAAACCTCTTTGCCTCTACATGGTGGCAAAGATGGTGTCCGATCCAATATTCTACCACTAGGCATAGGCAATGGCATAGCCTGCCTTATCAAGTCGCCCATTCTAGGTTCATCCTCTTCCTCCTCTCCCTCTTCTTCTTGTGAGTATTTCATCTCTCTACCCCAAAAAGGTGGAAGAGAAGACGTTTGGAGTAGGTTATTCATCTTTGAGTTAGTCTGGTTTTGAGGGGTGACCAAAATCTGTTCCTTTGTGCTTGAGCACGGACAAGGATCAGAGTAGCACCTCACCATTTTTGATGCTGGTCTTGGTTTGTTTGCTAAGCTGTTCCCAAAGAACCAGCCATCGTCTAACAGGCTATTTACATGAGAGTTCTGGTCCATGTTTTTGGCATAATCTTTGTGCCTCTGAACAACTTTATGCTTTGCAAGTGATGCGCAAATGCGTACAGCCCCACATGGGAGATCCAAGGTTTTCTGACCTGAAGTGAGGTGTTTAATATGTGATGTCTGGCTTGATACCTCGAGAGTTGTGCTTATGCTAGCATGGGGCTGGCCATGTGAGCCTTTGTAATCATATGATATGTAATACAAATTGCTCACATTTTTTGTGATGTAGTTTATGTGGACTCAAGTGACAGTTATAACTTTGGAAGAAAAAATGGAAGTGATAATCTGGAGATTGGAACAAAGACTCTTGAATAGTGACAGGTAGGCAAAGGATTGAATAGTGTAGTTGTTACTTGATTCATGTGGACATACATATGAAATTGTATCTATACTGATATACTTTCTGTTTAAATAATGATTGAATAATACGTAATTTGATTTGAGACTAGTTGAATGATTTTTTTAGAGAAATTAATAATATTAATTTAAAATGAAAATAATTGAAATAATACTCTTATTGAAAATTATTCCTTCAACATTGCTGATAATAAAGGTCTAAATGTAAGACTTGATAACTTCAAGCTTGATGAGAATTTGAAATATGACATCAAAAAATAAAATACCAAGTCATCCATTCTATTTCCTAAGATAGATATGCCATCAATAGTTGTCTTTTAAAATTCGTGATGCATATGTATATCGCAATTTTCATTTAGCTGGTCATACCATATCCAAATTTACATGAGCACATAACTTCGAGATTAACCAATGTAGGTTTAATTTGTACATTGGTTTGAACCTTGGTTATTTTTAAATGATCTCTAGTTTGAATCTTGTGAATAGAAAAAAAAAATGAGATGAACTCTGGCACTTTAGGGCCGTTTGTTATTTGACATCAATTAAATGAAAAATCATATATCAAAAGAAAATTCAAAATTTTCCTATAGTCATAAATTCTTGAAATTTTGGTGAAAAAATACATTCAAGTTGTGTAAGATGAACTCAAAGCCTTACCTGTCAGAAGGGGGCAGGGCTGAAGCTGATTTGTTTAATTTGTCCACGAAAGGGAAGAATGGGCAAGACTGCACAAGGAGGAAGGATTAATTACTTAGAAGGCTGGGAGGACCAAAAGTAAAGGGCATAGTAATGAAGGGTGTCTACGCCAGCTAACATCCCATGTGCTTGCCCTTTTTACGTATGGGATGATATGATTTTTTATAATTTTTTTGGTTGCTGTGTACAGCAGCAAACAAAATCAAGGGATGTGAATAGTATTGTATTTTTCTAGCTTAATTGTACGACAGCTAAGCTTTTTTAGTCATTTTCTCATTAAAAATTTAAGTAGAAAGGAATTATCAATATCAAAATTATAAATACAAATATGCACGCAGTGGAATTTAAAAACTTTCAAAATAAATAAATGAGATCAACTGAGTCAAGCTAAGCCTAAATACCCTAGGCTTGGGCTAGGCTTGTTATGGATGTGAGTTGAGCCCTAACCAAATGAAGCTTTGGTAAATTTGAACTCAACATGAGCTTTGACCTACCTGAACTCGAGAATATCATGAGCTTTTAAATTTACTCATATACTGCGTTCAACTATTATTAGCTAATAGAGGACAACAGTTATGTAATTTAACATATAATCTTCTAATATATATAAGAGTGCCTTACTCTCGGAATAGGTGAGCCAATTAATCCAAAACTCCACGTGGTATCTATACTAATATAATAGCAATCTTTGCCAAACCCTAGAATACTCGCACAGGAGCGATTTGCGGAGATAAAATAAATCTACACCGTTTAATTGTCTTACAAATTTAATCCTGGCCATCAAAATAATTTAAACAAAACTGAAAAAATATGTAACTGCCCCTTCCCCAGCCGCCCAAGTTCCCACATTCCCACCCCTAATAAACTTCATATCAAATAGACTTCTCTTCATTTTGGATTTCCAGAAGGAAAAAAACAATAAAATCATAAAATATAAAAAAAAAATCTGCCAACCGTGAAGGACCATGTTCCCTATTCTATCAATCTTCTACTTCCTCTGCCACTGCAAATCTTCTAATTCTCTGCCAAACTTCTACTTCTCTCGCACAGAAACGATTTGCGGAGATAAAATAAATCTATCCCGTTTAATTGTCTTACAAATTTAATCATGGCCATCAAAATAATTTAAACAAAACTGAAAAAATATGTAACTGCCCCTTCCCCAGCCGCCCAAGTTCCCACATTCCCACCCCTAACAAACTTCACACCAAATAAACTTCTCTTCATTTTGGATTTTCAGAAGAAAAAAAACAATAAAATCATAAAATATAAAAAAAAAATCTGCCAGCCGTGAAGGACCGTGTTCCCTATTCTATCAATCTTCTACTTCCTCTGCCACTGCAAATCTTCTAATTCTCTGTCAAACTTCTACTTCTCTGCCACTGCAAATCTTCCATTATTCTCAAATTTTACAAATCCTTCTAATACACAATTACTACATCTAAACCATAAAATATATACCAATAAAACAATTTGATAGCATCTAAACCACCTGCACATATCCTTCTAATATACAATTACATCTATATAATCCAGTGGTGTCGCAACAGAGCATCTTTTAACCATCGTCTTTTCTCACATATCACAGCACGTAGCCGCCTCATTCATTCATCCACTCGAAATTTGCTGCTATACAACAAGGTAAGCTCTTACTTGATACTTTAATTTTCCATACATGCTATCACAATTGATAAGTGCATATCTATTTACAGTTTGAAGCCAAATATTGCCAGAACTGTGTTAGGATTTGAGGCTAACTATTGCTAGAATCGGACGCACAACAATTCAAGGCTTACTCTCCTGAACCGAGTCTCAGGTAAATAATTACACTACTCCAACCTATGTAATATATGCTCCCAATGAACCCATAATTTCGTGTATATTTGATGCATGACACATAATCAGTTGCAATCCAAACTGTACATACAGCATGCAATCCTAAATAACAGCATGTGAAAAGCAATTAACTTGGTGGCATATTTCAAGTGTTTCACATCCAAAGAAGTCAAGGAAAGCCAAAAGTTTCTAAGCTTATTTTCTGATCAGATGAGCAAAACACCATAGAATACAAACCCCAAAATAATCTGACCAGATTCAAAGTTGATAATGAAGAATCTCAGTCTACTCCAACCCATGTAATATATGCTCCCAATGAACCCATAATTTCGTGTATATTTGAAGCGTGGTACATAATCAGTTGCAATTCAAACTGTACATACAACATGCAATCCTAAATAACAGCACGTGAAAAGCAATTAACTTGGTGGCATATTTCAAGTGTTTTACATCCAAAGAAGTCAAGGAAAGCCAAAAGTTTCTAAGCTTGTTTTCTGATCAGATGAGCAAAACACCATAGAATACAAACCCCAAAAAAATCTGACCAGATTCAAAGATGATAATGAAGAATCTCATTCAAAGGTAAAAGTGAAAGAAAGTTGAAAGTGTCCCAACTTAAAATACTCAAACGGATTCATTAAAGCAAAAATATCTGAGAATCTGACCAGATTCAAAGATGATAATGAAGAATCTCATTCTACTCCAACCTATGTAATATATGCTCCCAATGAACCCATAATTTCGTGTATATTTGAAGCGTGGCACATAATCAATTGCAATCCAAACTGTACATACAGCATGCAATCCTAAATAACAGCACGTGAAAAGCAATTAACTTGGTGGCATAGTTCAAGTGTTTTACATCCAAAGAAGTTAAGGAAAGCCAAAAGTTTCTAAGCTTGTTTTCTGATCAGATGAGCAAAATACCATAGAATACAAACCCCAAAAAAATCTGACCAGATTCAAAGATGATAATGAAGAATCTCATTCAAAGGTAAAAGTGAAAGAAAGTTGAAAGTGTCCCAATTTAAAATACTCAAACGGATTCATTAAAGCAAAAATATCTGAGCACAAAGAGTCAAAAACACACATCCAAAGTGAAGCAAAGTTGAAAGTTTCAAGGCTTATTTTGTGTGGTCTCTATAGTGCAAGGATAGCCAGATTCAAAGATTATACTGAAGAATCTAATTCAACAATAAATAAACAGGCAAGGAAAGCTGAAAGTTTATACTTGCTTATAATAAAATTCTGGAAATGCTACCTGTGTCTATCAGTCCTTGGAGTTGCTTACCCAATTGAGATGAATCCAAATGAAGAAAGCGCTAGATTTTTGTGGACAGTGAATCACAAACTTCTGCAATTCGATTAGGGCACCAAATAATTGCTTATAATAAATTCGGTATGTAAGAAATCATGCCACATAACTAGGGATTTGAACCCTAACTCAACATCAGATGTAAACATTAAAATAAGTCACAAATCGAAAGCAAAATTAAACAGATCAGAAGGCAAATAAACATAAATGACAGAAGGCAAATAAGATTCCCAACTGACTTCATTAGCAGACCCATCATCACCCCCAAAAAAAAAAAATACAAAGGCATTGTAAGAAATCATGCCACATAACTAGGGATTAAAACCCTGACTCAAAATCAAATGTATGCACTAAAATAACACACAAATCAAAAGTAGAATTAAATAGGTACTCCACACAGCTTAACACACATAAGTCTAACTCTCAACCGCATAAAAAACATAGAAAAATTCAAGCAACTGCATAGACACAGAATGATTTTCCAAAGAGAACAGGACAAGTAGGCAATGATAGAGCAAATCTGGCAGAAATGAAGAATAAAGAACATATGTACCACACAAATCAAATTCCCAACCTAAAATACTCAAAGGGAGTTACTAAAGCAAAAAATATTTGAGCACAAAGAGTCAAAGCCCACATCCAAAGAAGTCAAGGAAAGCCAAAAGTTTCAAAGCTTATTTTGTGATCAGATGAGCAAAACACCATAGAATACAAATCCGAAAAGGCAATAACAATCGACATAAAACAATCATCCTTAAACATTAAGATCAAGGAATATAGTTGGCCAAAAAAAACCCCATAAGCAAAAAGAAACATAAGTGATCAGATCAAGGAAACAGATCTAAATTATTTTGATGAACATATCTAAATTATATTAGGATCGAACCCTACATGCACGAACAGAGCTAATTTAAACCCACATGCAGAACTGTTCAGAGAATGAATTATGCATCTGAAATTAGGATAAGTAGGTAATAATAGAACAGATCGAACCCTACAACAGAAAAACGACCCATTTCATCTTAAAGATAGAGATTTAGAAATAAACCCATTTCAGCTTTTTCAAGGCAGAGTCCCTCCCTTGGATGCGTGTCGCATAAATCTTGTACGGATCGAACCCTACAACAGAAAAACAACCGGATCAAACCAACAATCTTTCAAAGATATTAGGATAAGTAGGTAATAATACAACAGATCTCGTAGAAATGAAGAATAGAAAACCTAAGTACTACACAAATTAGATTCCCCCGCTAAAATCCTAAGAAAAAGTTAGTAAAGCAAGAAAGATCTAAACATAAGGAGTCAAGAACACACATTTAAGGAAGGAAAGCCGAAAGTTTCAGACACGAAAGGTTTGAATCGACGACACCCAAGCATGAATTTGCTTAATAGCATATGCAAGTGAAGATCAGTGCAACTGTACCTCACGAAATCCAAATCAAAGATGAATTATCTCTGTACAAGAAAGATCTGACTCCTTCGATTCTCATTCTGACTCCTTCGATTCTCATTCATTTGAATCTGTGGGAAAGAGTGAGAGTAAGCATGAGTGTGAAAGGAGCGCGAGCGCAATCGCGAGAGTAAGGTAAAGGTGGGAGCGAGCGTGAGTCTGAGAGCATCTAGGTGGAGCGAGCATGAGTCTGAGAGCATCTAAGGTTTGCAGCGGTGGGAGTGAGGGAAAGGGAGAAGCGGCGGTGAGAGTGAGGCTGTGAGGGCATGAGTGAGGCTGTCCGAAATCTATATTAAGAGCCGAGAGTTGGGAATGTTTAAGCCCAAATGAATTATCTCTCTTACCCTCACAGTCCAAACAATGGGAATGGCCAGGGTTTCCATTTGGGCTGTTTATTATATATTAAGCAGATAATTCAGCCCATAATCATTTTGAACATACATATTTACATATACAATACAATACACTTATATATAAACATACATATATAGATATATATCATTACATATATATAGATCTATATATAGCTATATATATATATATATATATATATATATATATATATATATATATATATATATATATATATATATGTATATATAGATATCCTAATATACATATATTCTTTTGTATAGGTTTAGTTTCAATAATTAGTTGATGTTTCATTTTCATGGTTGAAAAAGCAAATGTAAATGGAAGGCTGTTTATTATATATTAAGCAGATAATTCAGCCCATAATCATTTTGAACATACATATTTATATATACAATACAATACACTTATATATAAACATACACATATAGATATATATCATTACATATATATAGATCTATATATAGCTATATATATATATATATATATATATATATATATATATATATATATATATATATATATATATATATATATATATATATATATATATATATATATATATATATATATATATATATATATATATATATATATATATATATATATATACTTATATGTATATATAGATATCCTAATATACATATATTCTTTTGTATAGGTTTAGTTTCAATTAATTAGTTGATGTTTCATTTTCATGGTTGAAAAAGCAAATGTATGTTATATAAAATGTCCATAACAATTATTAACATAAATTGTCGTCTACATGCAATACATTCATGGTATGAATACTTTTCTTGCGTATTTGTCCAATATGAAATTATATACATATGTGTGTGTGTGTAGATTTTATTTTAATTAATTTGGTAATGTTTCATGCTGAAATGCACATTTATTTCGAAAATTTTAAACAAATCATACAATGCATCAATGTTATGAATACTTATTTTATTCTGAGCATTTCTCCGATACAAATTATGGATACTTTAATTGAAAGCTCATATTAATAGTTGAATTTAATTGAGAAACACATAAATTACTCAAGTAATGATGAGAATATTTAAAACCCAATATAAATAGACATAGACAACATAAATATATAACCCTTAAAAACAAAAATAAAAAACGTACAGCTAAAAACTTTAAAATAGAAATGAAACACTTCAAAAAACATACAAATATAAATAGACATAAATAAAATAAATATGTAACACTAAAAAAAAACAAAGATTGAAAAAGTAATACATAAAAAATAAATAGGCATTCTTTCTACACCCAAAACACAAATGGAATAAAACTAAAAAACTAAAACATAAATATGTCTCCCTTTTTTATTTATGTTTTGTGAACCATATATGCAATATACAACCTATATATTGCACGTAGTTACCCATATATACTCTATATATATATATATGTGTGTGTGTGTGTGTGTGTGTGTGTGTGTGTGTGTGTGTGTGTAGAGTATATATGGGTAACTAAAAACAAAAATTATTTAAGAGAAAATAACGATGATAGTTGAAGTTAATCCAGATACACATAAATTACTACAATTATAATCAGAATATTTGAAACTCAATATAAATATAAATACGCATAGAAGAAATAAATATGTAACAATTAACACTTAAGTTTCTGATACTTTAACTAGAAGTTTATTGTAATAGGTGAAGTTTATCGACATACATCTAAAATTGCTACAGCAATGATCATAAAATTTAAAACTCAGTATCAATGCACATAAGTGAAATAAATTACTAAAACTTACTAAAAAATAAATGAAAACATAAGATTGATAAATACATACACTTATACGAAATGCAATCGAAAATTACAACATAAACATGTCTCCATTTTGAAATAAACTTTGTGAACCATATTTGTGATTTTTTCGATCGAACAAATGAAGGGGAACATTTCCTTCCCTCAAACACATCCAAAAAAACCATTTGAATACACCTTAGTACAAATGAGACACTAACAGATGTTTTGTATAAGTAATTAAGTTCCATATGACTCAAACATTTGATTATAGTTTGATTCATTGTACACATTATTTTTCTCTCATAGAAATGGAAACTTCATCGGAAGGATCAGATAGCAGTAGAATTAGCCTACAAACTAGACTTGCTAGACAAAATGCTCGATGGAGGCTATTTAGCTGGCGTCATCGAGATCAAGCACAGTCAAAGTTTATTGCAGAACGCGAACACCATCAGGCAGAATCTAGAGCAATTGAGTTTGCAATAGCACGTACGAATCCCCCGGTTAGAAGGTTCTCAAGTCGCTGGAATTTCACGGGAACTCTGGTTTCATGCTGTCACTGTAAAGCGACCATGTGGTTGGATGAAAGACTTGCCAAGACCAGTATTTCGCAACGTCGATTCATGATATGTTGTCAAAGTGGTCGTATTATGTTGTCGGTATTACCTCCCCCTCCTTCATTGCTGAACACGTTATTGAGCCAACCAAATTTCCTTGATAACATAAAGGCATATAACTCTATGTTGTCATTCACATCCATGGGTGGAACTATTGACCACTCTGTAATGGATAGACGTGGTCCTTACTCATTCAGAATAAGTGGATAAAATTATCATCGGATTGGTTCATTACTCCCAGCGGAAGGACAGAGGCTTTGCTCAACTATATATCTATGACACACATGATGAAATCCAAAATCGATGTAGAGCTTTGAACAACCAGGAAAGTATTCATGGAGTTGATCATGCAACTTTACATGCCCTACAACGCATGCTTGATACTGTCAAACCCTACGTAAGGATTTTCTGGAATGCACGAGATATCCTACAGGCCGATAATGTTGTTGACTTAAAAATCCATCTTATCAAGGCACATCCTGGACGACAATATACGATGCCTACCGTAGACAAAGTTGATGCTCTTATAGTTGGGGGTGACCATGGAAGAGAAGAGGAATGAGACATAATTGTTCGTAAAATGGATGGCAGCTTACAGCGAATATATGAAACTCATCCATCGTATATGCCTCTTCAGTACCCTTTGCTGTTTCCATATGGAATAGATGGTTGGTCGCTCAATATTCCATGTGTTGAAGGATCAAGCAGCAGTCGAGGACATGTGACAATGAGAGAATTTGTTGCATTCCTCATACAATATAGACCTGATGAGGGGAATATATTACTTCGGTGTGGTAGATTATTTCTTCAATTTGTTGTTGATTGCTATGCTGCGATTGAGGCTTGGAGGTTAAGGTATTTTAGGGACCACCAGGGTACACTACGCGCAGAACTGTACAGTGGCTTGCAAGATGCTGTTACAGCCTGTGAAAATGATCCTTCTGTAGTAGGGAAAAGGTTAATCTTACCTGCATCATTCACGGGAGGGCCACGTTATATGAGACAACATTTTTTGGATGCAATGACCATCTGTAATCAAATGGGATATCCGGATTTTTTTGGTGACATTCACTTGCAATCCAAACTAGCTTGAAATTCAAGAAGCTTTATCTCAGCAACCAGGCCAACATGCGAATAACCGACCAGATATTATTGCTCGGGTTTTTCGCTTAAGGCTGACAGAGTTGAAACGAGATTTTAAAGAGAGGAATCTATTTGGAAAAGTCATTGCAGGTATGATCATCCTCCTACCATGCCATTGGTGTTAGTGTAGGTTAAATTAATTCTCACTTTATTCATGCTAATTTATTATGTTACCATATTCTTCCTCTACGTGTTCCATCTCCAGATATCCATGTCATTGAATTCCAGAAACGAGGACTACCACATGCCCATATACTTTTGACTCTTGTAAGTGAGGATAAGCCAACGTGTGCAGAAGACATAGATCGTGTCATATGCGCCGAGCTCCCTGACATAGATACTAATCCCCTTGCATTTGAAACTATCACAAGGCATATGATTCATGGTCCATGTGGTAATGATATTCCTTATGCGCCATGCATGGATGGTGGCACTTGCACGAAACATTATCCTAAAGTTTTCTCTGATAATACCATTGTTGAAGAGAATGGTTTTGTTAGATACAGACGCAGGAATAATGGTAGAAGTGTAACTATCCATGGTAAGAGTATTGATAATAGATGGGTAGTGCCATACAACCGAGATCTCTGTGTCAAATATAATGCACATATCAATGTCGAACGTTGTGCTCAAAAGAAGGTCATTAAATATCTTCACAAGTACATGCATAAGGGACCGGATCGGGCAACCATTGTTATTGAAGATAATGTTCAGAATGCCGAAAATGGAATAGGTCCTCAACATTATGAAGACGTTGATGAGATTAAGCAATACTTAGATTGTCGTTATATGTCACCTGTGGATGCCATATGGAGAATATTTGAATTTGACATTGCATATTGTTACCCATCAGTAGAATTATTACAATTCCACTTACCGGGCCAACAGTATGTCGGATTCAATGATCGCAATGAACTTCATCAAGTTGTGAATGTGGCACGAGAGAGGACTACCATGCTAATAGGATGGTTCACTTCGAATGTTGAGGACACTGAAGCAAGACGGTACACCTATGCGGCATTCCCAACTTACTATGTTTGGAATAAATCACTTAAGAAATGGACTAAAAGAAAACAAAGGGTATGCATTGGACGATTGCCATATGCCCATCCAAATATGGGAGAGCGATACTACCTTAGAATGCTGTTGCATATTGTTTAGGGAGCAACGTCATTTGAGGACTTGAGGACCGTTGATGGTATCTTATATTTAACTTTCAAGAAAGCTTGCTTGGCACGAGGGCTCCTTGATGACACTAATGAGTGGCATGAGGCACTAAACGAGGCATCAACATGGGCAACAGGAGCTGAACTAAGAAGTATGTCCTGTTCAATGCTTATGTTTTCAGAGGTATCACAACCTTATCAACTATGGGAGCAACATTGGGAAGATCTTACTGATAATTTACAAAGGCGCGTACAAAGAAATGTTCATGACCATTGTTTAGAGCTAACCATTGAGCAAAGGAGAAATCTTGGTCTTTATGAAATTGAGTTGATCTTGAATAAAAATGGGAGATCGCTTAAGGACTTCCCTCCTATGCCTTTGCCTTCACCTGATATGGTGCGACAACTTGGTAATAGGCTCATAAGGGAGCAACTAGATTATGACCAAGAAAAGGAGAAAGAGAATCTTGACATTTTGCTCCCAACATTGAATTCGGATCAAATTCGAGTTTTTCAGTTGGTCACTCAATTAGATGAACGTGGCAGCGAAAGGTGTTTATTTGTCTATGGTAGCGGGGGAACGGGAAAAACATATCTTTGGAAAGCTATCATAACATATTTTAGGTCAAAGGGCTTGATAGTGCTCTCAGTGGCGTCCTCTGGAATAGCCGCACTATTGTTACCTTTAGGAAAAACAGCACATTCATGTTTAAGATTCCCATAGACGCTGATGAGACTTCCACTTACTCAATTTCCAAGCAGTCAGAATTAGCTCAACTAATTAGGGAAGCATCACTTATCATATGGGATGAAGCTCCAATGACCCATCGCTACACATTAGAGGCATTCGAGCGTTCTTTACGTGATATTTGCAATCGGAATCTAGCATTTGGTGGAAAAATGGTCATTTTTGGCGGTGATTTCAGGCAAAGACTTCCGGTTGTTACCAAAGGTAGTAGAGCAGATGTTGTCGCATCTTCGATATCTAGGGCATCATTTTGGTGTTATTGTAATGTTCAACATCTTAAGATGAACATGCGACTCATACATTTAGATGTAAGTAACGATGAACATGAGCGGTTGCGAGATTTTGCAGAATGGACGTTAAACATTGGTAATGGTTCTATTCAAGGATACTCATTATTAGGGGGTAGTGAGCCTGATTGGATAGAAATTCCTGAGCAATTCCTCATCAACATGACAATAATGGCCTCAGGAACTTGATACCATTCGTGTACCCATGTATAGCTGACCAATATAAAGATGCTTCCTATTTTCAAGACCGATGTATTTTGGCTCCCCTGAATACTGATGTGGATAAACTGAACAATGAAATTCTGGAAATGCTTCCTGGTAATATCCACACGTATATGAGTTCGGATACATTCTTGCCAAATAATACTAATTCCATAGTCGATGACATTAATCCACCCGAGCCACTACACGGTATGAACTTTCCAGGCTTCCCCAATCATGAAATTAGGTTGAAAGTTGCTGCTCATGTGGTTCTCTTGAGAAACCTCGACCCATCAATCGGATTGTGCAATGGCACACGCTTAATTATTGAAAGGCTTGGAAGTAAGGTGGTTCAAGCAAAAATATTAACGGGTTGAAATATTGGGCAAGCAGTAACTATTCCAAGAGTTGACCTCACTCCTTCAGCAAGGGACTCCCCATTTGCTTTGAAAAGGAGGCAGTTTCTGCTGAAATTAGCCTTTGCAATGACAATTAATAAAAGCCAAGGCCAAACATTAAAGTGTGTGGGTGTTTATCTTCCTAAACCTGCATTCTCCCACGGCCAATTATATGTCGCAATCTCTCGCGTCACTTCCCCCTTAGGACTAAAGTTTCTGATCTGCAACAAAAAGGATATGCCTCACAATGTCACAAAAAATATTGTTTACCGGGAAATTTTTTGTGACATTCCTAATGCGTGGTTAGTCTCTTTCCAGATACATTACTATGTAGTTGTTGTGTATTTATATGACATGCACTGTTTTCACAATTACAATGGTAAATATATTATAAGCTTACATAAATATTTTGTTCTCTTTGTTCCTTACTATAGAGATGGTAGATTCAACCCACAATTCTCTCCCAATATGTGCAATCAGTCCCTATAACAAATCCGTGACGTTGTTCGTTCGTCTTATGCGATGTATGTGCGTACGAACATATGTCAGCCATAAAATATGGAAAGTCATATTCATGGACCACCAGGTATATCTGTCATTAAATTGCTATAGTTCGACCAACAAATATATATATGTACAATTTGTGAATATATTACATTTTTACAGTGTGATGAGATATTTGCCATCATAGAAGGTGATGATAATATTGATAAATGGATGAAGCTACTGATAGCTAGCAAAGTTCATCACATATCTGGACTATCAGTTGATGGTGCTACAGATGGAGAAAGGCAAATTGTAAAGAACAATTTAAGATTGACTTTTATAGCATCGACAAGCCTTCTTGATGTTTTAAAGGAATGTTATGATATTCCCTGCCAGCATGAACCGCCTTTTGTGCCATTTATCGATGTTCCGTCACGTCTTCAATCACGTGATAACGTTATAGGTAACATTGTTAAGAGGTGTACTGTTTAAGCCTATTTGTTCCCGTACATTTTTATGTGTTTATGCGATTTTTATTTTGCTCCATTACAGGTGTCATCGGCATGGTGGTTTCTATATCTGATGTGGCAAGAACAAAAACGAAGGGCACTGCAAAGCAGGAAGTGTTACTATGTGATATGCAGTATGTATTTTCCATTACGTTTTTCATGCGTTTCATATACCGCCTATTTATATTCTAAGATTCGTGCATGTAATGATTTTACATAGGATGCGCACTTTGAGATTAACTTTGTGGGGAGATTTTACGGAAATTGAGGGTGCTCATCTTCACCGACACCTGTACTATGAAAACATACTTTTGGCCTCCTGAGTGTATGTTAGGACCTACGAAGGTATAATCGTCCTCAAATTGATAATCCCTATTTGATAATGTTGTTCAATCTTTGGACATTTTATGACATACTTTTGTATTAACTTTTACAAAAAATAATTGTACGTAGGGGTATCGGTTTCTACTTTACCAACCAGTAGATTGCTGATTAATCCTGATATCGAAGCAACAGATGTCTTTCAAGGATGGTACTTACAATTTGTAACATAAGATACTTTTTGTAGCAAGTTCAAGTTTGCAATTGAACTCATACATGGTATTTTCGTTGTGTACATTAGGTTAACTGGGACTAAAGGTGTCATGGGTCACATTGATTTAATGCGTAAGAGACCATTACGAATGGTTCATCTTGAAAAGTTATTTGCTGCTCAGAGGATCAGATTGGACGAATATGCATTGAGGCCAAACGTAAATACACTCTCTGATTCTTATAATTGTATGTTTTCATATAGAACATTCAACAACATTGTAATATTATAGATTTCATATGCATAGGTGAGATTTTTCCGTATTTTTGCGTATGTCCAAGAAATCTACCCGTTGGTGTACGATGCTTGCACTAATTGCAAAAAAAGTTCTCGCACTCATGAACTTGATTTGAACCTGCCTTATTGTACGTGTTCAAACCCACCAAATTTGACTCAAAAAAGGTTTGACACATTCGGTTTCCCATTGTCATATTTCATTCATTATGGACATTCAGGGTGTTCATAGTATAATTTACTAACTTATTTAAAATTACAGGTACGTCTTCATAGTTCTCTTGAGAGATCATTCAGGTTCTAGAAGGTTTACCGTTCTCCAGGAAGATGCACGGGTTCTTCTCCATGCAACCACGGCAGAGTTGGATGCGTATGCAGCATTGGAACTATACTTTCATCACTTCTACATCATTTGTTGCGTGATTGCTTATTACTCACACTAACACATTTGCGTTTTCCTCAGCCAAATGGTGACCTTTCACTGTACGCTATTCTGGAGGATTATCTCGACAAACCATGGATATTCATCGTTGAACCTCCACGTGAACGAGATACAGAACTACCTATCAATTTTATTATATCGGTCGACTGGGAAGAAGAAGTTTTTCACTAAAAAAATTCCAATTCCAGGTATACGAACTGAACAATACATATCCATAAACTCTGTTTGCATTAATGTGAGCAACGCAATGATTTCTAAGCAAAACATTTTTTGTACAGGTACAAGAAGAGAATGAGGAGTCTTCCCCGTCCTGCTCCACTCATTAGCTTATCATCCTATCATCTACCATGATCTTTACATTAGTATAGATTACCATTATTTGTTTTGTACACTATAAATTTCATTTGTACTGAATTAAGTTGACAGTTTAGTATTTTTTTTTGAATGTCTTATCATTATCTTATTTTTCAAAGTTATAATAACAAATATATATGTAGTGGTAATATTTTATAATATTTTTTATTTTTAATAATCTATATATTATAGCGGGCTATTTCATCAAGCACCGTGCATAGCACGGGTCTACACTAGTTAGAGCAAATAATCCCAAAACCCTGAAAACAACGGCCTTCCTACTATTCCTTATGGGGTTTCCATAGCCACCACGGGCATCGACACACCACCCGCCTCCACGAAACAGTTATTGTCGAGAGTCCCTACCAGCAGCGAGGTCATCTCCGCCTCTCTTCCTCCTGGTTTCTCCATCCAATTCCACCATTGCCTCTCCTCCTCCAAATTCCACGGTGCTCTTTTCTTATAGCTCAAGCAACTATACCCTCCCTCTTCCTCGGTTGACCCACTCATCCACTGTTGGTTTGCCGTTGTTTGGTATGTCTTTTCCATTTGGCTATGAGCAGTATGTCAGTGCTAGTCCGTCTTTTTGTTCTTTCCAAGACCCATCTTGGACGCTGCCTTCCACACTGGACATCTGCCTATCAGCCCTAGTCTTTGGGCCATTAATATTAAGACGTTTGCCACACACTGTTCTGGAGAAGGTTGATGATTACCTATATGGAAAAACATAGTTCGTCTCCTTTCTTGTGATGCATCAAGTTCATAGGTTTATGGATGAATTGATTTTTTAGCCTTTGTCTATTGCGATTCTTCCTTCGGGTCTCCAACAACCGGACCCTACCTATTCTCTCTGGTTCTATTTGGGCCTACTCATCTGAGTGGCTTTTTGCTGCAATCTCCAACGACCATCTCACTGAGGTGCGTGATCCACCTCATTATTTTCGTATTTGGCAACGGTTAGAGACCTGGTTCAACATTGCCAAGTTAGCCCGAGCCATGGATTTGAAATGCCTTCTGATGAACCTTGAGAAGCCAGACTTCCTTTGAGGTGGCAAATTCATTGATGATTCTTTAGCTGGGATTCAATTGCCTGTCTCTAACATCGATCTCAGTCAATGTACTCTAAACGCACTTGATCTTTACTACGATGACATTGTTGATACCTTCACATATACACGGAGCACTCTCACGTTTGATGACATTGTTGATTCTTTAGCTTCTCATATTTAATATAATCTAAGCACGTTCTTTTTCTAAAGTGGAGGAAATTCGAAAGCTCTTACTTATGCAGCTTTTGTGGTTGCTTCAACTCCAACGTTCGAGGCTATTTGTTTGGGTTCCAACAGCAATAATAATTGCAGTCGAGGAAAAAGGAATCGCAACAATTTTGGTCGCAACAATAATCTCAACAAAGGAAAGAACAACAACAACAACCCCTCTTGCACTCACATGAACCCCGGCCAGTAACAAGGGTGTGCCTACAGATTCTGTATTTTGTAGTGTAGTTGATTCATTGTCTAATATTTTGTGTTCCTCTACTTCTGCTACTAATTCTTTTTCTACAGGTACAATCATTTCAGGTGGTGTTGGATGCTATTATTTGCCAAATTTGTCACTCTCCAGGCCATTCTACTGTAGCTTGTTCCACACGTTATGAGGATCGTCACCAAAAACTCTCTTCCTGCTGTGACCATTTTTACACCTGTCGACTCTAGTGAGAGCCTTTGGTATCTTGCTTTTGCTGCGGCGTCTCACTTGACACCTGACAAACGTATTTTAACCTCTTAAAGTACTTCTTGTGGGTCTGATAAGGTTCAAGTTGGGAATGTAAATTGTTAGCTATTAAGTCCATTGGAAATTTGCATATTCAAACTCGTGGCAGGCCGTTGTCTCTCCTGTCTGTCATACATGTTCATGATCTTAAGAATAATCTTTTGTCTGTGATAATTTTTGTGAAGAAAATAATTATCATGTGCAGTTCAATGATTCTTACTTTTCCAGCAAGGACAACACCACAAGTGAAGCCCTTCTGTAGGGGTCTACTCATGGTAATCTTTATCGTGTTCGTGTGTGCATCACTCAGGTTGTTCCTCCTTTGGCTGCACGACAAGATATCGGAGAAGTGTGAAACCGAAGGCTGTCACTATGACAATTCTATTTTAGATAGTCTTAGGAGAACCAATGTTATTAGAACTTCAGCTTCCCATTATAATTGTGCTACATGTCATTTAGCTACGTCTAAAAAATTGCCATTCAATAGAGTGGATCATTCTGGAACTCCATTACACATAATGCTTTTTCATGTTTGGTAAGCACCTCATGATTCTGCTAAAAAATATTGCTATTATGTAAATTTTGTTGATGATTTTTCTCGTCTCACATAGTTATATCCTATGAAATGTAAGTCTAAAGTTTTTGACATCATCAAAAATTTTCAAAAATTTGTTGAAAATCAATTTTATTAGTTCCATCAACATTTTACAATGTGATGGAGGACGTGAGTTTGATAATAGACCACTTCAAGAGTATCTGCATCCACCTGGTATCCTTTTTCAAAAATCATGCTCTGATACTTAGGCACAGATGGCGTTGCTGAGCGCAAACATTTACATATTCTGGAGATGGTATATTCGCTTCTTAATTCAATCTCATACATGGTCCACCATTTGCATTGAAGTTGCATTTGCTGTAGTTTTTACAATAAACCGCTTTCCTATGCTTGCTAATAAAAGTCCTTTTGGAAAATTATTTGTGTGTTCTAATAACACATTTTACATTTGGTTGTGAGTATCTACTAATTAACTCCAACCATGTTTTGCACAATGGGTTTTTCTTGGATATGTCGATCAGTGCAAAGGATACTCGTACACTTCAGCTACCTGACATTTTTCCTAAAGGGTTGTCTACTAGTTAATTTTGTTTTTTGAAGTCCCATATATCCATCTACTCTTCTCTTACACAAATTGAGAGGGAGTCATAGAAGACAAAGGAGTTATATAGGCCCTATTTGGTAAGCAGTTGTTAGCTGTTAGCTATTAGCTGTTTGTATTAGTTGTTAGCTATTAGCTGTTTGAATTAGCTGTTTATATTAGCTGTTTGAATTAGCTGTTTTTAGAAAAAGTGTTTAGTAAAAATTAGCTGTTTCTAAAAAATATGTTGATAAAATTTCATTTATACCCTTATTTATGAATTAGTTTTTAATGAGATGTGTGCAATTTTTTCAAACTTATGGGCAATTATGTCATTTCCACAAAAAGCTCTTCTCAAAAGGCTAATGAGAATAGCTTTTTTAAAAGAGCTTTTTGGAGTCAAACAGTTATTATAAACAGCTCTTTACCAAACACCATTTAGTTGTTTAACTTGGTCAAAACAGTCAAAATCCTTCCAAACAGCTATTTTTTCTGAAACAGCTATTGTTACTAAACATCCCATTAACTTGAAATCTTCTGATATATATATGAGTGCCTCGCTCCCAAAGTAGGCGAGCCAATTATTCCAAAACTCCACATTAGTATGAGGTGGATGAAGCCAACTGCATAATAATGAGATGTAATCATTGACCCCAATTATGAAGCACTATGGCAAACATAATTCAATCGCCCTATTTGGCTATAGTATGCTGTCATAATCAGTGATTTGTTAGTGTTTAATGGAATGCGGCTAAGGTCATCCCTATTTTTATAGGAATAATGATGTTATGGTAATAAGTATGCATATCAATTCATAACTTGACTGATACGAATGATTAGCTAGTCTTAAAAATTGTCTCAAAAGTTGTTTTTAATATTTAACGCAAAGTTTTGGTTGAGACGCGCTAGTTTCATCAATGAAATGTATAGTGAGAGGAGTCATGTCTCATGAAATTAATTTTGTTTACAATTCCCAATCTAAACATAAAAATCTCTGGATTTGAATTTGAATTTGGATATTGTGAAAAAATGTTCCTTGGGTGACTTTTGATATTTCTTTAGGCACCTAACGAGTCATTATTAGATAATTTTTTCAAGAGGATGACTATGAGAAACAAGAAATAAGAAAAAAGGTTGTTGAATTATGTGATCGAGGAAGAAAAACGTCCAGCAATAGCAATATAAGTTAAAACACTTGATGAAACCTCAATTGAATAGCCCTACACAAATAGCTTAGGGTTTTGAGAAACTAAAGCTAATTTCATGAAAAGTCTCTATAAGACTCTATGTATGTCAAATTATTGAGCTAGGTTTAAGTTAAGATTAGAGCTTAATGTATGCAATTCATGAGGGGGGCGGGGGAAGGGGAGTTCGTTATATGTATTCATCTAATATAATACATAAATAATGGCTACATCCAATCCATTATTGATGGTAGAATTTTAAAGAAGTATGTTGAAGATAAATCCTGTTATGTCTTAGCATTCCGGGTAATGGATCAGATAGTCATTGGGCAAAGCGAGTCAGCTTGTTTAAAATATGATCCAATAAGAGTCGGGTCGATAATGGATCTAATGGGTCGGGCTATTAAAGTATATTAATGGGTTGGATCGAGTTTGCACATTAACAACCCATTTAGTGACCCTTTACTTTTTCAACATATTGATCACACTAATTACATTACAATTAATCAAACTTATTACCGATCCTTCATTTATAACAATGATTATTATACACAATTTTTTTATGTAAATTTGTCCCATTATAAAACCGGGCAAAAGTAAATTACTGATGAACCAACCCGATCCAACTCGACATATTTATTTATATGAAAAGTTCGGCCCAGTCTATTGCCCACTCTACTTAAGAATGAAGCTAGGGAAGGTTGTTGACAATCCACGGATTGATCGCCCGTGGTTTGGGTTTGGCATTGATTTTTGGGGAGGTAAGAATGAGACAAATTAATGAGAAGGGGAAATTTTGCGGCGTTTAACGATAAAGACAATACAATAATTTAGTCCTCACCATTCACGCTGTTCTTGTCCCAACCGCCCCACATGCCTCATCGAACTATTGTTGCAGTAGGAAGACAACACATTATAGATTTTATCCCCCCCAAAAAAAAGAAAAAAGAAAAAGGTTAACACATCGCATACGAGAAAAGTCGCATGGACATTGATCATAGTCTTTTCCTCATGGACAGTTCAGATTACATTAAGTTTAAGCTTCCTCAAAACTAACATTTGTAAATTTAGTCATCACAATGGCAGCATGTTTGGCAAAATTTTTAAAGGCAGTTATTAAATAGTTTAGTTTATATTTTACCTACATTAATTTTCGCGTCTATTATTTATTAGAAAAACAAAATTATGAATATTTTGATATTTATCATAAGTTTCAAAGTGGTTTGTTATGTGTGTACAATTGGTAATTATCATTTAAACTCATGACAAGAATACTTGTAGTAGAAATTATGGACCTACACATTCGTCCCAAAGTCGTAACCTTGAAAAAGATGAATTTCAAGGCTCGGAAAGAATTTTCAAGTGTCACGTAAATGATGCGCATGCAAAAGTCTTTCTAATTTTGATCCATAATAATAATAATAATAATAATAATAATAATAATAATAATAAGTTCACACACTCCTTGATCCAGCTAAGTGAAGTGGATGAACAAAAAGCAATGTATTGCCAATTTAGTTGTGAAAATAGAAAATTTTAATGTTATCATTTATGGTCACTGTTATTAATGGATGATTCCTCAATAATATTTTATTTCATCCACTTTATACTTAATACATTGTCCTTTACCTCCAAAAAAAGAAAAAAGAAAAAACATGTTATTAAGGTGGTTTTTTGATACACATGATGCAAAATTTTGTAAATTTTTAGGGGAGGGAGAAGCCACAAATTTGAGTGGCAAAATGGAACAAGCTCAATTTTAGATCGCGGGGAATCATAGGACTCGGAGCACACGGGAAGCCCCTTTGTCTTAGCTAAGGATGCACCTCTCTTCCTGTTCGACGTGGGGCAGGAATCTCTGCATTCCTAATTTTTGCAGCAAAAGCTCAAGCAAATTTGCTAACGTTTGACCAATCCACGTCATTCTAAGTGTGGGCCAAGTATTTATATCGCCCATCTGCTTATAGCATTTGAATGACCACTTGTCAAGGACCAAATTGCCACAAGTTTAGCGTGGATTGACTGATTTTTACACCCAAAAGAAACACACACACACAAAATTGACACATTGAAACTAATTCAAGTGGCTGTTAGCCTTGGGTTAAATCCATGGAGCTAGCCCAATGGAAAGTGCACGGGAACAAATAAGCATCTAGTATTGAGTACTGGAACAAATCCATGGAGCTTAAGAAAGAAACTCAGTGATAGACTAGTCCACAGCAACTTGGAATACATCCTAACGACCATGACTGGGGCTAAGCAAGGAGATGTAGCGAGAATTTAGATGAGATCCTAAGGTAAAGATCTATAAGGAATAAACATATTAAAGAATAAACTCTAAATCCAGGAGATATAGAATCCTAATATGATGCCCCTAGAGAACCACCGAGGAGGCCCTATATAAACAAGTCATGGCACACCCTACAGGTAGGGAGATCAATCTCAAAGGTCAGTTCAATTACTAAACTTAGCTTTCCTAATTTTTCTATCAATTCTTTTTTCTAAGTTGATGCCAGAGCCTCTTCAAGATGAGCAATCCTCCCTCTTTTATGAAGGCTCTACTGCAGCATTCCTTGGACAGGCGCGCAAGCTTAACGGTCCAAAAAGAAGCTTAGATCAAACTTAATTCGAAACATTTACACCTTCTGTGGAGACCAAGAGCCAAGCAAGATGCCACCAAAGGAAAGTGACAAAGGAAAGGAAGCCGAAGGATCCGAGGATGGAAATCCTAAGGAAAATCCCTCCCATAACCATGGTCTAGGATTGGAGAAGGCAGGAACTTTGAGGCTAGGTGAACTAGAAAAATTAAGTGATGAGGTGATACCAACCAAAGTCAATTAGGCTCTAGCTCCCTTGTTGAAAACAATAGATGTTTTGCTTATTACCTAACAATGGTCAGGTAAGGCTCGTTCCAAGAATCCTTCTGCTGAGGACCGAATAAGAAAACTGAAGACCTCTCTCTAGAAGGAGTATTTTCCTTGGGAACCTAAGGGAAGGGATCTGAAGAATAGAATTCCAGGAGGAAGGACAAGAAAGAAAAAGACTCGATAGAGGAGCTGAGCTAGAAATAAACCATGTGGCATAAGTTTTCCCAAAAGACGTCTTATCAAGATGTATCTTACTAAGAAGGAGAACACAAGGAAGACTTACAGTAACAAAGCTCTGCTTTTGTCAAAAAATCATGCCCAGTAGGCAATGCATAAGGCGTACACTGGGGAGATAAGTAGCCAGTACATGCCAATATTGAATTGTCCTCTAATAGAAATACCTTATGATCCAAAGACTTGAAATGTGAAGCACCCCCGAGAGGATCAAGGAGTCTAAAATAGGATTTTATGAGAGGATTACTAACTCATAATAGCATACAGATGTCACTTACCTAAATATATCATCGCCTATAAAGACAATAATATACAGGCATTTGGCAGCCGCTCTCAAGGGGGTAGCCCAAACCTGGTTTAGTGATATACCCCTAGGTATATCAGAACCTAAAAGGACCTATCTACTAGGTTCGTAAGCCACTTTATAGGGAGTAAGAAAACCACAAAATCTGCAACAAAACTCATAAAGGTGATTTAGGGAGATGGAGAGCTACTTGTTAACTTTATAAAAAGATTCAATGAGGAATGTCTCTTTGTTTTAGATCTAAAGTCACACGTAACAGTAGCAGCCTTCATCAACAAAGTCACACATTCTAAACTTAAAGAGAAGCTATGGAGGAAACCTTGAGCTACCATGGCATGAGCATTAAAAGAGGTTGAGGATATATCCATGTGGAAGATGAGATTAGAGGAGCAAGACATTAGAAAGAAGTGCTTAGGGGAAGATTGAAGATTTAAAAAACAAAGAAAGATTTAGAAAACAAAGTCAAACGAAAAAGAAGGAGAAAACCCTTAAGACAAAATCCATCTTTAACGCTTCTAGAAGTGAGATCCTGAAGGAGATCACTGCTAGCATGTTTATTGATAAACCAAAAACTCTCAAGTAACACAAGCAAGAAAAACTAGAATGGCTAGTGTCAATTTCACAAAGATTGTGCTTATGACGTAGAGCATTGCTAGGATTTAGACCAGTTGCTTGACAACCTGGTAATGATAGGAAGTTGAAAATAGGACTCAGAAGAAGAAGAACCTTCTAAAGAAGCATAAGGAAGAAGAAGACGATTCAGAGGAAGGATATCCCAAGGGTAGAATAT
Source organism: Carnegiea gigantea (assembly GCA_029747015.1). Taxonomy (NCBI): domain Eukaryota; kingdom Viridiplantae; phylum Streptophyta; class Magnoliopsida; order Caryophyllales; family Cactaceae; genus Carnegiea; species Carnegiea gigantea. The sequence continues at coordinate 684,942 of JAKOGI010000318.1, forward strand.
AAGTAATCTCTGTAGGACCTCCCTTGACTTGATTATTAAACAAGGCTTTGAAGAATCATCTTATAACCCAAGATCAAATAACGGTAACTCCCGAGCCAAACAAGATTTTTAGGTAATGAGACGCCATTAATCATGCCCATAATGATCCTTTGGATATCAACTTAATAGTGGCCAATGATGAGATTAATTGAGTATTAATGTAAACTGTATGTAATGCCCCAATCCCTAATTATGTAAATACCCTAACCTAATAACTTATTATCTATGATTGTAACAAAAATCTTTCGATTGAAGGCATTACTACCGTTGCGTAACGAAACAAGGCTACCTAGAACTACATATTCCTCACTATCATTCTCACATTTATCAAATCCACCGAGAACTATGGATAAGAAAGGACATTCACTACACTATTTAGATCTGTAATACGACTCACAAGCTTATCAAAGAGTTCTTAAACACTTTAGTAGACAATTTGTGAAAATATTATATAAGTGATATGTTTTTAGGAGTGCTAGCCTGTAAACCATTATGAGCACTTAACTAGCTAACCTTAAGCAAAATACCACAAACCCTCATCTACTTCTTGCTACCTTTTGGCTTGCTAGGAGGAAGACTCTTCACTAATCCCTTGCCTAAAACAGAAAAATAAAACATCCAAAAATAAGCGTGGGCTCAGTGCGTATATGCATATGCTATAAAATAAACTTCACGTTTAGTTTAGCTAGGCATCCACATTTCACAACATTTCGTTCGAAGACGAGAAAGAGGGGGAAGAGAGAGAGAGAGAGAGAGAGAGAGAGAGAGAGAGAGAGAGAGAGAGAGAGTAAAACTAGGTTGCTGGTTATTATCTGAAAGTGGAACCCCCGTTACCGTCTGAAGCGATGTTTGAGATAGATGCACACCTACTAGGCAGATCAGAAAACCTGAGCTGCAGTCGTACGGGTAAATTGAAAGGCGTAAGCCCTGATGCTTGATAACTGATAGGGGCTACTTATTTAGGTGACAAAACATGGCTTCAGAATGATTCATTACTTGAATATTGCATGAATTATGTATCGTTTGAAAAGCATGTGAGTTTTGTTTGGGTTCTTAAAGTGTCCATTTAAGTATTGGTAATCAGTTAGTTTTTACTTGTAATTGGGATTATTTTGGGTTTTATTTGGTTTTTGTGATTTTATAGGAAATAATGATTTAACGAAATAATGAGTGTCAAAAGCGAGCAACACGAGTCAGAGATCAAGATAATGTAGTTCAAATACAAATTTAGGTCAAGCCTAGTAGTCAGCGCCCTATATTTTCTCTTAAGTCATGCTATGGTCCAGTAGCTTAATTCAATTTGAAATTAGAAAGCTTATTTTCTCAACAAAATTTCAATATGATTTGGCAAGTAAATTAAAGAGGTGGATTATTAGCATAATTTGGAAATTGAGTACAATTTGGAAAGTGGCATACCAACTTGCGTATTAAGAATTTTAATGTAATTAGGCTAGTATCGGGGTTGACACTAATGTAAAGATGGGGTCTTAGGGGTGCTTGTAAATCATCAATTTCTTTCGCTCTCAATATATTCTAGTAACTTTAGATATTATTATAATTTTAGAAATTCTTTTGATTCGAGTTTTACGCATTTTAGTTTTAGTTTTATTTCAATTTTTCTAGTTCTAGTTTCAATTCAACCTTTGTAGTTTCAATTTTAGTTTGATTTTAGCTTCTCTAAAAATTATTTCATTCAAAGTTTCGATTTTTATTACGCCCTATGGTCTGTGGTGGATGTTGAAATTTCATAATTGACACTGTTGTCTCTCCTTTTTAATGAAAAATATTCCTCACAGCTTGAAATGACAAAAGTTGCTCTATTTCTGCAACAAATGTATAATTTTCTAGTTAGTATGAGTTTAGATAAATTTTACTAAGCTTTTTCACTTAATCAGAATTCTTTTAGCTCTTCTTTTATTTAGTAATGCTTTCACTGTTGCTTACTTAATTTGATTCTACTTATCCTTAAGTCTACTCTTTCTTTTGATATCATTGTCATTCTCGTCATTTATGTTATAATGGTATAACGGCATAACTCATCTCATTTGTATTAATTTCGACATTATTTTGTTGGTATTATTATGATTCTAGTTGCTATCACTATTTTGATTATCACTGCGAATTTTATCATATCCATTGTTGCAATTATCAAGATAATCGTTATTACCATTATTAGAAGCTTGCTAATGCTATTATCACATTCATTTGTATTGTCATTATTACTATGGTTATGGCTTCTTTCGTTATCTTTATTATCATCATCATCACCACCACCACCACCACCACCACCACCACCACCACCACCATCATTATCATTATTATTAAAAGGTTAATACCACTGCTAACCATCAACATGGTTCAAGTTCAGTGTCAAGTATATGATTTTGGGTCCAAACCAAAGGGTATTCATTTCACTCTTCCTTGCTAGTCCCGACAACTTATGTAGTCATTTGCTCATCTACAATTGTTAAGCTTATTATTTAATCTAAGAACAAACTTGGACTTTGCCAATATTTTAATTACACTATAACTAAAGCAAAAGTTCCTACACTTAACGCGTCTAAATCCCCAAATTAATTCTCAAATTTACATCAAGAATATTCATCTCATATATTTTTAAACAACCATTTCCCTCTGTCTCTTAGTTCACTTCCTACTACACCATGCTCACCATTACTATCATTAGTCCAACTTTTACTAGTTATCATTTTATTACTCTTAACTAACCATGAATTCATGCTAATCCAGTCAATTTTTAAATTTGCTAAAATGAACTCATTTCCCTCCTTTCTTCTTTTTCATCATTAACCCTAAAATTGTTATCATCCTGAGTCCTTTTAACACTCTAATTTTGTAAACTAACCCAACCTCACCCTAGTTTAATAAATTTTCAAAACTTCAAAGTTAATATGTATCCCCTCCTTCCCTACTCTCCGCTAACCTCACTTGGCATCCATATTCGTGGCGCGCACACACCACAAAACATTATACAAACATATATTCTGTTAATTCTATTCAATTATCATTGAAATTCATATAAATCCCATTTAAATGAATGCAACCAAGCTTGAATTTCCATTCAGCTTCCAAAGCCTAACCTACCCCCACCAATTCCAATAGCTTATCCAAAACCTCAAGTAATCACACGTTCATCTTTATCCCTTCTAAACACACTAATTATCAACAACAACATTCATAAAAAGTAATCAAAATAATTAATAGACCATTAGGGCCTCACCTTTTCACCTAAGCAAGACAAGGAAAGGAAAATAGGAGGTGGTGGTGGTGTTCTAGTGACTGGGTAGTAGTTGTGGTGGATCGCCAGTGTTATACGGTGATAGTGGCTGAGAGGCAGTGTACACCAGGGCGTTTGCAGGCCACATAATAAGGGGTCTGCAGGGGGACACAGAGAAGGGGGGCTGGGTATATTTATCTTTTTGAAGTTTTGTTTTCTTCCTTTTCTTTCCTTTATTTCTTTTCTAAATTGCAAACATAATGTTTTGTCTAGATTTTTCTTATTTTTTTAATCCTTATAACCTTCTTTCTCCATTTTTTCTTTAGCCAAATCGCTTAACCTTCTGTTTTTTTCTGTCTATATATTTGTAACGCCCCAAATTAACCATGTTTCACTGTTTATATTCTTCTTAAAAAGAATCCCTTGATTAAAATCTAGACAACCTAATGATAGGGGTATTACCGCCGTCCAAAAGGACAAGGCTTGAAATATGAGTGCTGTAAATAACATAGCTAAGCATAACCTCAAACATATACACTCACATCATGTGTTAACAAATGAAGGGTTTATAAACCATAGTAAGATAATTCACCATGCAGTCTACATCTTCATCCACAGAAGAATTCAAAATACAACTTTAAGGTATGCATATACGGTATTACTTCTGATCCATCCAGATTTCCCTTCTGCACTTATTCTCTTCAGTTGTTTTGCTGGCATGAGGGCAATACTCTAAGCATTTGCCTAAAACAAAACATGAAAAACATTTCGAACTGTGAGCCGAAGCTCAATACATGCATTCCTGAATTGTTAAATGATCATTGAACACTGGTTGGGCCCGCTTTGCAATTTATTTTAAGTTTAAAACAGTGAATGAGATAAATGTAAAACTGCATTGCTAATTATTATCTGATAGTGAACCCCTTAATGCTGTTACGATCTATAGATAGGTGTACACCTGTCAAGCCGATCGGGGACCTGGCCTGAAGCCGTGCGGGTAACTGAAGGGCGAATGCCTTATAGATGATAACTGATGGAGTCACTAATTAACCGATAAATTACTGTGTAAACTGATTCATTGATGTACTTACCAAGATATGATAACGTTGATAAATACATTGTGATTTCTAAAGATACAGGAAATGGACGTACCTGAAGTCTTTAAAAATGATATTTCACTTGATAATATTTATGCACAATGGAAATGATAGACTAGGCCTCAACTCTGTTTCATAAATGTCACTGTAAGTATGTGTAGTTAGTAAATGATCCTTACTCGCATAATTGAGTGAGTAAAAGTAGGTGTAACAAAAGTTGAATAATGAAATGAGATACATAACTTGTGCATTTCAATATAATAAACTAATTTTAATTCAATATAAGACAAGCTAAACCACAATGAACTGATTTAAATCAGTTAGGGTTACTGAACTTGAAATGCAATAAATTGAAGTAAAATAGATCAAATAGAAATGATTGAGGTGATAATGAAAAGATTTTAATTGATATAAATGAAATATGGGTTTCTAATATTTCTGAAATGGATAATGAAAAGTGTGAGTATTAATGCCTCTAAAATGGATAATAGAATAGTTAATGCCTCTGAAATGGATAATAGAATGGTTAATGCCTCTGAAATGGATAATAGAACATTCAATGCCATGAGGAGTGTTGTGAAGTTCATAAAAGCTCAAATAACCTCAATAAATCTTATAGACATTAACTTGAGTCATTACTAAGCCCACTTCTCAAATTTCATTTTCATGCTCACTTAACTCGGTTCTC